>CM046451.1:5104611-5474611 GCA_025506515.1 Flaveria trinervia | reverse complement strand
TTAAACAGTAAATTTTTAAATTTACAAATAAATAGTAATATTTTTTCTCTTATCCATTCATAACCAGTCAAAAATATTTAAAATTATTTCATATAATATAAGTTTTACACTCACAAACTTTTAAAAAATAGGTTGTCGATTTAAAAAATAGGTTGTGAATGCTCTAAAAAGATATATATCAATCTTGATGGTAATATGATTCTCGTCTACTAAAATGTTAATTTGATTATTAAAATTGTGCAATGTACAAATATAAGTGGTTATTAGAAGTAGTTTGAAAGTTGTTATTAATAACTCTGTAAGTTGATTGATTATTTTTTTATTTCGACCGCTCAACAAACCCATAAAATCATTTATCTTCTACAATATAGTTACTTCAAGTATGGTTTGATGAAATATAATTCTTACAAACTTTAGAATTAAAGCAGTGTCCTCAAAATAAACTCCATTATCGAAAGGTCAACCTAACCATTCCAATTAAGTTTCTTTCACAACCAAAATCAAATTTCTTTAATAACATTCACAGCTAATATGTTAATTATTATTTTTTAGCCTCCATTTATGGATAGGATTTTTATATATGAAAAAAATCTCCACGCCATTACTTGCAGAGATGTACAAGTAGATTGTAATATTATTTCTACATGTGAATAACGTGTACATACATACGCATTTCACAATTTTCAATGAGAACATGCCAATTAATGCTATATCTTAAAGAAAATGACAAGGAGATCAATCCTCTATATATATGTGTAAAATCCAACAAAGACATGAGAACAAACCTTCACAAAACCTAATTAAGTAGGATATTACCAAAATGATGTGGAGTCAAGAAAAGCTTTTGTTTTTCTTTCTTTTTACTCTTCTTCAATCCTATTTTATAATATTCTCACATTCGCAATCAATCGTCAAAAACCTTCCTGGATATCCTGGTGATCTTCCTTTTAAACTTGAAACCGGGTACGTATTATTCCACAATCTATGTGTTTTTATTTCAGTGAAGAAATCACGCAACTAGCCAACCAAACAACCCATGAATTATTCGCTAAATTGTTCCTCTAAATTACATAAATGATTAGTTATTTGTCAACTATATGTCTTCACAACCTAGCTGAATTAGAACTAGTTCCAGCTAAATGTGTAGTTTAAAAACTCGCAGCTCGCTTAAACCTCGTTTAAAATCAGCTCAGCTCGGATTGTAAATGAGCTGAACCTAGCTCGTGGCGTGTTCGTTTGCTGACTCATTGGCTCGTTTAAGTTATAATCAAATATAAGTTGTAAACCAAAATTCTGACATGTTATTTAAATAACTATTATCATATCATCACTTTGATATTTTCTAATATTAAAAAACCTAAATATATAAATAGAAAGGATAATCATATATAGTTCATTGAATACCAATCTTTTATAAAATATATGTAAAACATAAAAAAAAATATTTTCTTATATAGATAAACAAGTCGCATCGAGAGAGGGCTTGATTCAGCCCTCCGTTGTTCGATTCAGTTCAGTTTATTTATAAACTTAGTTCAAGCTAAATTGTGAAAATATTTTACATCTCTTTCTAATTATTGTTTTTGTATTTTTGTATGAAGTTATGTTGGAGTTGGTGAGAAGGAAGAAGTACAGTTATTTTATTACTTTGTTGAGTCACAAAACAATCCAGAAGAAGACCCACTTATATGTTATATCCCTGGTGGACCAGGGTCTTCTGCGTTACTTGCCTTCTTATATGAAATGGGTATGACCGTTGTCAACTTTTCATCTTGCATTCTTTATAACTTGATCCCATCTAATCGATTAGTTTAATTACTTTCCATATAGTTTGTAAATGATTTTATAATTATGATATTAATTCATCAACGTAAAATAATATTTCATTTTTATCAACTAGAGCAATGGGGCCCTATTTTAATAGATGGAGAAAGTTGAGACCAAAAGTTATAATAATAATAATATAATAATATTATAAGCTGGTGTAGTGGTAATGTGTACATGGGTGTGTAAAACCTACAACATCTAATTATGGTAACCTTATCCTAGAAAATCATGGAACATGCTCAAAAAATATCATTGATGAATTAAGAAGAGATCGTTATGGGATATAAAATTATCATGATAGCATAAAGAAGTCGATTCATCAAATTTTTTGATCAATGGTTATGTTTTTAAATTATTAATGTTTCTTGCATGTGTTTGTATATAATTTATAACTAATAGGTTTATCTCTTTTATAAAAAATGATATTAATTAATTATTAAATAACAATAACCATGGTAATCCTAAAGATCATGTTTTTGCTTTTAATCTAATTACAATTTGTGGTGATTTTGTAAATCGTATTCAATTAATGTAATAATCCATCAAACTAATTTGTTTATTAATGTGGTTATACACATAAACAAATAACCAGACTAACTTTTTTTAGTTATTATTATTTGGTTACATTTTGAAAGAGACTAGTGGAAAAAATAACAGCTATATTTATAACATCTTTCATAAATTTTTTGACATTACAAAAACAATATGTAGTTAAATTATATAATTTATTTCTTTCCCTATTGATTAATTACTTGGTAATTTTCCTTATTTGCATGTAGGCCCACTTAGCGTTAACGTTGATAATAACCCAACAAATGCCACCTTATTATTGAATCAACACACATGGACAAAGGTAGTTATAATATTCTTCTAATGTTTCATTATCCATATTTCCAAATTCTAGTTAATATAGAGTTTATTTTGTTGTTGTAAATTAATTTATTATTAATGCAGATGGCTAGTATCGTGTTTGTGGATATTCCTGCTGGCACTGGTTTTTCATACGCTACAACAAAAAAAGCATCAATTAGTAGCGATAGTATTGTGGCTTCACAAGCTTATGATTTTGTGAGAAAGGTATGATAGAAATCAATTAAGCTATTATTCATGAGAATTTGTTACTAGTTAAACTGAAGAAATGTTGTTTAACGTTCTCTATTTATATACTAACTTTAATTGTTATGTTTAATGAACAGTTTCTCATTAGCCACCCTAAGTTTTTGAAGAATCCACTTTACATGGGAGGTATATCTTACATGGGGCTTGTCACTCCCATCATCACCATGAAAGTATATGAAGGTAACTACATAATTAATCTTTTTTTCACTAGATATTTCATCCAATGTTACATAAAAACTGTCGTGTTTTTTTTATAATTCTGCATTGTGTTTACAGGCAACGAACGTGGCGATCAACCGGCACTAAACATTCAAGTAAATGATCTAACCATATATAAACTTTGAATACTGTTAGGTTCTTTTATTAAATAACCACCCACACCCTCTTTAATCATACTTCGTTTTAAATCTATATCTTTTGTCGCGACCAAACACAGAGGGACATTTTTCTATACATTTTGGTACAGTTAGGCTAAAGAAATCTTATTCATTGAATTATTTTTGTTCACTATCTATACATTAAACATTTATGATTGTATCACTTAAGAAAGAAGCAATTTTTATGATAATTATCCACAAATCTGGTGCACAAGGCTTCCGCATGCGCGGAGTTCATGGGTTTTAGGCCACTCTGATCTCACTTCTTGACTATATATAATCTCTTTACTGGATACAGGGGTACATTCTGGCAGTCCACTCACAGATAAATTTATGGACTTCAATTCAAGACTTGAATATGCTCATCGTATGGCATTAATATCAGATGATATTTACAAGGTAATTAGTTGTTGAAACATGCTAAACAAATTACTTGAGGATTTTACCTATAATAATGTATATTTTTTCACAGTCCGCTATCGAAAATTGTCGTGGTAATTATGTGAACATTGATGGAGCCAACTCATTATGTGCTCATAGTCTACAAAGATACAAACAAGTGAGTATCTTGAATTTTTTTTAACTAAAACATGCATACAAACCTTGAACATGTTGCATGTTGTCTAAACTTTTGACACCGCAGTGCACTGATCGAATTAGCACGAACCACATATTGGAGCCGTTTTGTGATGAATCAGATTCATTGCCATATTGTCAAGTACGTACTAATCTCTCTTTGTGTGTGTACATTTGCACGATTTGATAACTAATGAAATCTCACATCATTTTGTTCTCTCAGGAGCCCGCTTTTGACGCCATACAAATTTGGGCAAACAGCATCGCTGCACAACATGCTTTGAACATTCTCAGGTGTGTGACTAACTTTGTTTGCCTCAAAGCATGTTGAACGGACAAATATTATTATTGAAACATATTTAATTTGTAACATTTGTGTTTAGGGTACGATTGGAGGGTGGGAGTTGATCAACACAACCATGCATTACGCTGAAGGGAAAAAAGACACATTTTGTTACGCTTATGATGTTTTTAGTAGCTTTTCTTATCATAAGGAACTTACTCGCAAAAATTGTCGCGCTTTGATATTTAGGTAACACACCACTACAATATCCTCCCTTTTTGGTCTAGAGTTTAATCGCTGTTGCGAATCGAACTTTTTATATATGAACATAACTGTTTTTGTTAATTGACAGTGGCGATCATGACATGACATTCCCTTACGTTGGTATTGAGCAGTGGATAGCTCTCTTGGTATAAAAGTTGAAGTCCCATGGGAGCCATACTATGTTGATGGTCAAGTTGGAGGGTATGACTTTTCTCCTTTCAGTTAAAAAATCCTGCATAGAATAATTGTATTTTAGTAATTCAAAATATTACGTATATATTCTTTTATAATAATTCATACTAATAATCGGAGCTTTGTTCATTTTAACTTTCAACTTACATAACCATCATATATTTATACTTGATTCACATGTGATTTCGCTTACAATTCAGGAAGTCACGTTTCCTCATTTTGCTCTTAATCATCCTTGTGAGCATGACTGAGTGAAATTTAAGTTTAAATGCATGCTTAATTTACGAGTGAGGTTGACCTGACAACAATGTTAAAATTAAAAGTGTCAGTAGTCAAATGTTAGTATTAAAATTTTGTTATATATATAGCTTGCAAGTTATAATTTGAATTGTTAAAAAAATATGATTAATACCGACAAATGAGTGCATGTGTTTAAGTTTGTGTTATCAATTACATCTTTCTTTGTCGTGCAGATATGAAATTACATATGCGGAAAACGATTATTCATTGACATTTGCTACGGTTAAAGTAAGAAATATTTCATTAGTTTTTATATGCACTTTTGTAGTTTTGTGTTTCATTTCATATACGAAATCATAAATTTACTTAAATTTTGTTTGGATGGTAATAAGATGGTTCCATATCATGTCGATTGTAAAATAACATCTTGTATCGTGTTTATACATGTTAGGTACACGTTACTCATTATGTTTTTATATAACTCGTGTTTTTGCAGGGCGCAGGACATTTAGTGCCTGTGGACAAACCTAAAGAATCTATGGATGTGATCAAGAGGTGGCTTGCTTCAAGAACTGATTCAAAAAGTTATTAAATGATTGGAGAGGAAACAATCGTATATTATGCTTGAAATAAACCAATTGTTAAAACATTATAGGTGGATTTATTGTAATGATATTAATTATTATATTTTTGTAACCCATGTAATAATATATTTTTAAATGCATATGTTTAGCAAGTAAATAAGCAACTTTTTTTATAAGTAATGAATTGGATTACTAATTATTCTTAATTTTTTAATAATGAACTCACAGACCCATTAAATGTACATTTATATATGCCACACGTTACCATGGCTCTAGCTGCATGGTAAGAAGCAATTTCTTATGTAGAGGAGGTCAAGGTTCAAACCTAACAAATGATACAATGTAGTAGTTTAGGCTTGGTTGTTGATTAAAAAAATCTACACAATTCCCCCAAGATGAAGCTTGTATACTTAGTTACTCACTACTGGGAGGGAGAACACAACAAATTAATTTGTACCATCATCCACAATGGAACTTGAGTACTTACCACTCACTACAAGAAAAGAGACCATTACCAATGACGGTTGTCGTCAAGATAAACCTCAAAAGTCGTTGGGATGGGCTATATTGACGACATATCATCAAGGAAAGACATGGTTATCTTTGTTTTGTGGCTATAGGGTGAAGTTTTCTTTATTATAGATGTCATTGGTACTTTAGAAGGAGCGCACAACACAGTTGTTTCATTGCGCTACACGCACTATAAGAATCGAAGGCTATGGCGACAAGATTTATGGCGACGACACGGATTTGTTGTTATAGGTTCCCCTAAGACGAGATCATTTAGGTTTTTGGCTATCTAAGACCCAAGGTCGACAAGTTGTGGCCTTTAGGGGAAACTATCGCGACAACACAATGTTGTCATCAACGGTGGTCGCTATAGATATGTTTTCTTACATTTTGATTTATACTAAATAATACTATAATTTAAAAAAATGCGTGCCACCTATGACTATGACATGTGTTTGGGTGATTCATCTAAAATAATTGTTGTCGATTTTAAGTCTATTAAAAACAGTTTTGCTGCATTTTGACTAACATTTTTGTTTTAAATGGTTCAAAATTATCCGAACACACATCAATCAAGTTAATGTTTTATTCTTTTAGTTTAACTGGGTTAAAATCACCCAAACAAACATTAATATATTAGTAGTTAAATATTATTTGTTTAATTGTTAGTTTATATGTTGAAATTCGGAAATTGTTATGTTATATATGTTTATGATTAAAATTGATTGGTTTTTTTTTAATTTTATGGTAGTTATGCTGTGAAATTTTCATAAAATATTAAGACCTTCTTATTTTATTCTTTAAAATTGCAGATAAAAAATATTAAATAACTACTAAATACCTATTTTCTTTGGGGTGAAAGAAACGTGCGTTCTAAACGTATTTTCAGTTGATCTATATTATTGTAATATCACTTGTTTATTAGTGTGACACCATGCTAAAGTGTCAACACAAGGTTAGTGAGTTTACAGGTTCTTAAGCAGGCACGTCTAGGATCATCACGCATTGCATTCATCATCATAGAGTTCAATGAACAATCTACATTTTTCTATAAATTATATTTACTTGGTTTGCGCGTGTTTGCGCCGTTTAAATTATGGTTTATACGCTTCCGCATTTACTTTCATGTTTCGTATTTAATTCTGATTTTAAGAAACGTTATTCAATTTAGAAATTACGTTTTGTAATTGTTGCGTCGTTTGGTGTAACTAATGGCTAAGATCCTGGCATGTCACGCGCCTAACGGTATTAGCCCGTATGTGGAAATTGAGGGTGTTACAGAATGGTATCAGAGTCATGCTGTGTCGTTCAGGGTGTGGGACATACCTCACCAAGGATGGTGACTTCTTGGGCTCATCGAGGACAATGAGTCCAAACACGGGGTACTGGTGACATCCTACACATATCCCACATCGGCCGTAGACAGGAGAGATTACTAGTTCATAAGAAATGTCTGGCCTCTAACATCAACAATACGTTTTGGGTATTGGCTGTGGATGAGAGGAGAACTCCACAGTTAAGCATGCTTAGGTGGGAGCAATCCAGGGATGGGTGACCTCCCTGGGAAGTTTTCACTCGGGCAATCAAAAGCAAATCCGTGCGCTCCTCGTGGGCAAAGCGGACAATATTGTTGATGTAAGGGTCGGATGTTACACAATTGTTCTCATGACTTTATGTTCTTACTTTTATTCTTTCTTTTACTAATCTCTTTTAATTTGATTCATTATCATTTCATCATTAACTTTCTAAAATTCACTAATCTTATAATAATTACTAACATTCTTAAATCAAGCTAACGTAAATAAAGAATCCCGTTTGTATATGGACGACTATGCCGCCGCATTTGGTTATTCCACAAAATTATTTTCCTAAGTGATGGCTATGCCGAAGTCTTGTAATATTTTTATATAACTCAAATGAAGTCTAATATATCATATATCAACATAATAAATTTGATTTAACCCGTTTCATGCTTTAACGATTTTAAAAGTGCATATAAGTGACTTGCTACAATTTTGGCAGAATAAAATCTGACTTCAACCGACCATAACTTGATCATAACAAACTAAATTTGAGTAAACTCAGACTCCAATATTAACTTCATTTAATTACCTTTTTAACGATAGTTTATATGTCTTCAAACTCGATCAGATGACTTAACAATAGCCTTCACAAGATAAGTACGCAATTCAGTATCTTCTGTCTTGTGCTGATGTTTTGACCTATTTACGGATCATTTCATAAAATATTTTCTGAACAAAAGTTCTCCGGGAGACTTTGAACTAATCAAATATAAATTTTTATAATTTTATGATACCATTTTCTATTTTAAATACTTGTTCAAACAGGTACCAGAAATTCTGTCCAGAATCTATAAAAATTGATACAATAATCATTTTTCAATCTACCTGTCGCTTATTGGCATTCCTAAGAATCCTAACTTCTTGTAATGAATTCCGACCTGAAGTTATTGTTTATTTTTATCATTTAGGACATCACCTTTGACTCTTGAGCATTTAAGCTTTCTTATGTACACTACAACCATCATTATACCATGTGAGTTTTTCATGTGAGTTTTCATGCCCCTTTTTATATTATTTCACACCTTTTGGGGTGAGACATGTTAACCTTATCAACTTACACTTGTAATATTTTGATACTTATAAATGCACATGCAATTCATCTTTGCCTTTTTGTCATGGTTATTGATATTATTGTGAGTATTATATGACATACATTATATGTTGGCAATCATTAATTATTGCTAGTCTGACGACGTCATAGATATATGGGTCTGACAAGCCTATTTGGTGCTAAAGCCGATTTATTGTCGGCTCCTGATTACGTATGACTTGTTCATCATGGGAACCAAGTACACTTAACTAATCGTTATTGTAACGTTCCGCATTTTTACATTTATTTTTTTATGTAATATTACTCATCTTCAATCCTTGTAATCTCAAAACTTGATCATAGTGAAAATATCTTTTTATATAATTCTTGTTGATTATATGTTTGTGCAACGCTTAAACTATTAGAAATGCACATTTCAACGCAAAACCGAACAACTTATCAGTACTTATATTTTTTTCTCAGGAATTTATTTATAAGTTTATTTTTATGATTCATATATTAAAATACTCATTCTTAGTTATTAGTTATGGTGCAAATTAATAAATAAAATAAATTAAGGGGTTAAAATTAAAACTCATTGAATTTACTTCCACTCATCTATCTAACTATTTACATTAATGCCCAACCATAATTTTCATCTATAAATACTAACCCAAATCCTCCTCTAATCACTTCCATCACTCTAAACTATTTCTAAACTCTCTCAATCCATCTAAGAACTCCATTTTATTTCTTTGCAAGAAATATGCAAAAACAACTTGTGAGTTTTATTTATTTATTTATTTATTTATACTTACTTTTTTACTTTCTTTTTCATTTTTTACCACTTGGAATAAACTTTAGGACATAACCACTTAGTCACCAAGGTGATATAAGTATGGTAAACCCCTATTTTTGAGGTCCAAGTTGGAAATATTATACTTGATTCTTTCATACATGTTTTCTTGTCTTATTTTTAAATCTTTTACATACTAAACCAAGTCATCAACAACTTTAATGTTGGAAGGCTTGTGTTGAAGTTATATTTTTAAAATTTTAAGGCTTTTACACTCTATTCACTCGTCTTTACAAAACACTAAGTGATCTACAAATCAAGATGTGGATGAAACCTAACCGAGCCTCCAACTAATGTTGAAAGGCTTGTGTTATGGTATGAAATGGTGATGTTAAACCTTGGTTCTACAACTAATTCATCCACCATACCCCACGTAAACACTTATCAAACTAGTTAATTTACTTTAGTACTTTTATTTATATACTCATGATCATCTGAATCACTCTTATATGAAGATTTTGTGCAATGGTGACAATCTTGAGGTTTGTGGATATCCCTACCTCTAATACATGACTTATATGAATATAACACTTAGAGGTTTGTGGATTACCCTACCTTTAATGCATGACTTATATTTATATCTACATAATACTTAGTCAAAATCAAACCATAATATCAATCAACCATGGTTGAATATTATGTGTTAAGGTAGACATTATACTAATCTTATGATTCCTTATTTTGGACTTCTAATGAGTGACTAAAACTCATAAAGAACACACACTATACATGGTGTCCAAATAAGTGTCTAAGTAGTATCTGCTTTCATGTACTCTCATATTTGTAATTTTCGTATACTTTCCAATTGCTAAAATCTCGAACTTTGAATTCTAAACTTACACACTTTCGTTTATCTTTTAGGGTGACTTTGCTGAATCCTTTAAACTCATTCATATATTCTTATGGATTCTAACCGCCAAACTGTGAGTCATACTTTACCCCTTTTGTTTTAACACTATTTGGGTTGCAACATGTATCATTATCAAATACACTCAATCATTCATTCAATCAAAACCATTCTAAAACTCAATTCATACAAACATGCTTACTTGTTATACTATTTATGAATACATTCTAGAATACATTATCTTGCAAGTAATCTAAACCTCCCTTAACATGTATAGCGCTATAGGACTACACATCCGCCCTATTATGATAGGTCTATGTTAAGTTATTCAATATTACGATCTTGGTTATTTTTAATGCTAAGATTACGCTAGTGGACACTTTGGTTTGATTATTGGCTTTGCATGCTAGCAATGTACAAACTTTAGTATACTTTAGTCATGTAAAATTGATATTTATTTATTATTATGTTATGTATTCAAACTTGTATGCTCACAAACATATTCATATGTTGACCTATATTTTATACATGTTGCAGAAAATGCTTGAAGCTTTATTAAGAAATCAATTAGGTGGACTTAGAAACACACCAAATCTACTATTTTGTTATGCTTGTTTTAGACTTGTATTCTCAAAATTTTTGTATATTTATTTGAATCATTGTAATGTTATGTTGATTAATGGAAATGAAATTTAATCTTAATTTATTGTCACATTATTTCTATGATGTCTTTAAACAATCTATCACTTCTCGCGCCCCGATGTTTCCGTCATCGGTTGGGGTGTGACAGTTATAAACTTGTAATTTTAATCTTGGTCAAAGTATGATTGTATCTATATGTGTTCTATAAACTTGCATAATTCATAACCATTGACATGAATTGCTACTTGTAAATCTATATATATATATATATATATATATATATATATTATATATATATATATTGTGAAGTCGGTTTTCTTGAATCGATAAACATCCGAGCATGTTCTTGATGGAGGATAAACAATAGCACAAACCAAAAGTCAAACAATAATACGAACTATAATTGAATGGTTTCATTGATAAAACCTAACGATTACAGGCTCGTTACAACATAAGAATCAAGACTCTTGGCAAGGGGAAGATCGAGCATGATCTCCCCTCTCATCCGGCAGCCCTAGGCTCCGGGCACACACTCTCTAAAACCTTAGAAATCCTTAATCTCTCCACACATTGAAACTGGTATATATAGGTCGCGGCCCATATTAGATGCGACTGGCCCATTCGTGCGATTGGACCATGCGTATGGATCAATCATACGACTGACCATGCGTATGGTTCAATCGTACGACTGGACCATACTTATGGTTCAGTCTTACGAATGTCCCAATCGCATCTCTCAGTTGCACGACTGGTCCATTAGCATGGCTCAGTCGTACGACTGAGTCTCATCGTATATGCTCCTGCGAATGACCCAGTTTCATGTGTTTACAACATATCAGGTGTATAACATTAAGCCTAGACTATTCGACAAGCGACGGACACACTATATATAACTATATATGCTCCAACATATATATATATATGTATATATATATATATATGTACATATATATATATATATATATATATGTATATATATATATATATGTACTATATATATGTATATATATATATATGTATGTGTGTATATATATAGATATAATATATGTGTATATATATATATGTGTGTGTATATATATATATATATATATGTGTGTGTGTATATATATATATTATATATATATATATATATATATATGTGTGTGTGTGTGTGTGTGTGTGTGTGTGTGTGTGTGTTGTGTGTGTGTGTGTGTATATATATATATATATTAGAACATGTTATCATTGTAAGATCCATGCTCATTGTTCTCGTTCAAACCGGGAACACACAATTGGTATCAGAGCTGGAGTTGATGGATTCATATTGATTTTGATGAGATTTAATGATTAGATTGCTGAAATTATTGAAGATTTGAAGAAAACAATTCAACAATCAACTTAACATTTATGTTTGCGGCTGCCAAAGTGATGCTGCAAATTAGGGTTTGCGGCAGCCTCAAGGATCAAAAACTATGGATTAGGGTTGCTTCCAAACAAGTTGAGGGTTGCCATCACTAGGGATTGCGAATGGACGAGGCTGTACTGTGCAGCTGTCAAAGACAGCTCTTGCGAGTCGAATAGAAGCTGTCGAAGGCAGCTCTTGCGAGCCGAATAAAAGTTGTCGCAGGCAGCTCTTGCGAGCCGAATAGGGGCTTCCAATTAGGGCTTCTTGCAGTCGAATGAGGATGCCCTAATTAGGGTTTTCCGAATAAGAGGCTGCTGTAAGTGGCCTTTGCAGCCACATTAGGGACGCCCTAATCAGGGATGCCAAACCAAAGTGACATTTGCGGCCACATTAGGGTTTTCCGAATTAGGGTTTGCAACCTAGGGTTGCAAATGGGCTCATGAACACCATTGGGTTTTGTTACTTGGGCTCCATCATTAAACAAAAACATCAATTGGTCTTGGGCTCAAGTGTTGAAGATTGGGCTTATGATCAACAAAACAAAATTGGGGTTCGTATTCGGGCTCTCATCAACAAAAACAAGTGACATTGAGTTACATAATATAGTTGTACCGAAGTTTTGAAGACCTCGCTTCCGCATCAACAACAAATTTCTTGACTTTGGACAACTATTCAACAAAAACAAGATCAAGCTTTAATTCACATTGGAAATTTACAATTTAGGGGAAGTATTGTTGGGTATTCTACCTTTGAAGAAATTGAAGATTTCCAATGTTATTAAAGTTGAAGACTTGAAGAACAAAAACAACAAAAATATTAGTCTAGGGTTTGTTTTGTAATTATTTTAATTGCTAGACTAGTATAAATATTAGAACATATTATCATTGTGAGGGTGAATAATTCACCATTTGTTAGGGTGAATTAGGTCCATCACCGACAAACATCATATCATCATCCTTCATGGATGATGATTTCAACAATATATCAATAAACATCAAACATTAAACACGTTTGTGTTCTTTATCATGTTCATCATTATTATATTTTAGCATCTAATTATTCAAGTTTTATTATCATCAATATAAATCCTAAGATCCATGCTCATTGTTCTCGTTCAAACCGGTAACACACAATAATTATGTCTATGTGATTCCCATTCAATCCTTATGAAATCAAGTGTGGATCTTTGAACTTGAGTGTTAAAAGTAATTGCCTTTTTATTATAGTTTACAAAACTCTAATCAAGTGTATTGTTTTTCTAATTATTTGCATTCAATTTACTTTGCTTTAATAATAAAAAACCGAAACATAGTTTTTCCTATTCGCATTTCGTATTTTAGTTCTAAGTTATTCAAGCTTAATATTTTTCACAAATTCCTTGTGCTGACAACTTTTACTTACCCGTACTAGTTATGTGTATTTAAATTTTTTTAAATTAACTTGTTTTTTATCCAACCACGACTGTAACATTTGACCTATTTTTCAAACTATGAACCTCAACCCGTTTGAGTCAACTTGTAAATCAAATTTATTATTTAATTATTTTACTATTTTTATTTTCCAAATACAATAAATGTATCACTTATCACTTATCACTTATCATTTTTTATATTTATAAGATTTTAAATATTTAATTAAAATAAATAATTAAATTGCAAAGTTTATGAGATTTATAAAGTTTATAAAGATTTTATAAAAAAATAAGTATTGGGTTTTAATATATTTAAAATTTAAATTGTAATTATTTTTTTATTTAAATTATTTTTTTTCAAATTCCAATGATAACCCCAGTTTAAAAAACTTGTAACTTACCATTAATATAATTCATAACCCCCTCTTACCTCAACTATAAAAAGAAAGTTTGGATCTTACTTTTTATTTGTTTATTCTTTAAATATCTAACTCATAAACATTTGTTTTATCATTTGGTTTTGATCAATTTACTTGCAAGTATTTTCATGAATTTTATAATACTAAGGCAACTTATATTACTTTTATATTATGTATTTTTATGTTATTTTTATTTTTTTTATTTGATTTTAGTTTAAAGAACCATCCTAGCATCCAAATATACTCTATATTGTTGTGTAATGGATGAAAGAAATATAAATGATGAACAAGTCTACTAATGATTTGACAAATCCACCCCATATGAATATTCGAGTGGTGATGGGAACCGGATTCACATTTTTATCACAAGGCTTCGCCTGCGAAACGATTCAATTTAATTATTAGGTTTGATTGTGTTCGGTTTGTCTTTTATATTACACTACTGTATTATAAGTTTTGACATTGACATGTGAATTGAATTGTTTTAATCGTTTAATCAATCTATAAATGTATTCAAACCTATGTTTACTCATCGGCTAATTCATTAGCTGACTTGTTACTTTTTCACATAATTTCAAAAATGCTGATTATTGGACTTCTATATACACATTTAAGGCTTGGACTTAGTCAAAGACAATTTCATTATGATTATTTGAGTATTTATTTGATTTGTAACGTATTGTTTCACTAGTTTTATTCAATGAAATGACAGTTAATATCATTTCAACATAATTACTATCATATGCTATGAGCAATCAATTCATATTTGTCCGCTCTGATGTTTCAGTCATCAGTCGAAGTGTGACAACAACAACTCGATCAACTATGCTTATATAATTTGACTTTAAATAATTTTTATTTTTAATTTCAAAGTTTTATTATCATTAATTAAGTTTGATTATGATTAATAGAATTTGACTTTGATTAATAAATTATGCGAATGCGATCATCTAACTTTGAACAACGAAGTTTGACCACAAACCGTGGATACACGCTACTAAACAAAGAAGCAACAATGAAGAAATTGAAACACCCATCCGTAAATTTAGAGATATTATTGAAAATTTCCACATATTCTTTTAATAAAAAATAAAATTTGAAATTTTACTTAAACCACTCCAAAATATAAAAGGAAAAATGTTACTTTTTCCTAACATAAAGGCTAAAACAACATTTTGAAGAACCACTCTTTAAAATGTTTTAGGAGTGGTCTTTTGAAGCAGTTCGATGTCTTTTAAAGCGGTTTAAACCCGCTTCTAATAACCATATTCATTAATTCTAAATCCGTTTTGTACTAGTGATAGAAACTTTTGACGACTAAAGGTTTAGCCAGCTAGCTAAATTAAAGGGAAAGATCGGCTAAGGGTTAGCGCGTACGCTATCGGCCGGCTAGACACGTGTTTGATTTTGATTGACCATCTCGTGGAAGCAACTGTATTCTATAATGTATTAGTGTGTCAACTTAACCCTAGCCATCCCAGACAACAATGCTTATTTGATATTTTCTTGGATCAAGATGTTTAGTTCGGAAATTTCCCCAAAACAAAAACAATGAATATGAGTTGAAAGTTGAAACCTCTATTGAAGAATGTAAATATCAAAGCAATATCACAAAACATATAAATGTGATAGCACCTAAACGAAATCATCACTAACATCAATCAAATCCATATCTTTTGGCTATGATACCAAAATACAGAAAAATGGAGCTTATACAAACACACTTAATGAATCATAAACTTAGTTCATGATGCATTACATGGCACTTGAATAACTTTTTGAAGCAAGCCACCTCTCTGTTAGAACCATAGCTTCTTTGGGCTTGTATTGTGCGACCGAATGACCCGCACCCTATAACAAAATAATCCAAGAGACAACACATGTTAAAGTTAGTTGTTACTAGCATATAACATCATGAAATCAATCTTAATCATAAGTAACATGTATCTTACTTTAACTGTCGCAAATGTAAGCGAGTAATCATTTTGCGCGTATGTCATTTCATACCTGAAGGATTTAAACATCATGAAAATTGTAAACATACGTATAACGGGACATGGTACACGTATAAAATCTAAACTCACCCTCCAACTTGACCATTAACATAAAATGGTTCCCATGGGCTGTCAACTGGAACACCAAGAGTCGTTATCCATTGCTCGATTCCAACATATGGGAATGTCATATCATGATCGCCGCTGCATACAAAACAATGTTGTTATATATGCTTGTAGTTGTCAACACTAGTTGAACTACTAGATTATATATGGTATTGTCAAGTTACCTAAAGATCAAAGCACGACAGTTTTTGCTAACAAGTTTCTTGTGGTAGGAGAAACTACTGTAGATATCATAAGCGTAACAAAATGTGTCGTTTTTCCCTTCGGTGTAATGCATGGTCGTGTTGAAAAACTCCCACTTTCCAATTGTTCCCTGAAGGATTTAACATAGTTAGAAATTATAGTTTCTAATTAGGGCTGCTCAACTGTAAAAGAAATTAAGCAAAATTTGTGGCTTTATATATTAAAACACTCAAATTTTAGATTTAGTTTTCTTTAATTTTAAAGTTTAACAAGGACAGCAAACACTAATAATGCAAAAATCACCAAAATAGGCATTGCCTTTTGATCCATTTAAAATTAACCAATATTCAAAACCAACCAATCAGAAAATAAATTAACTGTAACAAAAAAACCTTAAAAAGTACTACAAAGTTTAAAAAACAACAATCAAATCGATACGTGTGTAAACCAAGTTAGATTTTAGCCTTTCTGGCCACATTTTTGTTGGCGCGTGGGCTAAATTAAGCTTAACACGTGTATTGATTTGATTAGTTGTTTTCGTGAACCTCTAATATTTTCTAGTTTTCTATGCCGACTAAATTTTAGTATCTTTTAAGTGCCCGAGTTTATTTGGCATTTTATAATTGATTTGTTTTGTATACGTTTATCTTTAAGAAAGAAGATCAAAATGTCTATTTCATGATTTCTCCATCAATAATCATAGTAAAATTTAGTTGATGTACCTGACGAACATTAAGAGCTTGTTGCACAGCCTTATCATTTGCCCAATCTGCTGCAAAATCGTAATAATACTCCTAAAAAAAGCCAAATGTTCACAAGATTATGATTACTTTTCAACTATGATCACTGTCGTTAAAAATTTTAAAAAAATATATCATAGAGAGAGAATAATTACCCGACAGTATGGCTTGAGATCGGATTTATTACAAAGCGGCTCCAAAATATCTTCCATATTAATTCCACTTGTACACTGTAATTCCAAAAACTTATATAACACACCACATAGTTACATAATATAACGTTGTCTTATAAACTCTATTCAATTTGATCACCTCCTGGTATCTTTCAAGGCTTTTTACGCATACTGAATTCGTTGTATCGTCAGTATTCACATAATTTCCTCGACAGTTATCAACCGCTGACTGTAAAATTAAATTTGTTATGTAAGTATAAATCATAGATTAATATTTTGTTTTTTTTAAAACAGACTAGGATTAGTTACATTATAAATCTCATCAGATATAAGTGCCATGCGATGAGCATATTCGACTCTAGAATTGAAGTCCATGAACTTATCAGTGAGAGGGCTGCACAGGATGTAACCTGAGTCAAAAAACAATAAACAAACATTAGTTTCGTATTTTGATTAGTTATAGTATATAGGATTTAAACATTTTGTTAGTTTAGTTATTTACTTGGACGTTCAAGGGAGGTTGTTCACCGCGTTCATTAGCTGCAAACAATAATATTTCAAAGTTTATGATCTTTTAGGCACAAAAATATAGCGAAAACAAAGAGATCACTAGAGGATCGATTGTTACCGTTGTATACTTCTAAGGTAATGATAGGCGTGACGATTCCCATGTAAGAGATGCCCGTTATGTATAAAGGGTTTTTCAAGAACTTGGGATGGTCTATAAGAAACTGTTGTGCATCAAACAATGTATAAGAAGTTGATAAGCGTAGTTTTAATATCGATTTTGATACAATGTTACAATAAAGAGAAAAAATGGAATTTAATACTCAAGTTTATCTTAATTATTGTTCGGTAATAATTTATACAGACATTTGGCCAATACACTACTATTTCTCACTTTCATTTTCAAGGACACTTTACAGCATAATCATCACAATGCTGGCCCATGTGGAAATATAGGTGATGGTTATGAAAGAAATGAAAAACATTACAGGTGACACCATGCGGAAATTAAGTGTAAATTTATGGTATTGGCCCGTGACAACTAAACTAGAAGTTAGAAATATTATTGGTCAAAGTACTATTTTTGTCGGTCATAAGTTATAGTTTAGTTATTAAACTCTAATTTGACATAAAAATAGAAAAAAAAAGATAGAAGGAGATACGATCAAACCTTTCGAAGAAAATCGTTTGCCTGCTTCACCACAATGCTGTCGCTGCTAATGGACGCTTCTTTCGTTGTGGCATACGAGAATCCGGCGCCAGCAGGCATGTCAACAATATGACATTAGCCATCTACAAATGTTTTACCAACCTTTTAGTTTTACTAAGTACAATGTTATTGTAATATAAGTATATTTATGATTGTAAAATGTAAGTTATAGTACTAGAAATATGTTTAAACCTTTGTCCATGAGTTTGGATTCACTGTGAGTGTGAGGTTTTCAGGAGCATTGTCAAAGTTGAAACTAAGAGGACCTGCAACAAAATAATTCTTCAGGACGTGTTTTTTATTTAATAAATTGCATAATATGAAAGCAACACAATTTCTTAACTTTTATATGTTTAAATAGTTAAATAAACAGTAAGGCCACCCGCGATGTGGAGGTTTTTGAGGCTACACGCATAGATGTAGCGTGGGAAGACGAGCAGAGCACGGATGACTCATTGTCGTGTTCTTAGTAGGGGTTCGATTATAAAAGAGAATTTCCATGTAGACTGACGGGTGGGTAGGTATGATTGGTTTAATATTTTTTATGTTCTTTTCTTAATCTTATTTTGAATATCAATTTTATTCATTTAATAAAGATTACATTTATTCTTTAAAAAATTGTTATATGAATAAAACACGTTATTGAATATGTATATGTTTGTAAAGAAACACTTTTGAATATATAAATGTTTGTATACTTTTCAAAGTCTTTTAAATAATTGTACTTTTTCTCTCCACCTTCACTTTTCACCTACCCACGTTCATCCCCTCTCTAAAACTTTAAGTTCTACCTGCCATTACTGTTACCATTTTCTATTAGATAATTCTTAAAGTAAACATATAAAAAGATGTTTGTTTAAAATAAACTATATAAAAAGTTAATTTCCCAACATGAACATGCACAGTTGATGTAAAAAGCCATGTGGCGTAGTAATTGGTTTCTAGAATTTGACTTTTTTAATGTTTATTTTGAGTGACTTTAACTTTTAATATATATTCATTTTCGAAAATTTTCCAGATTCATTTCCCCCCAAAATACCCCTGTAAATAGTAAAATACAACATTTTACTCATATTTCTTCACACTTACTATTTTTTTAATCTTGAAATTTTTCAATAAAAACTCTTTGAAACAATTGCTAAACCAAGGGTCTCACCATACTAAATACATCATCAAACAATAGAATGATAGTTTAGGAAAAGCTTATGAGAAGATTTGTAATGTTGTGTGTGTAATCCCCTCTCTCTTAAAATTACACTTATTGAATATTAAGCAGCCTTTTTCTTTCTCTCTATATATATTATAATAACCTACATATGTGTCCAAATAACCAAAGACTAGTTTAATCACTTATGATTATTTTTTAATCGGTTTATGAAGATATACTACCTAACCACATTATCAGTAGTAAATAAATAATAATAATGCAGACACAACTACTAAAAATCAAAATAAATATGTAGTAATAATAGTAAAAGTCTGAAAAAGAAAAAGAAAAGTATTGTACACGAATAATGACTTTTTCTAAAACAATAATAAACACACTAATTTAACTTGCTTCTAATTTTACATCACAATAAATTCACACCATCGTTTTAAAAACTAGCTTACATCAACCAGTCACATACTTCCTAAAACCCCTTAACTTTAAAATAACTTTCACCACTTAACTCAAAATGGTTTTATAACACTAAACTCAACCCCTCATCCTAGCTACATGAATATTAATAGCTACCTAGCTCATAAAAAACAATTACGAAAATACAACGCCCCTTATAATAACAATAAGTCAATAATATCAATAATAATAATAATAATATACTATATAGATCAAGATAGAGTCAGAATTAACTACTGCAACTTAACAGATGATGACAATAATAAACCCTACTTAAACATATCAAAATGATACCTATTTGATAGAAGAAAGTGATAACAGCAGAACACCCCGGACCACCAGTAAGATAAAATATCACCGGATCTTCATCAGGATTTCTTTCAGATTCAACAAAGTAATAAAAAAACTGTGCTTCTTCCTTCTCCCCTATTCCCACATACCTTCAACACAAAAACCACATTCACTACAACGTTTTATCACACTTAAAACATGCAAAACAATAGTTTCTTGATGGCTTTAAACACTTGTTACTATAACTATTCAATCATGTCGAATATGAATACTATCGATATGTACCCGGTTTCGAGTTTAAACGGAAGTTTGCCGGGATAACCAGGAAGACTTGTGACGATGGATTTTGAAGTTGATGGAGTTATGAAGTGAGATTGAAGAGTTGAAAGAACGAGTAGAAGTGAGAAATGCTTGAGTGTAATTGACACACAAGCCATTCTTTGAAGTTTGTGTGATTTTAATGTATGGGTTGATGCTATATATAGAATAATTTCCCCAAGGTTGCACTAAAAACTATTCATCTGTTTAAGGATATGATAAGGATTATTTAATAATAAAGTTAACTACAAGAATGGTATACTATATATGGGTTTGAATAATGTTTGATGTTATCTTTAGGTATTAAATGCATGTATTGTCTCAAGTGTTGACTAGTGGACAAGTATAGTGGATGGTAGTATAATACATTTGTTCTTTTGTATGATAGTTAACAAATATGATGAATAAATGTAAAATAGACATTAAATTAGTAAGAAATTTATTATAGGAAGTCAAAATAATAATAAAAATAAACTAAAATGAAGAGGTGAAAAAGCCAAACAAATGAGTTATGTGTTGTATAAGAATTTAAATTTTGCAAAAAAAATACGAATTCCGTGAGCCAGTCAAATTCCAAAAGTATGCGTACAAAGAAGAAGAGTATATAGTGATTAGGAAAGTTTTGAGTGGATAATAGGAGAGGAGAAATAAAAAATAATTACTTTGAAAAGGAAAAAGGAGAATAGGAACTAATTTAGCCTTTGTTAGATTTAAACTAAAACTGTTTTTAAATTCAAGAACTATTCTAAACTTTGTAATGACTGATCGACATACTTTCTAAACCTACTTATAAATTTACATATGTGTTTACTATGATATTACAATCCTTCACCAGAAAAACATATTTAATACAATATGATACCATTACGTTACAAGTCCTTTAATATTTTTAATGACATTTAATGAATTATTTACGAACCACTAATTTATCCAATCATCTCTATTCCTGAATACTCACCTTACTCACCTTACTTACAAGTCCTTTAGTAACTACTATTACAAATAAGAATTACTTTATATATACTAAACTAATGTTTCATTTAATGTGGAGTATGATGCTCTCTCATTGTATGTTGATACGGTATGTGTTATATGCACTGGTATTTTTAGTTATATTTTCAGACATAAATTATAGTAATTTTAGGTTGTATTTCTGTATATATTTTGTTTAATTGCATGCATCTTTTATTTTATATATAAAGTAGTAGTTTTTTATAGGATGGAATCTACTTTTGTATATTTTTTATTTTGTAAGATAATTAAATGGCTGAAAAAAAATGATAAAAAATAAAACTTAAAAGTCAAGAAAAAAGAAGAGTTGGTTGAAAGAAGGGTGAGAACTCAAAAAGATAAAAGGAGAGGCTGCACAAAGAAAAAAAACATCGACTAGAGGAGGAGAAAAAGAAGAAAAACAAAAATCTTAGTGGAGGCTGGAAGAAGAGAGCAAGAAGACAAAAAAAGAATCTTCGTAATCTACTTTTCAATGGAAGACATTGAAGTCTTTTTTGTTGGTTTCTTTTGCGTATTCGTAAGTTTTTGTTTTCAATAACCTATCCACCATGTCCGGCTAGGGCACTCTTAGTTTCAACATTAAGGTTTAATTTCTTTGATTTTGGTTTGAACTTATGTGAAGCGTTTATGAGATATTTTTATTTTAATGATTTGTTTGTTTGATTCTTGATCTTAAACCCGGATTCAATCCGGTATATGTTAGATCGTTAATAAACCTGATCAACTTATTAATTTTTCTAATAAAGTTCTTCAAGATTTAAAACCCTAATCAAGTTTTGATTTTTGATATAAGGAACAAGTAACGGTTTGAGTTTGTCTATGAATTCATTCTCGTTATAGAATCACACAATCTAGTTAAGCACACCGAACGGCCTGTGTATTTAGTTATAATCGATACTTCTGTTGTTGCAACCCGCACAGTAAAATCCGAACGGCGTGAGCTTAGAGTAACGGGTTGGCTCCAATCAACGAACTGTGATTGATTGGACATTAGGTAGAGGAGATATCCGAACGGTGTGATATCTAGTATCGATACAAATCATTAATTGAAAATAATCATTGCACCGTAATCGTTAATGATCAAAAGCCAAATCAAAATCAAGAAATTACCTTAGTGTTGGAATTAGTCTTTATATTTGAATTTATTTCACTATTTCATTAACGTTTTTTATTAATACCTTTTGCAAAATTAAAAAATACAAAAATATGTCAATTTTTGTTTTTCCAGCAGAACCTTAACGCGGCCGCATGTAGTTTCTTTCACAGTTCTGACACGGCCGTGTCAGCTCACTGGAATTTTTCTACTTTTTGCAAATTATATTAAGTTTTAGTTTTTAGTTAAGACCACCACCTTCCTTAATCAATAGTCAATCAAAGTAACTACGCTAAAACTTTTTTGGTATAAAATAATTGACATGTAACCCTGAGGACACGAACCCTACTTCCGCTCATGCTATTCTTAGTGTGTGTAACGGTAGGTTCACGTTATTTGTTGAATTCGACACCCAACAGGTATGCACATAAATAATAATAATAATAATAATAATAATAATAATAATAATAATAATAAAATTATTAATAATAGTAGTAACAATAGTAATAATAATAGTAATAATTGTTAATAATAATAATAATAACAATAATAATAATAATAATATAGTAATAATAATTTTAGTAATAATAATAATTGTAATGATAGTAGTAAAAAATTGTAATAGTAATGATAATAATAATTATTATAATAATAATAATAATAGTAGTAACATATTAGTAATAATAATAGTAATAATTGTTAATGATAATAATAATAATTTTAATAATAATAATTGTAATGATAATAGTAATAGTAACAATATAGTAATAATAATAATAATAGTAATAATAGCAATAACAATAATAATAATAATAATAACAATAATAATAACAATAACAACAATAATAATAATAATAATAATGATAATAATAATTATTATTATAATAGTAATAATAATAATAGTAATAATAATAATATTAATTAATAAAAATAAAATACCAAAACTTTTATAATAATCAAAGTAGTGAATTGAAAAAAATTCTAAGCCGGATGTATTTATGATAGCGGTCTCTTGAAGTTTATCTCATGGTATAAAGAAAACTAGATAATAGAATTTTTTGGATATGTTATTTTGTTTGTTTACTGTCACAATATTGATTTTCTATTTGCTTTTAAACATTTACATCACTTATGCTGATTTTTTTAAATAGGTTATTTTTTAGTTATTAGGTGCTTTTAAATTGTTTTTAGGGTTTGTTTACCTGGATGTGTCATACCTTCCTGCATGCCTTCAAAAAGTCTAATGAAATGATGTATAAGGCAAAAAAATTTGAGATTTTTCGCTATCTCAACTAGCGGAAGTAGTCTCGCTATCCTTTTTTTTTACCGGCTTTAAAAAAGTTTAGAGAGAAAATGCAAAATGAAACACAAAAGTCAAATAACTAGTGAGTAATTGAAAATAAATTTAGATTTGGAATCTTATGCTGCGATTTGGTGCATTGTCATGAAGGAGGGAACGGATATAATATACTAGTATTAGTAGTGAGTAATTAAGAATGAAATTAAGAGTTAACTATTCTTTAATAATCCAACCCATTCATTAACACGTGCAAATTAATTTTATAAAACAATCATATTCCACCTAATCTAAGAAGATGTCGATTATATCTTCCCGTTTTAACCATCTCAATATAACAGTTGAGCCTATTAAACAATGTACGCCCTACCCACGTACCTACATGAGAAATGAGAGTCGATGTTTAAACACTTCCACAAATTGAGATAGCAAAAGTGACCTTTATAACTTGATTCCGTTATGAATATCATAGAGAACGGATGTAATCTTTTTACTCCCGCTTCTACTATCTCAACAAGCGAAAATATTCACCTCACACTCCACCTCATCAGACTTTCTGAATGCGGGAGGGTGTGCCATATCAAGTAGTTTCGTTAATTGAGATAGCAAAACACCTAAAACACACACAACCCTAAAAACACTTCACAACTCATAAATAACCTATTTAAAAATTTCTACTTAGATCGCATCTGATGTTTTATTTGATTGTATAAAGATACTACCGCATATTTTTTATATTGTATATCTAAGTCTAACCTTCAATACATGGCTTGTAGAATTATATTTTTACTAGTAATCTTTCGCCGTACTGATATATTCGTCTTTTTTATAAATCATTGAGTTTAAGGAGCCATTTATGAGCCTAGTTGTTTGCACTATAATATATATACAATGAAGTCTTGTGTAGCTACGTGTTAAAATCAACAGTTTTGTCTAGCTACGTGTTAAAATGAGTCTTGAACTTGAATGGTGGAAACTTGAAATGTTGGTCTATGACGGTGTATCTTGTGTAGGCTAATTCCAATCAATAAAACATACGAGTAATGGGTGTTTAGTAGCTTATTAATGATTTTATTAAGAGGTTATTTTTTATTCGATCAGAGTTAAAGTGTGTTTAGTTTATTTAAAAGATTCTCTTGATATATGATGTCGTCTCTTAATAAATAAGTTTTAAAAACATGTTGAAGTGTTAGCTACTTTTTTTTTAGTCCAAACTCATAATGGTTTAACAGAAGGTTACCAATTAGTTTCTAAAAGCATTTACAACTCGTTCATCATTTTTATCTATATAATTACACTAAAAATTATTATTTTTCTCTCTTTTTCAATTTAATCATTACTTTTTATCTCTCTTTCACTCAGAACCACTTAAAATATATTAAAAATATTATAGGGTTTTAAATAGTTTTTTTTAATTAAAGATTAAACAGTAAATTTTTCATATCATTCACTCACAACCACTTATAACCATATTATATAATATAAATAATACACTAACATAAATCAGAAGAACAAGTCGTTAATGCTCGAAGTAAAAGTTATGTTTCTCTGGGGTGATGGTGTATGAAGACAAACTTGTCACCAAAGATGACAAAAATACTTTGGAATGGTGGTATATATACAAGTGAAAAAGAGAATATATGATCATGATATCGTGTCTCGCATGGTATAAAGTCAATCGGTATAAACACATAATAGCTGGAAACTTGAATTATGCTTAAAAAAAATTCGAAAATAGCCAGCTCAAGATCGATTGGATTGTTAATGAACTGCTCGGCTCCGTTCAACTCGTTTGAACGGTTTAAGTTAAGTTTAAATTTAATTTTTTATAGTAGTTTACCCTTACTCTTTGTCACTCTTTTATAGCCTAAAAGTGTCTGACCTTATATGTCCAAACCAAGTATTCAACCTTAATTAACTAATTGATGGTGATTGGTTAAGTTCACTAACATAGAAATCAACCTTATATATTTTATAGCATAACAAGTCGAGTTTAAGCTTAATCTTTTATGGTTGAGTTCGTAATCAGCCCTACGTAAACAAGCTGGTATCCTTGTCCATTGGTAGCGCGCACCTCAACTCTTTCGGGTTCGAGTCAGCCCCAGCCCTTCTAGCCGGTGTCATTGATTTTTTACTTTTTTAGGAAACAAAAAAGCAAATTCAAGTTAAATGATATGTTGTTGTGTTTATTATAAGATGATAACGCGACACGCAATGAAACGAAAATGTACAAACATGTATGGTAAGGTCCTATAATCGTCACAAAATTCACAAGAATGGATTTGAAGATTTGATGTTATGAAAGGAATTTTTCATCTAACACGCATTATCTCCACCCAAAAAAAACCCAAGGATTAAATATATTTATTTTCTGTTTTTTTATTAATATTTAGTAGGATGCTATAGAATAAATATAAGCATATACACGATATAAGTTAGGTAGGAAACTAAGTTGTTTTCAATTGAGAATAAAATAAGAAATCTTTCTGTGTTTGTCGCAAAATTATAGCATATTTGAATAATAGTACTCTATATGAGAAACAACTTGGTTTCATACGTCTGACTAGTGAAAACGACGGTTTATATTTGTAAAGTATAGTTTACAATGATGTGACCCAATCAGTAATTTAATTTTAGTTATAGTAAATAAATTTATATGAATTAAGCATATACTTAATAATATTGTAAATTACTAAATATAATAGATTTATAACTTATAGTTAAATAAATTAAAATCTTTCCGTTTCTATGGAGCTACAAACACCAACGACTTCTTTTCCATGCCCACGTTAATTTCATATGGATTAAAATAAAATTGAGAAACTAGTATAATTTTTGAATGCAATTATATTTGAGTAAGCAATTAAAAGTAAAACCAAAAGGATGTTTTACCTCAAATTCTCTTGGTTTGGTTGTGAGATTTTAAAATCTTTCCACCTAAAGAGTGAATTTGAAATTTCACAACCAAAGAAATTTGAGATGAAACATTCCCTTAGGTTTTACATATTATTACCCACTCAAACATGATTTTACTTGAAAATTATACTAGTTGTTAATTACATTTTATTCATTCCAACCAAACGCCCCCTAAAGTTCTTATAATTAGAATTTTGACCTGTACAAATGTTTGCCACCATACTAATTAACGCCGCGAAAAGACAATAAACCAACAAATGATCGGCCTCCTCAGCTACAATAACAAAATGGTTACATAGCAAACTTTGTAGATCAATACCTCTTGTTGTGAGTGCCATCTTCGTTGGAATTTTCCCTACCATCGCACTCCACCCGAACATATTAACTTTTTGCGATACAAATTGTGCCATCTAAATATAACTTCTGGTATTGTGTAACCTCTAACTTATTCTAGTTATTCTTTTATTAGAGCGACATAGAAATTCATCCCTTTACCGTTCTTCCATAACCAATAATCCTCACCATCTTTGATGTTAATTGTTGTCAAATGCTCTCTTAAATATTTAGGTTTCACGTTGTCCTCTACATTGTTGGCTCATTTTTCCAATGCCAAACACTAACCATTATGGTTTGATATCTTATAGCAATCACCGACTTTCGTCTTTTTATCTGCTTTATTTTCATAAATATATATATGTTTTTCAACAAATATATATTTCTCCACGTTACAAATCGATTTCCATACTCGGGGTTGTGATTTCTTAATATATAGGAATAGTCTTATAGACTTTATTGTTTTCATGGATTCATTTCATTACTTTAGCCTGGATGTTTGCGTTTATTTCCTTCTAAGGATTTTATTGATTTTATGACACTTATTACTATACTTGCGAACTTTGATGTTTCATTATGGATACAATGTAACCCAGAACCATTTTAATCAATCACATGCCCTTTGTGTTATGTGACAGACATTACAAATACTTTACCAGGATCTTATGAGATTAGTCTTTCTTTCATCTTATGATAAATGGTTTGAAAAGCCACCAAAAACTCACATGAAAAAAGCTTTAAAATATTTCACTCAGAACCGGGTGTTTGAAAATGAGCCGAACCCGAGCCGACGTAAACTCGGCTTTGGTTCGCTTGTTTTGCTCGATTAAGTTAGAGATTAAGTTTTAATTTATATAAACTATAACATAAATATAATGTACATTATCTAAGCTTAAATTTCACCCCACTTTAATATCCAAGTACATTATAATTATATGGTCATTATGTTATTTTCTAGTGAAAAAATTAAATAAATATATAAAATGTGATCGTAGTCCATTAATAAATATTTATAATTGTTTCAACGATTTAAAATAAATAGAATATACAAGTTGTTAGTTTTAGTTTTTATATATATTTAATATGTATAAAAGAATAACACATTTTAAATTATATAAAGTAAATGTTGACTCGCAAGAAACATGCCGAGCCAAGCATTTCAACTAGTTAAAACAAACGAGCCGGCTCAGCTCAGCTTGGTTATAAACAAACCAAGCCCGAGCCCACCTTGACTTGACTTGAGATTTTACTAGACAAGTTTATTAAAAGGATAACTTTAAAAATAATAATCAAATTTCAAGATTATTTTGATTAGTTCAATCATAAAAGTTTATCACAATTAGATTTCTAATGAGTTTTTACCATAATCAAATCACTAATGTTAAGGATTATTCTACTAGGTCATTCATATATTGCAAAGTATTTTCTTAAAAAACTGAAATATTAAAAAAAATAACAATATTTATAAAAAAACAGAATTATTTAAAAAAATTATGCATTATTTAAAAATTTTGAAAAAAATATGAGTGACTTAATTGAAATAAATTTAAAACTTTAATGACCTAATTGGAACATATAAAAAATACTAATTACCTTATTAAAACAAATAAAAATAAATAACCTTACTAATACATTTAAAATTTTGCTTACTAAAATTTTCCCTTTATTGAAAATAAATCTTCTTAAGAACTAAAAATCCGAATATTTATTATTAAGACCGCCCTGATTTATGTATATAAATGAAAAATGATCTACCGACCACCACATACATGTAAGCAGCCCATATGCATTATTGTTTAGGAAGTAGGAAGTCACAAGATGCGTGTTATTATAATTTGACTCCAAATAAATTAGTCAACTAAACACACATTAAACAATTTTCTAATGTAACCACCGGTTAGGTTTAAAAAAACTTAATATCATTTTCCAATTTCTTTCATAATCATAAACCCAATTTCTTTTACATTCATGTCTAATGTGTTATAATTTTTTGAGTTCACCATTCAGTTTAGAATCATGAAATTATACAAAGCGATTATTGGTTTTGTATCATTGTTATTTCTATAGATTTTGTAGTTCGATCTGTCTAGAAAATTTCAAACTAAACCAAAGGATTTGGTTTATGGCTTAGACTCGTAAACCGTTTAGGAAATACCAAACCTGACCGTAAGACTTTATATATGCTTTATAACTTTTTATATATCGCTTGAGGTTTTATTTAATTTAAGTTTATTATAGACATAATTAAGTTTTCCATAGATAGGTTATACGTAATCGGTTTTTTTATTTTGTTTTGGTCATAGTTTTGTATTTCTTTATCTTAAAGGATGATGAACCAAACCATGAAACTAAACCATATTCAAACCGTTAGTAATTATTTGGTTTGATTTTAATTTTCAGCGTTTTGATTTGCGATGGTCAAAACTATTATTCAAAATTTAGCTTACGGTTCGACTTAAAAACACTTAAAACTGGATTGTGGTTTTAATTATAGAAGTTTAAGAACTCTTAATCTCCACATGATGAATTGCAAACATATTTTTTTAAAATGGCACGTGTAGATCTCATTTATCAAAATATAAAAAAAAATTTTGAACAAATTTTATTAATATTAGGACATTAGCAAGACGCAAAGACCTATCGCCAATTACATCTTACATCAGGAAACGATGAAAAGAAAAATTACACCAAGCTTGTCACGATAACTCTTTTATTCTTGTCCTATGAACGGCCCAGAAAAAAAAGTTACATATTATCTCGTCAACAACCTTTGCCACTGACGAACGTTTAAAATTAAAGATCAAATCATTCCGAGTCTTCCAACGAACCAACAAGTAGCCATGAATATCATTAAGACAGCCTTTCTGAATATCATTTGCAACTATTCTTTGCACACGTGAATTTGGTAGTAAACAACTATTTTAAACGTCATTTACCACCTAGATTAAGGTGTACCGATATTTAATATTTTAATCATTTTCAAGAAATCTTTAGTATCTCATTTGTCATCAATTTAACATGCTTTTATTGTTTTCCATTTTTTAATATAAATCATTATAGTCAAATTTCAATATAACATTTATCGTCATATTTTAATTTTGTGTTTTTTTCTAAGTAAAAGTGTAAATAAGATAGGTTGTTGAGCACAAGCTCACTTAAGAGATCTTTAGTTTTACTCTTAATAATTTATTTGTTTGTTTAATTTTTTAATATGACTTTTTTAGTATTGATGGCTATTGACAGTTATGTGTCAATGGTATTGTTTGATACGTTTTTACGTCTCTCGCTGGAATGCAAAAAATTTAATACTAGTTATACATCAATATTAATAGGATGGAGAGGTGGAAAACAAGTCTAGAGTGCATATAAACATATAACACGTCTCAAAAGTTAGTCTTTTATTATAGATAGAAGGTTTGCCAAATTAATTATAGAGTTAAATGCGTTTTTCATCCCTGAGATTTTACAGAAATTGTCATTTGAGTTCAAAATTTAAATTTTATCATTTGCATCCAAAGGTTTAATAAAAATTGCCATTTGAATCCATTTAACTACTTTTAATTGGCAGGTTAATGTTTTCCGTTAAGTTGCCTACATCAGGTGTATTTTTGTTAAAACATTTACAAAATAAAAAATCAACTCTACATGAGGGGTTTTATGCGTTTAGTATCGTTTGGTAATCACCATTAAGATTTGAAGCCACCTATTAGATAAAATAAAATATAATGATAACCATCTAAAAATGACACATTTCTAACTTTATAAAAGATGCACAATAAAAAATTAACTAAATAAACCCGCTCACATATTTAATGAAACTTAAGAAGATGTAATTACCAAAAGAATCCGAGCATATAAAACTTTCACATGGGCTGATTTTTATTTTGTAATAATTTTGACTAAAATGCAAGCCTACGTGAAAAGTATTATGCGTTTATTTTATTTTGGTAGCTACAATTATGATTTGATTCCATAGTCATTTGTTGTTTTATCTTGTTAATGCACCTTGTTTTAGTAGTCATGTTACTTTTATCTATCTTGTTAAATAATAAATTATTTTGGTATAAAATTTAATAATGATTACGATGATTGATTATTATTATTCATGGATTGTTAATTGCATATTGATTATTGTTTTCTTATATTGTTATGATAATTTATGTTTTATGGTTATCATTCAAATGGTCTGCATCATATGTTTTGTTTGTTTATTTATGATGTATATTTTTTATAGTTGAGATGAGTCACTTTAAGTGATTATCATTATATTTTTTTTATATATAATAGGTGATTCAAGTCGTAATGGTGATTATCAAACGAGACTAAACGCATAAAGTCCCTCATAGAGATTTGTTTTTTTATTTTTTAATTGTTTTGAGAAAAATGTAACATCTCGTATTTGTTGTTGAATTAAAAGTTAAGTGTTATGTTTTTGTAAAGACTATTTATGCTATTTAAGAAACGTGATTGACTATTCATGCTTGATTTCTTGTTTAATTTAAAGTTTCTAAGTAAATTAATAATAATAATTGTAACAATAATAACAAAGATAATATATTAAGTACTAATAATAATGTCAATAATAATAATAATAAATAGAAATAATAATAATAATAATAATAACAATAATAATAATAACTAAGGATAATAGTAATAATAATAGTAATAATATTAATAATAAATGGCAATAGTAATAACAATGCTAACAAATGGTAACATTAATGATAAGATTAATAAAAATAATAATACTTATAACAATTTATAAATGTTATTAAACTTAAAGATGTTTAAAATCTAAATTAAGTTAAGGGGGTTGGTTTGCCAACTTATAAACTTTAAATGGAAGTTTAAGCATGAAATAATAAGCATTTAAAAGTTGAGGGGCTAATTGTGTAAGTTTGGCAAATCAAACTTCTCTTTTCCCTCACCCTATAATTCCGGCCACCTAGTCGGCCGGTCTCGGCCAACTCTCCGGTGAGGCCAAAACCCGAATAAAAACGCCCAATTTCAAACCCAAATGATCCCAACCGGTTCATGAACGTATTTCGAATTCAATTATGATCTTTAATTGAGTTACACAACTGCTATGAACTCCAAACAAATCGTGTAACCGAAGGTTTTAACCATAGAGTCGTTCATGCATTAAAATCAATAATAACCCAATTAATTGAACCTAAACAATCATTTAACTACCTCTAATCGATTACAATTACCAATTCCACCTGAAACCCACACAAACACTCTGTTCAATTCCCTCTAAACCGCGACCTGCAATCCCCTCGTAGACCTCATTTCGAGCCTTCTAACCCACAATTGATAGAGGGCTTTTCATCATTAGATCCATTAGAAGCTTTTTGTTGAACGAATTTGATTTTCATCACCAATTGCAACCTGAACGAGCTGTGATATAGCCGCAGCCTGTTTCCATCTGTTCTTCATGAATTCATTTACGAATCAGGTAATTAAACACATCTACATGCTCGAAATTTCATGGGGATGCAAAGCCCTATGTTTACTACAGATATAAAATTCGTTTTAGCCTTGAATTTTTTATCACGGTGAAGCTAGGGTTTTTAGGAAAATTTGTGATTTATTTAAGTCCTGTTTTTAAGAATTAAAATCTAATTCCTGATGGGCTGAGGCCTTTAGTTCACTGGTTACTCACTCCCATCTCAACCTTGAGGTCCGGTTTGAACCCGGGCACCCTCAAATATTTTTAAGGCTTTCTAGCCCTTTATTTAATTATAGAAAATTTGTAATAAATATAAAAATAGATTTTATAAACTTTAAATATTTTTAAAGACACCAAATAACTTTCTGTAAATTTTTTTTCTAAATTCATATAACTAAACATCTTTTTAATAAAACATTTTAATAGAGGTCATTCTAGGTTTTATTTCTATTATAATGGATTCTAAATATTAATTAATAAACTAATATAGGTCCAAACACTACCTTTAATTTATCATTGTTTAACTTGTTTTAAGTGTTTATTTAAATTTTATATTTAAACTTCATTAGCTATTATAAATGGTTTAATTACATATTTTCTAAGAGAAGACATAAAAGGTATATTTCTTTATTATATTATTTAACGTACTTACATAAAAAAACTTAAATTCCACTTAGAACCCTAGTCCTCGCTAATTCGTTAACCTTATATTAAACTTAAATCTTGTAAATATATATATTCTTAGGTACCTTGTAAGGGATTACGTTGGAACGTTTATTATTATTTCTTAATAATCATTGTTCTTATACTTATTTGCCAAGTGAGTTTCCCTTGCCTCCTTTTATATTATTTTACACCGTTTTGGGGTGAAACATGTTAATCTTATCAACATACACTTGTAAACGTTTAAGCACTTGCGATTTATACTTTTATTTGTCATGGTTATTTGTGTTATTGTAAGGGGCTATTTGTTTACGTCTGACCGGGCTAACCCGGCTAACTCGGTCAGCGGGTCAACCCGTTTGATACTCGCGTGGAGCTAGCTGACCGGGTCATTTCTTCTGACTCAAACCTAAAAAAATGAGTTGCTGACCCAAACCAGCCCCCATTTGCACACCACCAACACCCAAATCCACCTCCCCTACGGGAGTTCCCGTCACCACCTCTCCATGCGCGACCGGAGAACCCAAATCGACCACCTTTCCCTACGCGACCAAGAACCCAAATCGACCACCTCTCCCTGCGCGACCGGAGAACCCAAATCGACCACCTCTCCCTGCGCGACCGAGAACCCAAATCGACCACCTCTTCCTGCGCGATCGAAGAATCCAAATCGAGCACCTCCCGTTGCTTTACCGCCCTTGCGCGACCGATCGGAGAACCTAAATCGAGCAGGGTTATGATTTATTTGATCAAATAACTACTCGGATCTTAGTTTCAATGTACTTGCTCAATCGCTACTTTATCTTCATGAATCTATCAATGTTGATTCCGTGTTCTTGTGGATAGATTTTGACCTTGTATGTTGTTTATGCAGCGTTAGATTGAAGATATGGATTCCGCCGCTGTCACATTTTGCAGTAAACCGATCTCGTCTCCTCCGGTATGTTTGGTAGCTCATTTCTTGCTATGTACTATCAATAATGGTGTTACAATAATGGTGTTACAGTGTGTATGATTTTGTATATTGGATTGAATGTGTGTGTTTTGGTTATTGTGCGTGTGAAACTGTAAGGATGATGGTTGATGCAGGTGTTTGTGTTGGTGATTTGATGAGTTTATTGCTTGGATTGTAATTTGTCTGTTTGCTAGAGTCTATTTGGTATATCGTGTCTGTTTAGGCGTCTGTATGAAAGTTTCTCTTGTTCATGAAAGAAATGTTGCTTTGGTTAAGGTGTAGGTTGAGATTTCTATCTCATTTCACCAAATGTAGTTACCTTATGAGGGCTGATAAACCACAAAGGAAAACGGACTGTCATACTATAAGTTGAACTTGGTAGATAAACATGTTTTAGACATTGATCACTTGGTTAGCTATGTTTGTTTTGGTTAATTTGAATGACATTATTTGAGATTATATGTTGTTGATTTGGGATCTTTGTTTAGATGAGTTGTTTTGATTTCAGTCAGATACTAAATCAAACAACCAAGTTTCAGTCAGATGCAAACTCAGTCCGAACTTCTTACTGTGTCAGCTTCTAACTCAGTCCGAACTTCTTACTGGGTCAGCTTCTAACTCAGTCAGATCTTACTCAGTCAGTTTTATCAAACAGCCCCTAAGTCTTATATGAGATACATATTTAGCTGACACTCATTAACTATTGCTAGCCTGACGACATCTTAGATCTTTGGGCCTGACAAGCCTATTTGGTGCTAAAGTCGATGTATTGTCGGCTCCTGATGACGTATGACTTGTTTATCATGGGAACCAAGTACACTTAGCCAATCATATAAACTTGTAATTAAGTCGAGGTTTGATTGTAGCTATATGTGTTCTATAAACTTGCTAACTTGTAACCTATAACATGAATTGCTACTTGAAACCTTTGATATATTATGTATATAAAACCCTTGGAACTCGCCAACTTCATAGTTGACCTTTTATTTTTAATATGTTTCAGGAAACGTGCATGTTTAAAGTCAACTTTTGAAGCTTGCAATAAACTAGGATTTGGATCTAGTTAAAAGAATAAAGTGCTTATGTTATGTTTTGTTTTGTTTGAAACTATTTCATGATTGAAACATATGATTGTATTTTCATTTGAAACTTATAATACAATTATTTTCATTTAAAGATAGCGTTTTGTGGTTGTGAACAATCATAACCCTCGCATCTCGACGATTCCGCCGTCAAGGTTGGGGTGTGAGAAAATTAATCTCTAATGCAAGAAACTTAATGGAAAAAGTTAATGGTGTTAATTAGGAGTAGTTAAATAGATTCAAATGACACTTTTATAAAACTTTTGGATGCAGATAGCCAAATTAAAAAATTTTGGACTCAAATAACAATTTTAATGAAACCTTAGGGATGAAAAACACATTTAACTCTTAATTATATATAGGATAGGGTTAGAGTAAAAAGGTATATAATTTTAAAGTATAAGAAAGATTGTAAGCTTGACATATATTCTTATATTGGTTTAAACAAAATATTTTGATCATTGTGTCAAATATGTCAGCTCATGCATCTTATACGTTCATTGTGTCATACGTTTACATCATTTGCTTTATGTATTTATCATTGTCTTTAACGTTTTATATCAATTTGTGTTATATTTTTAATTTTTTTATAAATTATAAAAACTTGTTATTTATCATTATGTTTTACAATTAGAACACAATGATCTACTTCCAATAGTGTATTTTTTAAAACTTATAATGTTAAAGATAACAAAATGTGTTGTTTTGTCTTTGTGTTTTGTGAAGTCGCTGGATCGGTTGACATCCGAGCGTGTTCTTGACGGAAGGAAACAAAAGCCAAAACCAAGAGACAAACAATAGAACGGACAAGAATATAATGGTTCCATTGATAAAACCTAATGATTACAAGCTCGTTAAACATAAAAATCAAGACTCTTGGCAAGGGGAGATCGAGCATGATCTCCCCTCTCATCCGGCAGCACCTAGGCCCCGGGCATACTCCTCCACCTTTCTACACAATGGAACTGGTATTTATAAGCCTCAACCCATATTAGATGCGACTGGGGCCATTCATACGATTGGTTCATGCGTATGGTTCAATCGTACGGTTGGACCATACGTATGGTTCAATCGTACGACTCGACCATAACTATGGTTCAGTCTTACGAATGGCCCAATAGCATCTCTCAGTCGCACGACTGGTCCATTAGCATGGCTCAGTCGTACGACTAAGTCTCATTCGCATATGCTCCTACGAATGACTTAGTTTCATGTGTTTACAACATATCAGGTGTATTACATTAAGCCTAGACTATTCGTCAAGCGACGGACACACTATATATGACAATATATGCTCCAACATGTTTTATTAAATTATAACTTGTTGTTATCTATTATTGTGTCTTATTAATACAAGTACAGAATGATGTTATTCCATCAATGTGTTTTTTAACTCATAACGTTTAAGATTACATAATGTAGAGATTAATGAAGAGGCTGATGCAACCTAAACATCTTTAGTCTTTCCTGCATGTTGCACAAGTACATTAAAGTGGAATGCTTCGGAAGTTTCACATGTGCAACAGAAATACTCTAAGTGTGAAATCTTCCGAAGCCAAGACCAACATCTTCCGAAGTCAAAGATGAAGTCTTCCGAAGCCTCAGAGACAAAGTCTTCCGAAGCTTCTAGTTCATGAAGACAGATTTCTTCCGAAGACTTTTAGTAACATGCTTTATCTGATGTACTGTTCCATAAAGCTGGACACCTTTCCGCTGCAACTCTGCAAGTCACCAACTAACATGGTTTGGTGAAAAGGTCCATGCTTTTGGTAACTGTACATTGAGGTCTTGAGTCTGTAACTTTCTACTTTATGTACTTTATCCTTTTTGTAATAGATAAGGATGTGAGCTATGGCATGTCATAGTCACTAGTCAAAAGGCAATCTGCCTTTTGACTCTACAATTGATTTTATATGTGTCTAGTCAATTGTATCCAGTTGGCTTTCAAAGTATAGCCGGCTGTAGGATGTTGTATAAGTATCTCATGTTCTTGTATCTTTTATTTATGCTTTGTAACACTTGTAATATAACATAGAGAAAGCAATATACTACATTCTTGAAAACCAACACTTGTGATCTTTGTATTCTGTCTCATATACTACTTGTGTTCTTAGTGTCATCACATGGTTAATCCAGTTTACTGTTTGATCTAAGTTTAGTTTATCTCCTTTTTGTGTTGTTGTGTTGTAACTCGTACCCTTCAACGATCCTGCACATAATGAGATCAAATAACACAATGAGACATTGTGTTATTTTGTTATTGTTTATAATGTATTATAATTTATTATTGTGTTTTACATATTAGAGTTACACAACAATGATATTTTACCATTATGTTTTTTTTGTTTTTTCATTTAAAAAAACATAATGGATTCAGAAAAACACAATAATTAACAAAAATACACAATTAACTGTACTAAAGACATACTTTTTACGATTCTTTATTATTAACAATTTACAATCTGAATTTTGACGAATTAAGTTTTTGACTTATTGTGTGAGGTTTTTATTTTTATTTTTTTTGTATGGTTCTCCCTTGATGTGAGACAAGAGTGTTCAGGCAAGGTTGAACTACCACAACAACATGCAGTTGTGTCATCTGGTTAGTGTCAGTTAGTCATTGAAATCTCAGGTTTCAACTTCCAGCATTCTTCATTCTACTAAGAATATCACAATGGTGTGCCTTGAGAACCTTTAGATATTCACCAATAAGAAACTCGAGCAACATTTAGAAACGTGTTAGGTCAATTGACACATTAAAAATTCATTTTTAAAGCTTTAAAAACTTGCCAACATAAAGACCCAAAAACAACTTAAAATAATAACACCTTAACATAGTTGGCCTTGAGGAAGGGTAAAATGGACCTCCGTCTAGTCTCCCCTCACTTGGGGGCGTAACCTTTTTCAAAAAAAACTTCTATATTATATATAATTTTTTTAAATAAGTATAAGTTATAACCCAATCATAAAACTTAACCTAATTATGTTTTAAAAGACTTCTATATTATATGTATCTTTGGACCAATTTCATTAACCTGATTACTCAATTTGAAGTTTATTCTTAAGAACAATATACCGAAATCACATATGAGTGAGAGCATTCATATCACGTTTTATATTTTTATTGTTACAATTAGACTAAAAATCATTATTTTTTCTTTTTTTCTTAAATAAATAATATAATAATAGTTTTATCATTAACTTTTCTCTCTTCACCATTCACAACCACTATAAATAAATTATTAAAAAATTTATAAGCATTGAATAGTGATTCGCCAAATATATAGATAAACAATAATTTATATCTATCATCCGCTTACAACCACTTACAACCATTCCAATAAAATATAATAAACACACTCACATAAATACAGAGAACAATTGTGAATGCTCTCACACTATGTTTTATCTTTATTCTTATAATTAAAATAAAAATCTTTATTTTTTCTCTCTCTTTCTCAATTAAATAATATCTTTATCTTTTTATCGTTATTTTATCTATCTTCAACTCACAACCATTTTTTAAAAAAATTACAAAAAATGAATAGCGTTTTCTTAATTTTACGGATAAACAATAACAATTTCTTTTTTATACACTCACAACCACTAACAATCATTTCATATAATTTGAAGATTTCACTCATAAAATATTAAAAAGTCACTGCTCTAAGCCATGATCCAATATTATTTATTATTTTATTTAATTGTTTTATATAATAAACTAGTGTTTTTCTTGCGCGTTGCGGCGGCTCGGATATAATTTTTATTGAAACGTATGTGGAAATAAATAAATCTTAACGGTGCATTAGAAAAACAAAAAACAACTACGATGCATTAAAAAGAACTAAAAATACATCATACTTGTACATAAATTTTTACTATGCACTATGGAACTTGGTTTCAAATGGAATTTATATTAAAGCGTACGCAGAAATAATCGTGTTGTAATAGTATATTTGTTATTTCTAGAAGAAAAATATGTTTTGTAAGAATAAATAATACATTTTATTTGTCACGAATTAGTTTCGACCGAAACTTACATTTAAACATAAAAAATAAGCATGTGAATATATTTAAAATTTAAAAACAATATTATTACTTTTAAAGTTATAAAAAACAAAATACAATACATTTTGGTTATAATAATAAAATAAAATTTAAACTTTGACTTTTGAAACCAAAATAACCTAAAGTCAAGTAATGGTCATGCATTTAAACTTGTATCATATATATTAAGAGTGCGTTATATGATTTTTAAAGTATAAATTAACTCAATTAAGCCACCTACCACCCGGCGATGACAGACTTTATAGAGTTAAAATAGGTTTAAATATTAAAATTTTAAAGTTGCAACTTTTGTATATGAATATAATATACTGATTGGTGTGGGGTGGTAATGGATAATGGAGTGTATAACTATATATTCACATGTCTCCAAAAGTTTTCCCTTTTTAACAGCAATTTCCAATTTTTCACAATTTTATCTTTTGTAGTTTATATATAAATATATTACAGGCTTATATATAGCCTGTCCTTTATTTCTTAAATTACTATATTATATATAGGAGGAGTTTTAAATGAAAAAATATTTGTCTAATAATTGTAACAAAAAATAAGATGGTGACATACGATAAAAATCAAAAAATAAGGTTAACGGGTGTTTTGGTCTACTAACCATTCAATTAAATTCATTTTCTTCTTTTAAAAACATAGCATATGTTTTAAACATTTTTTCACCCACAAACTCTATCAACAGTTAATCTCAAAATACAACCAAAACCTAAACATCTCTCATCATCTTAAACTCGATAATTACATACAACAACTAATTGGGGATTAGAGTTGTTAACTTGAGTGGTAAGTGTCCAGATCATGAATTAGTAACTTCATCCAAGTTCTAAAAAAATCCCAATTGTTTCCATTACCTCCTACCCATGGGTCACTCACTCCTATGAATAGATATTCGTTGTGTATGTATTTATATAGAATGGTTAATCGGTAGTGTTTTAAGACAATAATTCGGTAGTCAACGATAGCGGTAATCGGAGGTAATGAATAGTAACGTTCGATGACATTGATGTTCAATGATACTCGAATGCCATTCGTTTTATCAACCTTGGTTTTTCACCTAGATTTTTCAAGCACAAAACAACACATAGATTGTTGTTTTAACGCAAAACATAACAATTTTTTTATTAACGCAAAGTAGTACATAACGTTAAACCATCAAAGAAAGTGTTTTTATATGTTGTTTGTTGTTTTGACATAATACATCACAGAAACAACATATGATATTTTTTTGTTTTGATGTAAAACATGTTACGCAAAACAATACAAAACTGTGTTGTTTGACGCAAAACAACACAAAGTTGTGCTTTTTGACGCAAAATAGCATAGTTTGTTTGACATAAAACAACGTAAAACTATGTTTTTTGACACAAAACTGTGCTATTTGATGCAAAGCAATACAATTCGATGAAATACAGCACAAAAACATTAAGACATAGCACAGGTTATACCTTGTATATTAACCATTGATTACAAAATAAAATGCTAAGGTCATTTGTTAGCCTTATTAGACAAATTATATTTTTTTAGTAGAACCACCCTTATATATAATTATATATAATTAATTCTAATATATATTTATATATCGTAACTTTTTAATTTATATGTATACTTATGTACTTTATATTATTACTAGGCTATACCTTGTGTATTACACATGTTAAATACAAAATATCCTAAACAAAAAAGATGTCAAGTTTATAAATGTAATTTTTTTCTAAACAAACCGTTTTAAACCAAGTTTATTTTTATTTTTTCGAAAATTTATGAATAATGATTTTAGGTACGAGTAATGACTTTAAGTAAGAAAATATCGATCTTAGTAATTAGAATTTTATTTTTTTAATTTTTTTGCTCTTTATATAAACTTATTTCTTTTTTCCATTTTGTCTAAAAACCAACTGTTTTTTAAAAAGTGTCAAATTTTAAATATTTATTTATTATAACTTTGAATTCTAATTACTTGTTTCATAAAAAAGTTATTTTGTAAAACACAGGTTTTAAGATATTTTATTTCTTAAGAAAATTGATGTTTTATAAAAATGTATTATTTTATAAAAAATTTATTACTTTAGAATCGCATTTATAGAAAGAGTTCTTTCTTAATTTATTGAAAGTTATTTTAATATGAAAAGAGTGAAATAATATTCCTAATTAGTGGATAATGTAAATATTTAAAATTGATAAAGAAACGAAAAAATATTAATTTAGAAGACATAAAATTATGTCATATGTATTTCAAAAAACTTGTTTTATTAGTATATATATATATATATAAATTAGTAGTTAAGGGATTATGCCATGTGAATTTTAAAAATATTATTATATTAGTACAGATAGATTATTTATTACCTATCATATATCACCCTCTAAAAAATTGTTTTAAAATTTTTCATATTTCATCATGATAAAAAGTGTTTTTCTATTTAAAAGAAGGATCAAAAACATTTTTTTATAAAAAATAATAAAACGAACTAAAGTTAAAAAAAATAATAGAGAAGGATTATGAAAAAAAGATATTATCTTTTTATATGATTAAGGTATACTCATTTTAAAAATAAAAAAGGCTCGTTTATCATGATAAAAAGTGTTTTTCTATTAAAAAGAAGGATCAAAAACATATTTTATAAAAAAAAATAATAAAACGTATTAAAGAAATCTACAAAAAATAATATAAAATTATTTTGCAAAAAAAATATTATCTTTTTATATAATTATAGTATACTCGTTTTAAAAATAAAAAATGCTTCTTTTTATGGTGTAATTTTTAATCAGAATGTCCTTTTAATTAAGTAACTCTTTTTTTCTAACTTCTCCCTTTTCACTACCACACATACAATACACGCATATATATATTACTAGAAGGGTCCCCGTGCAATGTGACGGGACAACATTTTACATCCGACACGAGTTTTTAATTTTTGTAATTTTATAGCAAATTTTACAAAAGTTTATTATATATTTTTCTAAACTAAAATTTAAAAAACCAAATAAATGGATTTTACATGACGTCTTGTACATTTATACATTAACTTATTGTACCTTAAAAATGCATATCGGTTCAGAAAAAATTTACACTAAAACGTTTAAAATACACATTTACGATTTTAGTATCAAAAAGTTTTTAAACATGATAGATATATAACAAAAATCTTAAATCAAATTAAGTTTTTTTGTTTATGGGTAGATAATATAAAATTTTATGTAATTTATCGTAATTATAATGTTATTATGTAACTAACTGTAAGTGGTAATTTGTTACTATTTCCTTTAAAAATGATTGTATTTTATGTATTGAGTGAGGTAAGTACTTTTAATTTTATGATATATTTAAATATCACTTCATATACTTTATAAATAATAGAGATATAAATATCACTATCATATACTTTATAAATAGTAGAGGTATAAATATCTTTAAATATACTATCATATACTTTATAAATAGTATAGATATAAATATCTTTAAATGTTACTATCATATACTTTATAACCTTTATAAATAGTAGAGATATAAATTGCAACAAAGAATCAAAGATTAGCTTTTTTTAACTCAAATTGGCCCACAGAAAGAGCCGCCGTGGTAGGTGGTGCTTCAAAAATAATTTTAAAATGTTGTTTTTCTTGCCATATAAAATAATGTAAATTTAAAATCTTGCTGGCGTTTCACCGGAACATTGTATGGCCTGCATTCTCCCAAATAGATCCGTTCATAAAATAAAGCTGAAAGTTGTCGGGCTCGCTCGTAAAAAGCTCTCTCGGGCTTGGTAAACGAGCCGAGCCCGAGCCAATACCAACTCGTTTCGTGGCTCGTTCGTTATTGTCTCACTTGTAGGCTCGCTCATTAGCTTGTTCAAAATTAAATCAAAATTATAAATTTTATACATTATAAATCAAATTAATGACATGTTATGTAAAATACACTATATACCTAAGGTTATTTTGATATTTTATAACAAGAAACTATTTATAAAAATATAAAAACAAGATTATACTTCTTAAAACAACAATCTTGTATAATTGTTGTCAGCGAATCAAGATAAACAAATATAAGAAATATTATATGTATATATAAACGAATATATACAAATAAAAATAAATATTTTTTAATAAATAAATGAATTGACTCTCGAGTTGGCTCGACTCGCTTCTACCGAGCTCGGCTTTTGAGCTCGTTAAAATAAACGAGCTGGCTCAACAGTGTCGAGCCCAGAGGCGAAGCTTCTTGGGGCCGCGCGGGGGGGAGGGTTCCCCTTCTTTTTTCGTCAGTAATGTAAATTTTCGGCTCGATAGTGTAATTTTCGGTACGGTATTGGAATTTTTTTAATAAATATAGAGTCTACCCCCATAAAGTAGCTTACTTTCGTCCCTGCTCCCGCTAAATTTTGGTTCAAGCTCCGCCACTGTCCGAGCCCACTCTCTGACTCGGCTTGACTTATTTTCTCCACTACTCCAAAGAATGAGTATGGGTCGACAATGTTACATGAAAAGTAAATGTTTGTTTTTGATGGTTTGAAAAATCAATGTTTATTTTTACATATGTTTATTTGGGAATTTTCCCGCATAATTAGTCTAGCCGAGCATCACCATTAAGGTGCGCAAGAAACATATATCTCATGTGTAAGTTAGGGGTTGTTTGATAATTTTTTAATCAGTCTTTTAATGGTTTATATGTTTGAATGGTTCAGACTGTTTGTTTCGCGAGCAAATGTCTGAATGGTTAAAACATTTACCTCTGAATGGTTAAGAAGTTTAATGCTGAATGGTTAAGACATATTATCTGAATTTGTTAGACATTTGTCTTTGAATAGTTAAACGATATACTAGCTCTTAATGGTTCAGACCCCTTAATGATTCAACACTTAATGGTTCAACACTTAATGGTTCATACATCTTATTGGTTCAACACTTAATCATTTAAAAATTACCAAACTGCTTCTTAGTTGTTTAAAAAAATTAATGCTTTAACTAAATCAGCTTAACTTAACTTTGAAACATTACAATTTTACTTTGTATATTTGTAAATACACTTAGGGGTCATTTGGTTCGCAGCATGTTTCGCATAGGAATTGAAATTAGAATTAAGATTTGAATTGGAATGAAATATTATTAAAACTAATAAGAAGTTTAGTTGGTTAATTTTAAGTGAAATTTGAATAGGTCAAGCGAGTTGCATGTGGGAAGATTTGAGTATGAATGTAGTGGATAATAATTGTTTGTAAAAAAACTAGTAAAATGCTAATGTCACATGTTAACTAGACACACATTAAAAATGATGGATAGTAACTTTATAAACAGTCTTAGAATAAAGACTCGTCAAGTCCTTCCTAATATGGTATGTTAATAATTATTTATTACACGTTGGTTTATCATTTCCAACGGTAAAAATTCTACCATGTGTTGCATATTCATGAAATAGCATATTCAACACTCATTTTCATATCGATGTAAACATATGTTCTAGTATTTTAGACAAGTTACAACTTTATATGTTAGTTTTAAGATCTCTCTTTTTGTGCAATTAAACCTTATATTCCAGTAAAAAAAATCTTTTTTCAAAACGACTTTGTAAATAGTTCACTGGCTCATTCGATCATCTTATTACTCAAATACGAAATTTAAGACCACCCTCAAAAAGAAACTCACATTAGATGAGATACTCTTTTTTTCACAAATTATCACGAGGGATAAAAACTATAAGTTATTAAAATAAGTATGAACGTGATTTGCGTCCATTCTTGTGCATCGAGAGTTAAAGTAGGTCAAATGTGAAATAAACAATATTATCAAAATAAACATCAGCTTATATCAAGTTGATTTATTATATATTTGTGCATTTATAATTGAAGTAGGTGAATGTAAAACATATATATAATATTATTTAAACAGAAAAAGCAAATATCTTGATCCACGTGTTCCACGTGTTCTTCTAGGTTCACTTGATTTTTTATAAAAGTACATATGCATTGAGATCCGATTTAAAATTGAAAATGAACCATATTTATGATTTTTTTATTCTACTAGACATACGCTTATATTCAATGAGCAATATAATACAACAATATGTGAATCATATGTCAGATTATATAAGATCGTGTGTTGTATGAGGTACAGTAGAGATTTCACTCAATTATTTATTTAAGAGAATGAATTGTGAGTAAGATTTTACTTATCATTTATTTTCGTTCCCTTGACATGAAGGTTTAGCGTTATGACGTATATTACATAAGTGGTGCGGGTTCATATTTATACAAGTGTAGTGTAAGGTGTAATTACATATCGTAACAAGAATCGTTGCTTAGCAAATTATTTATAACGTTTTTAATAATATCAATAGTTATTAATTTAATACATCTATTTGCGAACGAGCAAACCAACTTTCAATTCTCACGAGTCACGAGTATGGAATTTTCCACAAATAAATCCTCACTAGACCCCTACGCGGAGGCGTGGTGTTCACACAAGAGAGAGATACCACATTACCACCTCACCGCTCACGCGCACCACTCACTCTATGACTCTAATATAACAATCTTCAACATTCATTCTGTGTCTAACCTATGCCTAATATACATGACAGACTGGTGGGTTGAGTCCCACCTATAACAGATTAGTGTAAATTAATTGTGTAAGATTAGAAGTAGGTTAGATGAATGTGTGAGTTGTCATTCTATAGACAATATAAATGACAGACTACAATCAAAAGCAAACCCTCAAAACCTGTAACAAAATTATGTAGTCCTCTATTAATTAAGAAAACCGATTCTAGTCTCCATACACCATTAAGGAAAACCCAAACATAAATCCATAAACATCCTTGAGGGACCTGACTGCTTTATAAAAATCAAATAAAACAAAACGAAACAAATAGTGAATCCGAGAAAAGTCCTCGGGTAATGAAGATGAAATGACAAGTAAACTCTGCTAGACGGTTATATGATCAGGTTCTTGTGTACAAGAAGGCAACAGATTTAGAGCATATTCAACCATGATTATGGAAGAGTAACATGCCTGTGAGCAATGGTTTATCTGGCATTCTGCCTGATCTTGATCATTCGCTTCAGTGTTGCTAACCAGAAGCTGCACTCGTCCCAATCGCTTGTGGTAAGATCCACCTTTTACGAAAGATACAAACAAATAAATAATGTGTGTTGAAAAAATTACAAAAAAAATTATTACAACATATCTGATTTCTACTTGACCCGTTCTCTTTTTAGCTAAGTTAATTGATTACCCATTTGACCGGTAAGAATTCAAATATAACCTTGTTTAGAGTCTAAAATGATACCTGGATTTTAAGAGCAGTAGCAAAATCACCACGATCCAACGACTGACAAAGCTGCACAAGCTTTTCAGCGGCATTTTTTGATATATCACCATTGTTTAGCTTGGCAAACAAGGCACCGATTTTCTTTGAGTTATCATCGATTTCCCGCCGCTTAGCTGGTACGGCATTCGACCCACCCAATGCTTCTGATGTCTCATTGAAAAGTCTTGTCAAAGTTGCAATAACTGGTCTTTGCTGGGCTGAAAACATAATAGCCAACATTACCAACATAATCAAAAGCATAAACTAACAAATTAGCCAAAAAATGGAATATGAAAGGTTATAACATTAAAAGGAAAGAAGAAATAATAACATTACCAGGTACATTTGACACATCAGCTGTCTGAACAGTTGGAGGAGCGGCAGGAGGAGCTGCAGGCGGTGGAGGGGTAGACGGTTGCATTTGAGCTGAGGAAGTTCTTTGTAATCCTGTATTATTAACAGGCATGAACCCCCTGACCGGTGGTGTCATGCCATGTGATATCTTTGGCCCAGTAGTTGCAACCATTGGAGATGGAACAGGCCCAAGTGAAACAGGCCCCGGTGGTCCAGGTTGGTAAACGGGGTTAGTGTTTCCCTGAGACTAACGTATTAGCAGATATTATACAATCTACTGATCTAGTAAAACATAATCAAGAAACAGAAAGTTTATATATACATACAGGATATAACTGAGAACCCAAAGTGGGAGGCTGCTGGTATTGGTCAGCATTTCTCATAACAGGAGGTGTTGTAGGAACAAAGACTTTGGGTGCAGGCTGAGTTGTAACTGGAGGTGGATTAAATCCCGCCTAAAATACATAACTCACAAATAATATCAGTACTCCAACTTCCCATATCATACACACACACATATACATATATATAAGTTAATTTACCAAGTAAAGGTCAAACATCAACTGCAACATATAAAAGTTCAATTATTTACGTACAGGTGGAACATGAGCTGCAGGAGTTGGAACAAAGAGAGAAGGTTGTTGTGGTTGTTGATATTGAGTATTGTATAAAGGTTCAGGTGGTTGTTGATAAGCACTCCCATCCTGCATCGTTTTCTGTAACTGAACATATGGTTTTCTGATTGTATAATACTTTTCTTTGATGAGAGATTATGAAAAGAAATATACCTGATAATAGTTTCTAGAAGATTCAACAACAGAGTTTGTTTGCTGGTTTGTACCATATACAGCTCCCATTTGTGGTTGAGTGTGAACATAATCAACAGAGCCTGTTGTCTCCTTCTCTGGATAAACAAACGTAGAAATTTGTTTTTAAAAAACATGTTAAGATGAGCCTAGTCTATTTGAACTTTACAAAAATATAAAGATACCTGGTTCAGATGAGCGTGCTATACGATCTCTTAAAATAACAAGTTCAGGAGACAAATCTTCAGTGCCCATTAGTTTCAAATATTCCATAGCTGTGGCCAATAGTCCTTGACTTGCTAATATTTCAGCATATTTTTCAACAAGTTTGCATAAAGAAGCACTGAATCTCTTCTGTCCAGTTGCTAAAGCAAGAACCACAGTCTTCTCCATCAAATCCTAATAAAAAGAAGTCAAATTTTTGGTTATTACTTTTTAAAAGAAAAAAAATTAAACATAAGTTAGTATGATTACCTGAAGAAGTTCAACATATGATTCACCCTTGTGTTCGCCAGTAACATTCTTTGACCAAATTTCAACTGTTTTATCAATGTTGCCAGCACATATGTAACAAAGTGTTGCAGCCAGTGTATTACCAGCAGCTACAAGCCTAGATGCAAGGGTGTCACAAAGTAAAGTCCATTCTTCCCTTTGTGCAAACTGTGAATCCAAATGCATAACCAATTAACAGCAGTTATAAGTTATAACAGGCATTAATAGAAGAGTTTACAAACTGTATTTTTTTACTGTACTCGAGGAAACTTACAGTGCATAGGAGAGCAAGTGTTTCCTTCCAGGATTTCAGGGGCCTGGTATTTACTAGACTAACAAGGTCATTATTTACCATTGCAGCAACAACCTGTATCCAAGGATCATATACAAATACATAATTGAGCCACAGAAATCAATTAACTCAAAAAACATTTTTATAATAATTAGGGGTAATTATATCGAAGACAAACTCCTTTTATTTGTCCCATTTCAGTCATTGTTCTCAAGAAATATCACGTGGGTCATTAAAAAATGGTTTTTTATTCCACTTAGGTCACAAGTTAGCCTGATGACAGGTTGTGATGTTTACATATCAGTAACTGCACTTGCTTTTGTTTACTTTTTGTTCCAACCGGGTTGTTCAGTAACTGAGAGGTTAGTGTGTCAAACTTTCAACACTCTAACAGGTTACCCGGTGATGTAAGGGAACAAAAATTCATCTATTAATGAACTGTATGGTAGGTTTTCTTTTGTAATTAACCAAAAGCTCAATGGAATTAATAAAGTAGAATAGGAAAAATAACCTTTAGGTATGGAGAACGGTTCTTCTTTAGATATTGATCGCGTGTGGTCTCCCACAAGGAAGCACCACCAACCTGTGCAATAACTAAAGCATCTGCCATCTTATCTGCAGCTATGCACTGTGCAACAGCCCCCTTATAATCACCAACAACCAAAGCCCGTTGTACAGCGTCGTTAAATGACGGGTCAGTGGTTCCCACATGTAAATCGTTTTCCTTTGTTGATTCTTCAAAATTGGGAACATATTCTTCAGCGTTCTTCCCAGGAGTTGAAACAGGTGTATCACATTTAGGACTTGGAAGATTATTAAAGAAATCTTCCCCATTATCAATCGATGTTTGATTGCCACCTGCAAATGCTTCTGTACTTGTTTCTTGTTCTTCAAAATTTAGAGAATTCATTTCTTGAGATAATTCTTGTACATCATTGTTTGCTTCTGCAGGTAAAGTAAAGCCAAGGTGGTTCAAAAGCTTTGTTCTTGCTGTTCCATCATCTTCAAACATCACCTTCAAGAATCCCCATGTTTCTTTTTCCTCCTCAGATCTGCTCCCACAACAATACGCAAAGGGTTGGGTAACACATCAAAACAGGTTATTTTCAATTCGGGTAGAAAGGGGCCGGGTGGGTTCACCTCTAAATACTTTTTTGTCCAATTTTTTTTATTTTTATACATATTTAACCCCTCAGAGATTAAGGGGGAAAAAAGCACAACCTAAATTTATATATAGCTGAGCTAAGATTTCTTATGAAAACTTACTCAGATTCTTGAGATTTTTTGTCACAAAGAAGCCTTAAAGTAGATCTATCCCCACTTCGCATTGCAGCTTCAAATTCAGATGAAGTGGTCACTAAATTGTGCTCAGTAACCAAGTCATGCACATTAACCTGAAGAACAATATAACTAGATAACTATAGGACAGTTGGATTTTAAGTAGACAAGCAGTGCGAATATGCTACCTCTGACGGTCCAGAAGAACCAGTCGAGTGAAAAGAAACAAGCTTTCCACCAAAACCAAAAGAAACACCAGCTTTACGTTGATACCATTTGGGGGCTTTTAATGGCGCTGCATAAACAGAAACCAGATGTAAACAATGATTTAGAGTTATTTAAATGGATATCACTGATCATAATAACAAAAGGATGTTGTGTAAGCATATAAAATGTCTGAACATTATTACATATGTAGCTACAATACCTGAGCCATAGTAATTCTCACCAGCACCATATCGAGCACAAGCCTATGGAAAAACGAAAAGAAAATGTAAGCTTACTAAAAAGTAAGTATAACTTCATGTTTGTTTAAATTATACGAGTGGAAGTACAATGGTATTGCAGAAAGATAATGATATAAAAAGACATGGATAGGTACCTCAATATTATAAATGCCAATTTTCCCATCAAAGGAAGATGCAGATATAATTCCCGGTATCTTTGATACCAATGAACATCAAAATTCCAGTTGGTGCCAGCTGGAAGTTCAGAGACGATCTACATCAAGATATTAAAATTGGTTGATATTAAAAAAGGCAGAAAGTACCATAACATGTTTACAAAGTTAAATCATCGAAAGTTTTAACAACAGCAATATTAACAGACCTCAGCAGAATTAGTGTCCCAGCATATGGTGCGGTTATCTTTGGCGCATGTAAGCAGATAGGAGCTGTCACTGGGACACCATGACATTGCAACTACACCTGTTACACCATATTGTTGAGAAGAATGTTATAAAGAGAGAAGTTAAAAGTAGCATCTTCGAAAGATGCATACTGTACCAAAAATCATTGATATAAAAGTAAAGTGCATTTGTTGGCTTATAAGCTCTATAAGGTTCAGAAATTGTTATGTGCCTTGTGTTTTGAATCACTTAATCATATGTTTTTAGGCAGAAATGCCAATTTTGATTAAATTTTATTTTGAATATTATAATAGGAATATCAATGTCACCATCTTTTTTCATGTTATCTACCAGTGGTTCTTGGTTCGTAAGATAGTGGGAAACTTGACTTAGATTAGAGATCTGATTAAGACATATCAATTGGGAAACTTGACTTAGATTAGAGATCTGATTAAGACATATAAATTAATCTACATTTGCAAGTGGAAAACAGCTTTAACTTACATATACCTATCACAGAAAGCAGCACCAAGATTTTAAAAGGCCATTCGCAATACAACGATGCAATCATTCTAAGAAACATGACAGTGTGTGTCAAAAGCAGACGAATACTAAAAGGCCTCCACTTGCATGATTCATATGTTCAATAACAGACCAAAGTGCACTTTCACCAGATGGAGAATTTATAAAGAAATCACTCCTCATTTCCAGTACACAAACTAGATAAAAGTCATTTTTTTGTTTTTTCCAGATGGGGAAAACAAACATTTAGTCATGCATCATTCATTTCACACATTTTACATCAACTCACTGAAGAAGTTTCTAAATGCATGCATTCCTGTCGGACTGGAGAACCGTGTGAACTGGACCAGTGTTGGAATAACTGTGTCAAAGTTAAAGAAGTAGAGAAAGAATGTAGTTGTTTTTTTTTTGTTTTTTCTAGACGGGAGAAACAAACATTTAGTAAGGTATAGTTCCTTTCACACATTTTACATCAACTCGCCAAAGAACTTTCTAATTGCATGCATTACCATCGGACCAGTGAACCTGGTGAACTGGACCAGTGTTGAAATAATTGTGTTAAAGTTAAAGATGAAGAGATAAGGAAGGCAGTTGTTTTTTTTTTTGTTCTTTCTAGACACGGAAAACAAACATTTAGTAAGGTATCGTTCATTTCACACATTTTACATCAACTCACTAAGGAACTTTCTAAAAGCATGCATTCCTGTTGGACCGGTGAACTGGGTGAATGGACTGGTGTTGAAATGATTGTGTTAAAGTAAAAGATGAAGTGATTAAGGGATCGAATCAATATAAAAATTTGATTATGTTCCTAGTTGATAGAGTTTGAGTTAGATAAGAGTCAAAGTTTACTATTTGAATTGTTTAAATTTATTTGGTTAGATTTTTGTAGTTATCTGATGGTGCTTAAGTTGGGTTAGAATTAGTATACGTTTAGTATATATAGGGTTATTGTACTGAGTTTATTTTGGTTGGTTTGATTAATATAAAGAAGAAAAGAGTCATGGGGAGTTTCCCACAAAATATCATCATCATTGCATTAGTTTGATATTGGTTTGGGCCAATAACTGGTATTAGAGCCCGAGGAGGAGGTTTGAGAGTTGTAAATCGGAAACGAGTTTGGCTGCTGCGAGAGTTTTTGTGACAGTGATCGAGCCCAGGGAGCACGGTCCTTGACTGCTTGGTTATGTGTCCCCAAACAAGAAAAGAACAGAAACCCACATCCGCCATTGAAGAAAATGACAAAAGAAAGCAAAAAACTTGGCAGGTGAAAATTTTTTGGGAGGCAGCTGTTGTTTCCTAAGGCAAAAAGACCAAGAAAACACCCTAGCATGCTCGTGAATTACTTGCAAGCAAGCAAGGGAGCACCCAGCTGAAAAAAATCTCAGGAGCAGAATCATCAAAAAAGAAGCAAGCACACAAGCACCTCAGTTTATTTAAGCATGCACACAGGCAAGCTGGTTGATTATTGTGTTTTAGTCTCCTTGTACATAGATAGTTCATACTCTCCTTAAGGAAAATGATGGAAAAACTGCACATCTTCTAGATTATTAATTATATTTTGAACTATTGTGATCAAAAGTATCCGCCGGAGAAATAAGTATCATAAGTGTCTATAAAAAGTAAATAAGCATTCTAAGAACAATCCCAGTTAAATGAGAAACAGCATACCTTTATTGTGACCCACCAATTCTCGCAGTGGTGACATTGTGTTACGCATATCCCATATCTACATGCCAAAATAAAGGTCACACAAGAATAATATATTAACTTGATGAATCATTTAGAACAAAAAATAAAAAGCCAAACTCGTTACCCTCAGAGCAGGTGAACTATCATCATCTGAAGCAACAATCAGCTGAGTGGCAAAATCAGGATGCCACTGTAAAACAGAGCATCGTCTTCTAACTGAATCTGAAAAACTGTATATTGGAATTTCATATGTTATTCTTTATCTGAAACAAATACCTAACATATGCATTATAATTGGTTTTGGAATCTACGTCCAAATGTATACCTTATAATCGGTTTTTGCTTCCTGAGGTCCCAAACCACTGAAACAAAAAAACAGTATAATATAAATCTCTCCAAACATATATTAGCTTAATAAAATATCATGGTCTAGGTCCATACCAGTTGTCCCATTAACAGAAGTGGATGCCAGTATAGGCTGAACTTTTCTGTTCCAGGATAGAAAAGAGATTTCACCCTGTTTAGCTGATGCACTTCCCTGCATGAAGAGGTTTATTAGATGTCAAAGATATGGTTGAAATATTACAATTCCTTCCTGATATTTTGATCAAGTGCACAAAAGATTAAAAGAATATATTATTCCTCTATATTATGTTCCAACTTTTCTTCTGTCATTATGCCACCGAAGTTCCTAACTAGGTCTTTTAATTGCTAAAACTGTGCTTGCAAAAATAAATAAGTCACTTCTTTTAAGGACTTTAGGTGTTGTCTAAGTTGTGTACCTAAAATTGTTTTTCATCTTATAGGGGATGGTGAGACTGAACAAAAACAACCCTTTTATACCAACTGAACAGAGTGGGTAAAATATATATGTGACATGCACAAAAATGATAGATATATTGTCTTTTATCCAAAGATTGTAGCTTAGAAAATATACCTTGCATGAATTTGCGCTATAAACCAGAAGTTTGCAATTATTTTAATATATAATGTAGATCAATGGAGTCTAAATATTAATCTCTTACCTTGAGAGGAGGGAAATGGGTAGGTTCTGCTGGTTTTGCAATATCCCATATACAGATTTCCCCTTCTTCAGCACCAGAAGCAAGATGGTTTGGTGACAGGCTACTAAACTCAAGACCACGAACCTTAAGGAGGAAAAAAAGAAATTTAAAAAAATTATTAAATAAATAAATAAAATTATATCACGTGTAAGTGTGTAACATCATAGAAACAAAAATCAAGACTTACAGGCCCTTTGTGTCTTGATAGTTGTTGAATGAGAGCGCTTTCGTTTTCTTCAGAACTGTAGTCAGTTAAGATAACAGTAATAAGGCTTTCACAGTGATAAAAATAATAGTAGTAATTACTTGCTTCGGTGTCATAACAAAACTAAAAAGGAAGCACAAGCAAAACAAATCCAGAATAGAGTGAAAGAAAATTATTTCCATTACCAACTAGAATAAAGTTAATATGGAGAACACGGTCAGATTTTTTTATTATTTTAATTTCCTAAGACGCATCACATTTCTAATCTGTTTGATTATCAACATCTTAGCACGTTTACTGCTGAAAGAGCACTACTTTAGAAGCTCAAAAGATAAATCATCTGGCAAGAAAATTATGTGTCTTAGGATTTTGGTATCTCCTTATTCTTCACACAAGCGTAACACTAGAAAATGCTATTCAAACAGGTTATATCCGATTGAAACTGAAACAAAAATGCAAGAAAACTTTAAGAACGAAAGATGGCGTCTCTCTATATTTTCATACAGGCACCATTTTCAATTTTTTCTTTGTTTCAGTTAAAGGTGAATCAATGCTAATATCACCAAGAGCCTAATATAAATACAGATTACAGCGGCCATCCTACAAAGCTTAAGAGCGAGGCCATTGATTGTAGAGCTGTTAAACTACCAATACTAGTAAACAAATCACCAACAAACCTCGTATTAAAAGTTCTAAGAAAATCAGATCTAACCACAAAAGAAGTACATTAACTCTTACTGGCAAGTGGTCTTCAGAAGCTACAAAGTACAAATTCATAAAAAGATCAATCTTCTATTGAAAGATCCATTTCAGAGTTCAACTAAACATAACAGGCACTAACAAACAGTGTAGTCACACTTTCTGAGGAAATGAGCAAGTATCATCCTACTTCCTACAGAACAATGATCAAATCATTTTTAATCAGCTCTACAAGCAACCACATGCTCGCACATTACCAATTACACAACAATCTTGCACCCCATCGTAGATGATCCGATCAAATCTCCCAGATTCAAATCACAAAAAGAAAAAAACACTATTACACTATTCAATATTCGATCAATTAATCCAAAATGCTTTCAATTTGATTCAATTTACCCGATAAGTATCCTGGGGTTCCAGATACCAATATTCCCATCCACGCAACCACCAGCAACAAGCCCGAGTGAGAATTCCTCCGAGCCAGCCGTGGGCGCTTTCCCCCACGACAACCGATTAAACGGTTCGGAGGTAGGTATAGCGCCAGCTAACGGGAGATTCCGATCGTCGGATTGGAATCAAGTTGGAAGATTTCGAGGTTCGCGGAGGAGCTGAACGACATGTCGACGGCTCCGGCCATGGTGCCGGCGGCGATGAACGGCGCGTCGGGGGCAAACGCCACCGATGCCGATCTGTTAACCTCTTTTATGCAGGCGGAGGTATCCATCTGCGATCTGATTGTGAATCGGATGAATTGAGATTGAAATTGAGAGATCTGAGAGGAGTGAGTGTGTATGATTAGGGTTAGGGTTCCGATCTGAAGATGAAATTGGGGATGAGAGAGAAAGAGATCTCTCCTCTTCTGTTACTTGAGTTCTTGTTGCTGTGTGTTCATGACTTTGTTGATAATAATAATATAAGTTATGAATGAAAAATAATGAGTCTAAATTAATGTTTGTTTTTATAATGTTGAGGATTTGAATCTTGTAGTGAATAGTAGAAAACGTTATATTTTTTTATTATATTGTATGTGAAAAGATTAAGATATTTGTATGATTGTGGTCGTTTAAAACACAGCTTGTAAATCTCAACATATAAATTACTTAATTTTTTTCTAAGATGAGCAGTTACCGGAGGTTAGGGCCGATCACTAGGATTGCATGCGATAGCCTCAAAAAGTTGTGACTCGCCGCCTTAAACATGGTTCTCTTTCGAACAATAATACACTCACTCAGCTCAGATAGCACACGTCCATTTTAAAAGGTCTTACGAACCACCTAAAACTATTAATATAAAGGTGATAGATGTTTGCATTGTCTTCCCGGTTTTGTACTAGACATGAAGAAACTGGTAACACAAAAGCATATCAAGATCCAAAGGTATTTATTCTGTTTATTTGGTTATGTTAACACAAACACCGGTACACCTTAGTAATTTGACAAATTTATTATTGTTTATGTGTATTTCAGAACATTACTGTGGTCGCGGACTTGAGACCTAAGGATGGTGAAACGATGGTAATATACATGGTCGTGTTGTAAGGAGAATTACATGTTACTACCCTTATACACTAATCATGAAAATGCATTGTTTGGTGCTTGTTTCGGATAGTGTTAATATTTACAAGATCGTTGTCCACGTGGCTTGATAACGATGAGAAATGACATGTAAGTCTTTTTTATGATGCTACCATTGGTCGTATTCACACGACAATTGAAAATTTGATTATTATTAGCTTATCAGAAGTGCACTTTTTAACTTCTCTTAATTTTTTCTTCATCAAATCTTCTTTTGTGCTTTTGTGTATGCATACGTGCGCTACTAATGTTGTTAATTTTTAATATGGAGTTGATGGTTCATTTCGGATTCGTAATTATCTTGGGGATAATTTACTTGCCGCAATTGTCATATTTAGGATTAAGATTGATAAATTTAATCTGACACCGACTACGGAAGACGCTTTATAGTGTCACAACATCTTGGTGAGGCTAGAAAATGACATCAAAACATAATAGCAAAACTACAATTGGTACATGTAGCCATGTTACAATTGATGATTCTAATGAGTGATGAAGGTAGCGAGTTTCTTGCAAGGATTCACTAATGAATAACAACTTGCCGATTAAGCTTTACGGGGACAATCTATTTCAACTTGTTCTTAAATTTGTGCAAGTATTGTACTCCTGTATTCTAATGTTTTCTTTCTGTTATATTGTATTCTAATGTTTTATTTGTGTTATAATTAGAGGCAAGTATTGATAATGAAGACAAGACATATTATCATGTGTACACAAGGGGTGAGTAGTGAATACATCACAATTTCCATCACAGCAGATGGTGAAGATGCTATGAGATCAAATCATAAACCTGAGCGGTTCAATAATCAAATGACATATGCAGTTCATGCAAATTTTCAACCAAGCTACCCAATCTTTAGCTCATATTTTCGTTTAACTAGGTTTTTTTATGTTTTTTTGTTTACTTTGTTTGCCCGTTGATTCTTACCTTTAAGTTGTGAATTTCATATCGTAATGCTTTAAAGAGATAAAGTGTCAATGTGCTATTAAAATAAGTAGGTTTGTTATGTTATAAATGTAGCTTTGTGCTATAATGGAAATATGCAATAGGGTGAATGACTTAGATTTCATGAACAAGAATTCTTGTGATGAGATTGACGCTAATAAAGCCTTATGTCTGATGTAAATGAACAAGCATTATGTTACTTATTTTCGATTCTCTTAAGTCCAGGGTGACACAAATGTATTGTTGGGGTGAAGCAATGGTTCGGTTTCCAAAAAATTACATAGTAATAGTCATAATGATAATAAATAAGAAACTTACCTAACGAATTCAATGGAAAAAATAAACAAATCTAACATGATTGTCATCAACACCTAGAACATCAGTAACTTAAGTAAAAAACTATCAACTTCTAAGCAAACATAATCAAGTTCTTGGACCATCCAGAGGTTTTCCATTCAAAAAATGTGTGACAAGTGCAAGTGCATTCTTCGGTTTATAGCTCGGCACCTGGTGACCCGCTCCAAGAACTGTGGCGAATGTTAGATCTCCTTCGTACACTTGTACGAATCCACCCGTCTAAGGTTTTCATGAAATTATAAATCCCATCAAAACCTTTACATTTATAATGGAGTAATTAAACAAGACAAAAATCATAATTTGTATATACCTCTCTTTGATATAGCCATGGATGCCATGAAGTCTTTACAGGTAGATTCATCAAATTAATAGAGTACTTTGTAGATGTTACCGGTACTCTTCCATCAGTGTCACCACTATTAACAACAAAGTAAACAATAGATGAAAAGGTCAAAAAACTACTTTTTTTTGTATAATAAAGTCCCTAAACTTGTCTAGGATGTAATGCTTTTAAAATTTTTAAATGATTTGGTAACTTTTAATTTCAACAATATTATATGCTAGCAGATTTCAACCAAGTTAATGTCAATTTATCAAATTTCAACCATTTGTAAAAGTCTAAGTCATTTTTTTAAAGAATCATAATTCATAACTACTGCATCTTAGATAAGCTTAACATACAAATATTAGTTTATCGACTCTTACGTCTACTTTTCTTACAAAAAGTTTAAATATACAAAAGTTAGGTTGAGATACTTTTCATCTTGAATAATGAATAAGAAAGTGTGTTGGTTTTTTATGATATTAACATTTTATATTGTTACGAACATACCTAAATATCCAGACGCGTAGGTTATTCTCCATAAATTCCCTAAGGAGAGGAATGATCGTCGAAGGACTATCGAGCCAATGCTTGATGATATCACTGCATACGTATATTTCTCATTATAGCATCATGCCAATAGATCTTAATAAGATGCATACCTACAAAACCATAAATTGCATAGCAAATTTACCTGCATGGTTCCCAATCATGATCAAGTTTTGTGACATTGGCATGGATCGCGTCTTGCACATCTTCGCGATTCATATAAGCGTGCGTGTAGTATTCGCTGCATGGATCAATAACATCCGACTATTTGCACCAGAAACAAACACAGATTATGTTAGCTTTTCATTTTCTTATGTATTCAACATTGTATATGCTAATGGATAAAGACTACCATTCGTTTGGGAATATAAGTAAGATTATTGTTCATGCATAAAGGGGCATATATGTTGTAGATATCCATGTGATCAAGATTATGTTCAGCGTCGTCGCTCGCTTTCTTGCACTCGTCTGTTTCTTCGGTTGCACTTGCAGAAAAGTCACAATGTTTATGAATCTGGTCACTTGTTTCATCTGATATCAAAACATGTGTATGAAAATAATCATACATCCCTATCTCATCGGTCTCGTCATTGATCACCGCGTTCCCAATCTGTATATATCATGCCACACTTTCAAATTAATATGAGAAACTTTACTAGAAACTAAAAAGAACAAATGAACTCCATATATTCAATGATCATATGAAGGGTTTAGAGTGGGAACTTTTCAGAATCAAACATTATATTTAATAGATCGTTTTTATAATATACATCGGGTTTAAGAAACAGATGATGTCTTATATAACATAAAATTTTAAACTATATGTATGTATATCTAAGTTAAGAAAATATGAAAAAAAATTATATCTGGTGTGGGTTTCTAATTATAACACACTTGAAAACTTACATAAATAAAATAGGGTTGTAATACTAAATGAATGGGTAATTTCAAACTTTGAAGGAAAAAACATATGGAATAGGAAATCTATTCAAGAGGGTAAAAGAGATGAAACGACGCTAGGTACTCAGTTCGTGATCGAACTGATTCAATCGTTAAAACACCACTCTAAAAGTTTAAATTTTGCTAGCTAGACACAATACATAAATAATACTAAACTGTAAGTTTAAGGAAAGAATCATTACAAGGATCCCTTTAAGATTGATTAAGGTCTTATTGGCCATCTTGTTGTAATGTAGAATGGTGTGTGCAAGTTGAGGCACATAATGTCCTGCATAGCTTTCTCCTGATATATAAAAATCTCTTTCTTTATATTCCGGAAATCTTTCCAACCAATTTAACAAGAACACATAATTATCTTCCGCGGTTGATTCGTCTCCACAGTTGTTGTAATATGAGGATACGTTTGAATATGAAAACCCTACACCCGCGGGTGACTCCACAAACAAAACATTTGCCGCTGGAAGATGATCAAAAATTGAAAATAATGCATATATAGTAAATAAATATATTAATTTTGTTAAATTTAATACCATGATTCCATGCAAATTTGTTTTTGTAAAGTGTTTTGCCATCACTATTGACTCGGAATGGCCCAAGCTCCTGCATTGCTCCATAAGCAAGTGAAGAACAACCCGGACCTGTAAAACATTTACAGTTGGTTCAGTTAAAAGTATATAATTGTGTTTTACAACTAGAAAACTGAGTATTTACGTCTTTCGAGCAACATCTAACAGAAAAAAAAGGAGAAATGATATTTCATACCAAAGTCAAAATATATATATATATTACTTGATACAAAAAACATCAACATGATAAAAAAAATATTAGTGCACCTTATTAAGACCAGATACTTCCTCACAATTCATCCCACAAACATATGGTATAACAAATCAAGTTTAAACGTATATAATAAATCAAGTTTAAACATGCGAGTCATGTGCACACACAAGGGTTTAAGATTTACCTCCATTGAGCCAAAGAAGGAGCGGTAAAGATTGTTTCGACTTCTCCGCTTCAACAAAGTAGTAATAAAAAGCCCGGCCCTCGGATTCATTCACCGTAACATACCCACCATACTGATCAAATTTCACAAATGGTTGTCCGGGCCATCGGTTAATTTTATCTTTCTCTTTGAGACCTTCTTGAGGAAGAACAACACCCTCTATCTTCACCTCTTGAGGTGCCTTGAAATGGCTAGTGTCAATGGATGAATCGCGCGATCGTTTGGTGCGATGAAGATTGTCAAGAGCTCGTGTCTGTTTGTTGTATGCATAGGTTTTACATAAAGAGGTTGAAAAGAAGATGATTGATATCAAAAGGACACAAATAATCGTCTTCTCCATTGTAACATGCAAATATCGAAGTGGAAGTAGGGTTTTTATGGTATTTATCACGTTGTGGTTTACTTATATTGGGATTAAATGACAGATGATCGAATGGTGTTTTGAATTTTGAATGTAATTTGAGGGATAAGAGAATGTTGGTTGATAATTATCGTGATGAGTGTAATGTAACATTATCATTTTTAATGTTTGGCATTTTGAAAAGTTAAATTAAATCTAAACATTCGACATGTATGAGTTATCGAAATAATTATTCATAACTTTTGTTTTTTCAGAGGTAAAATGTCTGTAACCATATTCAAATATCTACAATCTGCAAAAAAAATAATTGGTTTTTAACTTCTGCATACTATTAAAATAAACTAAAATTTAAATAGTTCTACGCAATTATATAAATAAACTATCTTTTTAAAGAAAAAAGCCATTAAAAAACCATTGTCTTAACTTAAAACCTTCCCTAAAAACCCACATAATTCTGCATAATGAAATATTAAGCACCTCGCATCAACCTTCAAGGATCATTGTTTAAACTTTAAACAATTATATTTTATGAATGAATTTGGCATCTCATTTCATTTTGTTTTAATTTGTTTCTACAACCAATCACAACTCGGTAATCATCCCGGTGGAAATACCATTCCTTCGTCGTGCTACCACCGCACCACCTCCTCTCACCTCCCTTCCCTACCCGCCACTACACTTCGCTGCCATCACCACCACCACTCTCACTACCATATCACCGTCTCTCCCTGACAACCCCCTCAATTCACACATCACTCTTAAATCTAAAGTCTTCGATTCCGACACTCAATCCAACACCATATCTTCATAATCACTGCATAAAAATCGATTGCATTGGCACCAGAACTGACGTCAAGTGCGTGTATCCATAAAAAACCGATTGCGTTTGCAGCTTCGTGTGGGAGGAAGGTACTCTCAAGAGTGAAGGCCTGGGGTGTCCATTACTCTATTTGTGCGACAATGTGACACCCCGTATTTTCAGGTTAACACCGTTTTCATTGCCTAATCTCATTTTGTTTATTAGATGGAAGTAATTATTATTATTATAACTTAACGTTAATCTAACATTTAACTAACTAAAACCACTAAGTTAACTAATATGAAACTTATACATAATGGAGGGACTTAAGTGTAAATGAATAAAAGTTATTAATATTATTATATTAAATAACCACAACCATCGTGCATCTTCATTCATCTCCACCCCAAAACCCTACCACCTTTAAGAAAAACGGTTGCCGTTGACCCAAGAAAGCTCCTTTCGCAACCTCAAGTTTCGGCCATTCACCACCTCCGACCGCAAGCGAGTTGACGTTCTCTCTCTCTCTCTGCTTCATTAATCGTGTACGGTTGGGACGATGGTTCGGGTTGGGTAAATTGTGTTCGGTCGCGTTCTGTTTTGGTTTAGTGCGGTTATGTACACTCGTATATGGCTGCGTTTGTAGATGATACATGATGAATGTGCTGCTAAGTTAGATATGATGGATTTATTGATCTCGGGTTCGCATGAGGTGTTTAAGTGTGTGTGTGTGTGTGTGTTATGCAAGCGGTGCGTGTGTTCGGTGTGCGTGTTTGTATGTGGGTGGTTGTATGCTTGTGTGTATGTCCTATTTCGAATGATCTGGGTGCTCTTAGTCTGCATATGGTTGAGTTGATTCATGTATGTATGTGTAGACACATGTATGTATAGTTTTGGCCGAGAGATTGGTTGACTTTGGGTGGTAAGCATGTGGGTTTTATTACACATTGTATGTATGCTTGTTTTAGTATGAGGTGTATGCTTTTGATATATATACGTAGGTACATGTGTCTTGTGGGTTTATCCATACTATCATATATATATATATATGCTTATGATTTGGGGCATATGTATGACAGCATGTAGAATATATATAATATATATATGGTGTGTATAAAGTTTAAGCATTTAGGGTGGTTGTATGAGTTTGGGGTTTGGGTTATATGCACGTGGGTTTGTCATTAGTGTGGTGATAGGCATGGGTATGTTAGACCTTGAACATATAATATTATACACAATATGTGTATGTGTGTGTCAAGAGGTATGCATGTGTTTTTCATATTAGGTTCATTTATTTGATGAGTATTTGATGAGTTTGGGATGACTGTGTTTACTTGTGAATGGAAGTCAACCAGTAACTGACACCGTAACCGAGCCATGAAACGTGAAATCGTACGTGTAACATCCTGTAATTTTTCCGTCTTTATTTATTTATGTTTGTGCGTGGCCTCGTTAGTAAAGGTTTAATTCATTAATAATAGTAATAATAATAATAAAGATTTTAATAACAAATAATATAATAAAAAAATAATAATAATACTTTAAAAGTAAAAGTAACAATTATAATTGTAATAATAACAAATAATAAAAATAATAATATCTATAATCATAATAATAATAATAATAATAATAATAATAATCATAGTAATACTAATAATAATAATAACAGTAATAATAGTATTAACAATAAAAATTCTTAAATCAAAGTTCAGGGGGGTGTTCTGCCAAATTCTAAACTTGAAAATCAAAGTTAGATCGTTTTAACCAACAGCCCAAACCTCAGGGGCTGAAGGTGTAACTTTCTGTTTCTTGCCCGCTTTTCCGGTGGCTTCGGCCGAGCTCCGGCCGAGCTCCGGCGAAGCTACAAACCATCGATTTTTATTGTTTTTGACCCAATCAAACCGCCCAAACCCCTCGGTCCCAGGTTTCGAACTCGAATCCCTACCCAATTTGAGTTTCCCGCTCGTTGCAATCTTTCCAAATCAAACCAAGGCTAACTATGTACAAATTCGAATCGAATCTCATCCAATTTCTTAATTGAACCAAATCAATCACACCTAAAGATAATACGCGGTCGAATCAATTAATCAATCAATTAATTTCGCAAATTACAGACCGAATCTCGCAAATTTGGTAAACAAGAACGCGGTTTCAAAATCAAACGGGTTATGCCCGAAACCATGAAATCAAGTCTATAAATTAGAGGCCTTTGATTCATTCTGAGGTTCCTAAACCCTCCGTAACCTCAACCTCTCCATAAACCCTCTCGATCCTAAAACCCAATTCAAGAACACCCAAAGCAACTCGAACTCGAAAAACCCTCTAATCCTCACCTAAACAGGTAATTAAAACCTGTTATCTGCTCGATTTGGTCCAAGGATCAAAAGCCCCATGATGATTCGACTGATTAACATCGAATCGAGGGTCGATTTTGGATCAGATGAACCTAGGGTTCATCGGATTTGGGGGGGGGGGGGGACGAGGCTGCTCTGGCTTAAATTTAAAACAAACCAAAATGAACCAAGGCTTGGGCCCTGGTTCACTGGTTCCCGCACCTCATCTTCTAAGGGAGGTCCCGGGTTCGACCCCGGCAACCCCCCTTTTCTTTTTCTCTTTCCTTTCTTTTCTGCTTTATTTTCTTTATTATTAATTACTTCTTTGCTTAAATATTAATTCTGAAAATTTCAAAAATTATTTTATATTCAGAATTTATTTATTTATCTTTTTATCAAAGGTTTAAAAATATGTTTAAATTTAAAATACATTATGGTATATTTTTTTTCCTTATTTTAAACTATTTAAAATAATGTTATGTGAAAAGATAATACTTGTGTAAAAATATTTTAGGTTATTTAAAACATATGCATGTATATATATATGTATATATATATACATGTAAATATTGGCAAAACAATTTGAATAATTTTTGTATTCTTACCTATATACATATATTGTAAAATATATGTATATATATTGTCAAGCAATTAGAATGATTATTACTTATACATATGTATTTATATTATATAAACATATCAAAGTAAGTATACATATATATATATATATATATATATATATTTTTTCTTGACTTATTGCAATCAATAAAACCTTCATAAATCGGTTTAACGTACGATTATTTTCCTTATTAGCCGTTCTCTTTCGCGCAATAAATCTAATTATCATTTTGTTCCATTAACCCGATTCACATTAATAACACGAAATAAATTGATGTCAACCTCTATTCAATCCATAATTAAGAACCTTAAAACAAAATAATCATCAAACCGATTATAACGCATTACTTTATTCTTATTTAGGTGCCTTGTAACGTTTGTGTTGGAAATCTTATTCGTGGTTATTCTTATTTCATCTTCAAGTCTTCTTATTATCATGTGAGTTCTTATGCCCCATTTTACATATATTTTACACCTTTCGGGGTGAAACATGTTGGTTATACAAACATACTCATACACGTTTTGATACTTATTACGCACGTGAAATTCTTTATATAGTCGTGGTTATTTGAATATGTTAAGTTGTATATGAGATGTGACATACGTGTGCAATCATTAACTATAACTAGTCTGGCGAAGTCTTAGATCTTTGGGCCTGACAAGCCTATTTGGTGCTAAAGCCGAGGGATTGCCGGCTCCTAGGAGCCGTATGCTTGTGCACTAGGGAACCAAATACACTTAGCTAATCATGCTTACTCATATTATTCAGTCAAGGTTTGATTGTAACTATGCATGTTCTATATACTTACTATCTTGTGACCATTGACTAGAATTGCCACTTTCTTTCTCATGATATATACTTATTGTATTTTAAAACCATGAGGACTCACCAACTTGTTAGTTGACTTTATTTTCAACATGTTTCAGGTAATGTGCAAGTTTAATGATGATAGAAGAAACGCTTAAGCTTAGAATATGGACCTAGACTTAAATGAACATTTGAATTCTTTTTTTTTGTTTTCTTGTAAGACGTGGATGATTGTGATGTTTGAAAACAATTGATTAATGGCATTTATATTTTAACATAGCGTTATGTGGCTGTGAACAATCTTAACCCTTACACTTCGACGTTTCTGCCGTCATGGTTGGGGTGTGACAGTACGATTCCATTATTAAGTATTTAATATTGATTGCATATATAAAATAAAATCCAGGTTGATCGGAGACCTAACGTTTGTGCTTTCGTTTATTAGTTGTTGTGCATCTAAGGTGAGTTCTCAGCTCCGCTTTACCTATTTTCTTTGGGGTGAAAGAAACGTGTGTTCCAAACGTATTTTCATTTGATCAGCATTACTTTAATATCACTTGTTTACTAGTGTGACACCATACTTAAGTCCTCACTTTCGAGTCGTTAATGTATGTATTATAACGAGGTAATTCTGAATAGATCTACTGGGTTTGCCAAACCCCACCTGGGCTAGTCGCGCTAGCACAACGTTCGTCAAACGGGTGTTTAATTGACCTAATTTATGTTGCTGTGACCGGTGTTCACAGCCGAGGCATTTCTTTACGTTGTCAGCGTCGGTTATTAACTTCATACACTTAGTAACTTGTTGAGTAGACTAGCTATCTACTGTTATTATTTTGTTTACTGTATCAGTTTACTATTATGTTCTATTTATCAAAACTTGTGAACTCACCAACCTTGTATTGACACTTTAGCATGTTTCTTTCAGGTTCTTAAGGTGTGCACGGATAGGAACATCACACATTGCATTCATCATCGTAGAGTCTAATGAACAATCTATATTTTTCTATAAATTATATTTACTTGGTTTGCGCGTGTTTGCGCCGTTTAAAATATGGTTTATACGCTTCTGCATTTACTTTCATGTTTCGTATTTAATTCTGATTTTAAGAAACTTTATTTAATTTATAAATTAAGTTTTGTAATTGTTATGTCGTTTGGTGTAACTAATGGCTAAGATCCTGGTATGTCACGCGCCTTACGGTATTACTCCGTTTGTGGAAATTGAGGGTGTGACAGACGGGTTCACGAGATGAGGGCAATCGGCGGTGCAGGCGACGGTGCAATGAGTGGAGGTCGACAAGTGGGGGTGGCCGGTGAGAAGAGGTAGGGCGACGAGAGAGAGGCGAACGGTGAGGGGTGATGGCAATGGTTTTGTCAAAAGGGTTGATAAGTTGAGAAAATGTTTGAGAAGTGTTTTGAAATTATAATATTATGTCTATACCATGAAGACCACTCACAAACGGTTTTAATAAAATCTTTTAAAAAACAAACAGTATGCAACCACTAATGTCTATGCATGGTTTACGTGATGCAAATAGAAAAATCTTGAGTAAATTACCATTTGCATCCCTGACGTTTGTTCATTTTAACCACTTGTATCCCTGTGGTTTCAAAATTGCCATCCGACCTCTGACGTTTCATGTTATCTTCATTTGAGTCTATAGGTTTCATTTTTATCTCCATTTGAGTTCAGATTAGTAACACTGTTAATGTTTTTATTAAAATTATTATTAAAATGACGAAACTACTCTTAATATACCATCTAGAACAAACCAACAACTTAAGAACATGTACAACGTGCATCAACACTTGTACCCCACTCTGCACCCACCAACACCACCTCTGTAAAAGAGTCCACCATCTCCACTACAACAACACTCTTCACTCCCATTGGAATGTTGAGAAACAACATACCCTTTAAAGAAATTCAAGAGTGAGTCTCAAGATCTTCAACAAAATACTTGATATAATTTTCAGGATGCCTTGCGCTCTTTATATGGCTCTTATATCTGCCAAGAAACGATCGATAAGCTGGGATTAATAGTTCTGATATTGCAATCCTTAGTTCCTCGGGAAGTTGTGTATCCGGAATTAGCCATAAAGCTTGTGTTCTATGAACTTATTCAAAAATGGAATTAAAAGACTTGAATCTTTCTCTTAAAGCAATCTTTGAAACCCCAAAAGAAAAGCTTCCAGCCATGTGTAATCCTTCATCTCTCAAATAATACAACACCCCAACCTATGTTGATCGTTGGTAGCTCGTTGCAGCTTGCCTGAACTTTGCTGTGAACTTCTTTAGATATTTATCTCCTATCATTTCTCTTAGTTCTGGTGAGCCTTTGACCTTCTGAACAATGTAATAAAGATTGTTCATGATAAACAAATGAGCTAAGGAAGTGTCTTTATAGTGTTTGGATCGTCCTTGTAAATTGAATTGCAAGATGACAATTGTCCAAATTAGATGAAGTGCTAATGGTGATTGCTGTTGATGCTCTGTAAAATCCATATCTGGAGTACTCAGGTCATCCGAGTATCTAGAACTAGTTGCAGGTCTAGACACGATCAACTCAACTAGGGTTTGTTTGTAATCTGAAATCAAGCTTATGTAGTTCATGACATACCTAGTCAAAGGATGAATGGTTCCTCCAGGAACAGGAACTTTAGAAGGTTCTTGAAGAACTGCATTTTCAAACTCATTGAGCATTCCTCTAGCATCTTCTGCCAGCCTGGATATTATGTTCGTGGCTTGAACCCTAATCGGCTCGGCTGACTTTCCTTCAAAAACAGCGTCGATATCAGGCAATAGATCGATCAAGGTATCATGTAAATCCAATATCTTGAACATCTTCTTAGGAGCTCGTCGGTTGATGCTGATGGCGTCAGCGAAGTTGAAGAGCTGAACGGCAGGGCCTTTAACCGTTTCCATGAAACAAGCTTCATATGCGTCTAATCCTAATCCTAATCCTGATCCTTGGAAGATCTGGTGACAGAGTCTCTTCTCGCTTGCAAACAAAACCCTAACGCACATTTTTGCTGCACGTATCCATCGCCCAATCTTGGCGTTCAAAAGTTCCCATTCTAGGCGTTGGATGTCCCTGAAGTGGTGGTGTTATTTGGTGGAGTGGGTTGTGTTTATGTTTGAGATAGAGGAAGTAAATGTGTGTTTATGGTGGTCAAAGAAGAAAGATGTGGGGTCCTATAATTTTTTTAGTTTTATTTTTAATTCTTAGGGGCATTTTAGTCTTTTTATGAAAGAATTAACGGAAAAACTAACGGTGTTAAGCTTTTGGATACAAATGGATATAAAAGTGAAACGATAGGGGTCAGATGACAATTACAAAACCGCAGGAATGCAAGTGATTAAAATAAACAAATATAAAAGAGACAAATGATAATTTACTAAAAAATCTTTATAAATAAAAAAAAAAATTAACAGCACCCAAGTTTCCAAATCATATAAGACGGATTTTAAACCATGTAACAAGTATGTTTTATAATTAAATATATACCGTCCCTGGTGAAACCCTCGCAAAAACCCTAAAGACAAACCCTTCTTCTTCTTCTTCTTCTTCTTCTTCTTCTTCTTCACCTCTCCTCCATCACCTCAATTGAGTTTCAATCAGCTCAGAAAACCCACAAAAATGGAGGTAGAAGCAGGAGAAGATTCAAGAGAGCCGAAAAACAACGTCATGTGTCAATTAGCGGACCCTGAAGGAACTCCACTCGGTGCCTCCATGTATCTTCCACAAAGCGTTGGCCCTAAGGAGCTTCAACAGATGGTTAACAAGCTCCTCAATAATGTAAACTCCATTTACCTTCGGTATTCTTTATTCCTCTTACGAAAATCTTGATCAATTGTTCATCTCTTGAATTGGGAATTCAAGAATCAAGATGCATAGAGTTTAGATAGTTTAATCAAGTGAGTTTGGATTTTTGTGTTTTTATTTTAATAAGAATTGATTGGAATGTATCTGTTCAATGCAATTGGCCGCTAGCAGTTCAATCTAGTAGTGAAAGATGTAAATTTAGTGGCAGTTATTGTAGTTACTCAAAGATTATAGTTTGTTCAACTTCCAAATGCAATCACTTTATTCTAGTAGCGAATGTTGTAAATTTAATGGCAGTTATTGTAGTTGCATAAAGATTTTATTTTTTTGTCTTCGAAACGATTGGTAAAAACTGTAAAAGTTTGGTTCTTTCAGGAGGAAAAGCTGCCGTATTCGTTTTATATATCTGATCATGAGCTTGTTGTACAACTGGGAGATTATTTACAGAAGAATAAAGGTAAAAGGAACCCATAGGAGATTGAAGCTTAATATTGTTTGTAAATTGTTATATTATATGGTTGCTAAATCGTTAAGATGTCATTTCTGCTTATTTCAGTTTCTGTGGAGAAGGTAGTTACAATAGTGTATCAACCCCAGGCGGTGTTTCGTATTCGTCCAGTTAATCGTTGTTCATCTACAATTGCTGGTATGTTGTTGTTTCTTTAGTTTTTTTTGTCTTTAAGTAATAAAAAAGTATCCTTTTTGGTCATGTTATTATTGCAGGTCACACGGAGGCTGTACTTTCAGTTGCTTTTAGTCCTGATGGACAACAATTGGCTAGCGGGTCAGGTGACACAACCGTTCGCCTATGGGACTTGAACACCCAAACACCCCTGTTCACTTGTACAGGTTAGAGACCGTCATATATTACTTTCTTTGCTCAAAACAACAGAAAACACGGATTTGAAAGTTGGTTAACAATCCTCTATACTGATATTGCTGTGTTATAGTCTCATTTTTTATCATCTTGATTTTTAAGAAAGGTCTGCAATTGCTGTTTACATAAGTTTCAAACTTGAATTTGAAGCTGTACTAAAAATGCAAGATAAATTTTTCTAATAATATTTATTTATATTTATATAGGGCACAAGAATTGGGTTCTCTGTATTGCATGGTCACCAGATGGTAAAAATCTCGTTAGTGGAAGCAAGTCTGGAGAACTTCAATGCTGGGACCCTCTGACCGGAAAACCATCTGGCAATCTGCTCACTGTAAGATCTTTTTAGCTATCTTCAGCTAATTCAAAAAGAATGGGGAGTAATATTTGAATATGTTATTTGTTGTACTTGACCTTTTGTTTATCTGACTTTATTCAAACAAGAGTTGCAATTTTTCTACATGTTGCAGCCACACACATTTAACATAGTATCAAACTTCAGTTAGTTATAGAGATTGTACTTAATGTTTCTTAAATTCTTTATTCAATTAGAGGCTTGATGTGGTGCTAAACTTGTTAATTTGTTGGTGAAAATGAGTTTCCTAGTTTATGGTTTGTATTATCTTCTAAGATCATTTGGATTTTGTTGAAGTTTTAATACGAAAATGCATGAATATTGTTTAATGTCATATAGGTTTTGCTTCTGTCCTTTTGTTTATAGAAAAATACTTGGGACTGATTTGCAAAAATCTACAAATTTCAGGGTCACAAGAAATGGATAACTGGTATATCCTGGGAACCTATTCACCTCAACTCGCCATGTCGTCGCTTTGTGTCCTCTAGCAAAGATGGTGATGCACGAATATGGGATGTTACCTTAAGAAAAAGTGTTATATGTCTTAGTGGCCACACTCTAGCAGTAACTTGTGTAAAATGGGGTGGAGACGGATTCATATATACAGGGTATATACTATCCCAAACTATAATTTTATTGTCTATTACTTCCATGTGTTTGTTCCCATAATTGAATTAATACTCACACAATTGTATGAATAATAATCGGAAACTACAACGAAGGATATTTGATTATTATTTTCCATCATGATACAGATCTCAAGACTGTACGATTAAAGTATGGGAAACTACTCAAGGGAAGTTGATTCGTGAATTAAAGGTATATTCTTTGCTATCTTTTGGTACTTGTACGTGATGGCTATTAAGTTTTATTGATGGTTTAATATACACTTCATTTCTGAATTCATAAAAGTAGTCACCTTGAACTTTGAACCTGAACTAACATAGAAACAAGATGCGTAAACATGATCATAATATCATATTATTTGTCCAAACCATTTGGAATTTTTGTAAATAATAATGTATAAGTATTATATATTAAAATACAGGGTCATGGGCATTGGGTGAATTCTCTAGCATTAAGCACAGAGTATGTCCTTCGGACTGGTGCTTATGATCATACACATAAACAATATTCATCTCCAGTAGAAATGAAGAAGGTAACTTTCCATTTTGCAACTGTCAATCTTTTTCTGGAAAACATAAAAGAAAAATATATAAAGTTTTGGTTTGTTATTACAACAGGCAGCTTTAGAAAGATACAACAAAATGAAGGGTAATGCTCCTGAAAGGTTAGTTTCAGGTAGTGATGATTTCACCATGTTTCTCTGGGAACCTTCTGTCAGCAAGCACCCAAAAACCCGAATGACGGGTCATCAACAGGTACTAACTACTTCATTTGACATTAAGAACTAAATTCGAAGTTTACATCTTGAATCTCTCTGCATCTTACAGCTGGTAAATCATGTTTACTTTTCACCTGATGGACAATGGATTGCAAGTGCTTCATTTGACAAGTCTGTCAAGTTATGGAATGGAATTACTGGAAAGTTTGTTGCTGCCTTTCGTGGTCATGTCGGGCCTGTTTATCAGATAAGGTTTGATTTTATTTTTCTTCTCATTTATTCAGAAATTATAAAAATTATTGCTTACGTTAGCACATGTTGTGTGGTTTTGTGCAGCTGGTCTGCTGACAGCAGGCTTCTCTTAAGTGGTAGCAAGGACTCTACTTTGAAGGTAAAACTAATCCTAACTTTTAATTAATGATTAATAATGCAGATCAATGCTATAAGCACTGTTTTAAATTCGTTATGATCTTAAACATGTTATCTTTTTCTAGGTTTGGGATGTGCGCACACAGAAATTGAAGCAAGACCTTCCTGGTCATGCAGACGAGGTTTTATTTTTTTGTTTTATTGAAGATAAATGTTAACAAGAGCAAATGTGATTTCAACAAGATGCTAATTATTTTTATTTATTTTTTCCCAATTTTTTAAGGTCTTTGCTGTTGATTGGAGTCCAGATGGTGAGAAAGTAGCATCAGGTGGTCGGGATAGAGTTCTGAAGCTATGGATGGGTTAAAAAGAATTGGTCATAAAGTGAAGAAAGCTTTATGTATATGAAGGTGTATATGAACCATCTGCTGCTCTCTTACGGGCTGGTTTTCATTATCAAGCATTAAACACCATACAATTCTCAATTGCAAGTTCCCATTGTCAGTAACATTACATATAAACAATGAATCCAAACCATTGTTTTTAAACAAACTCATGAGCATCATCTAGCGTTTTAAAAGCTCAGTAGTTATTCTCCTTGAAGCTCAGAAAGAACACAGTAAAGTTTACAAACAGTACAACAAATGGGTCAACAAACTCGACCCTTAAACAACTTTACTTATTTGAGCATAATCTAACACTATATTCTGCCACCTATAACAAGCAGAGACCAACCAAGAGCATTCCTTAGGCTGCAAGTAAACATAATGTGGGTGAAATTTATTACCTTTTCTGAAATCGAATTCGTCATCTGCGTTCTAGAAGCATAAGAAGTTCTTCTCTTTGAGGCTTTCAATGGTATCCTTGATGGTCACCTCCAGTGGAGTAAAGTTAACGCCTAGACTTTCCGCCTTTGCCCTCGATACACTATAAGGTATAAATTCAACACACTTGCCATCATTATATCTATCAACACTCGGGTATAGTTTATTAGCAATCTTCATGATCTGTAAAGACCATAACACATTCCCAACCAAGCAGTATCTACCATTAGCTTTTGGGTTCTCAAAAGCCAAAATATGTGCAGTAGCAACATCTCTCACATCAACAACTCTGTAAATCCCATCTGAAAACGCTTCTTTTCCTGTGTATAAAATCCAAACGCTTACACAACATAAACGTTAATTCATGTATATGAACACTAGTTGTAAACAACGGTTACCATCTTTTATCAAGTCCATGATGCCCTCGGAAGTAAGGTTGAGAGTTGGCTGTAAGACGGGACCAATGACATATCCAGGATTTATAACCGCCAACTCCAAACCATTCTCTTTTGCAAACTTAACAGCAGTATCCTCAGCCATGGTCTTTGAAAGATGATACCACAACTGAAATATACAAAATCTTTGATCAATTACAACATTTTGTAGTTGATGACCCATTTGAAATGAAACCGCACCTTTTTCTGCTCACAAACTAGTGGACATGAAAACCAGGTTTCATCGACCATAACACCAGACTCTAGAACCCTTTCACCAAACATAACTGTTGCCATGGAAGAAGTCAAGACCACTCTCTTAAGAGAGTGAACTTTTGCAGCTGATTTAAGAACATTAAGTGTCCCCTTAACTGCAGGATCTCAGTTGTGCCTAATGAAATGCAAATAATTTAAGAAGCTGTACCAATATTGAAAAATTAAGCGAAAAAAGAAAGAAAGATTGACCTGTGGGTCATCAACTGAAAACAGAACAGGAGATGTGGTGTGAAAGACACAAACACAACCATTAACTGCAGAATAAAAAGATCCTTCTACCGTCAAATCAGCTTCGAGCAACGATAGTCTTTCCTTAGCTCCATAAAGAGCAAGCAAATGTTGTGTTTTGTTTGGATCATCTGCACGATATATTAGAAGATATTGCTTTTACAATAATAGAAATAGGAAATGAAAGGTATAAGCCTTGACTTTTTAAGTCAAAGTTGTTGCTTTTAAAGTCAACACTGTTCTTGAACATGTTAGATAATTGATTAATTTAGCACCATAATCCTTTATGTGTTACATTTTCTAAACAATGTTCACTGCTGATACTAATTCCAAGTTGGGAGTCAGTTGACTTGACCCAAAATTCATATAGTACCCTCATTTAGTTTCACGTATCAAATTTATGCTAAATCATCAATGTAAAAAGTGAATATACTCATCAACATTATTGCAAAAAATCACGGTTTTAAAAGCATGCCTAGGTGGCTAGGCGTAAAACGACCTCAGGCTCAAGTCTAATTGTTTTTGTTAACATAGCATGAGCTCTTTACAAAAGGTGTAATTGAGGTGCAAAACACACACCAAAGACCATCCCAAGGCGCAAGTGACACACAAGCTTGATGCACATGACGATGTTTTGTGCATCAGGATGCTGTACATTAGGCTTTTAAGGTTAACATGATGGTAATTATATATTTAATCATATATAAAGTTTATTAATAGCTAAATTTTGGCTAGAGCATGCGAAAAAAGATTAGAAATATAAAATAGTTTATTTGAGCACATTACACCTCTTGTAAGAAAAGAGGTGTTGCGCTTCGGTTGTAGACCTTGTGTCGTTGCGCACTTTGCGATTTTAAAACTAATTGAAAAATCAAGAAATTGACCACAATTCAAATGATAACAATGACCATGGCTTCTTCTATTCTTCTGCCCAACAATCTGATATTAATGTGGATATCAAAGAGGGATATAAAGAGGGAAAGAGTGACCGAGGGATCGAACGGTAGCATGAACTGTGTAGCCACGCTCAAGCAAGAGCTTAACGAGCCATGAAGCTATGAACCCGGAAGCCCCTGTAACGCAAACCACCTTCCCTGTTCCACCCATCTATGTTTGAAACATGAGTCTGTAGATAAGATGGTGGTGGTGGACACTAGTAACAGGTGAATGAATTTGAATGATAATATATACACCAGAAACATTTATGATGTTATGTTATTCTGTTTTTTTGTATAATTTTAGTGATGTTTAATATACTGTCATGAATCAATTTGAACGATAACATATACACCAGAAACATTAATTATGATGTTATGTTATTCTGTTTTTTTAGTATAATTTTAGTGATGTTTAATACACTGTTATTTATAGTTTGTACTATATATTGCAAGAAAATAAAAAACCAAGCTCCACCACTCATTTTCTTTTTGATATTAAAACTAGAAATTAAATAAAAATGATATAATGGTAAATCTTTCTACTCTCTTATAGTTCTCGAATAAGCATCTGAGAAACTTATAGTTTCAAAAAATTCTTCTCCTTTAGGTTTTCAACAGTATCCTTGATACTTACTTCTGATGGAGTAAATATAACACCTAGACTTTCCGCCTTTGCCTTTGATACACTATAAGATAGCCCCTCATCACATTTCTTGTCTTTATACCTATCAAAATTGAACAAAAAACAAGTAAACCGACTTCGTCTTAGATGGATAATCACTCAATTGCCAAGAACAAGAAAACCTAGTTTCTAAAGTAGGTTAATTATGCAGATTAACTAACTGAAGGATATTTTGGTCATTTCACACATACGAAACATAACAAAATTTAGTGTTAGAATCCAAACATGTAACAAATTAAAACCATTGACATCAAAATGTAACTTTTTAAAGTTAGATCCAATAACTTTGTATATTGTAATAACTCTTTTTTAATCATATCGTCTATATGGATGAGTGGATCATGTTGTCTATGTGTTACCTTTCAGAATGGTTAAGACTCGGGAATAGTTTATCTGCAATCTTCATAATGTCTAATGTTCGAACCACTTCGCCAACCATGCAATATCTACCATTAGCTTCCGAGTTCTCAAAAGCCAAAATATGTGCAGTAGCAACATCTCTTACATCAACAAGCCTATAAACTCCACCAGAGAACACCTCTATTCCTGGATATATTAAAATTAACAGCTTAATTCATGCATATCACACATTAGTTGTTATATTTGTAATCAACATACCATCTTTGATCAAGCTTATAATTCCCTCAGAAGTAAAGTTGAGCGTTGGCTGTAACATGGGACCGATCACGTATCCAGGATTTATAGCCACCAACTCCAAACCATTCACATTTGCAAACTTAACAGCAGCATCCTCAGCCATTGTTTTTGAAAGTTGATACCACAACTGAAATACGTAAAAACTTCTATTACAAATGAGATTTGCATGTGGGGGTGAGCATGGGTACGTTTACTTCGGCTATGGGCCAAAATCACTATTGTCGAAAGGCTCACCATTTGCGCCTTGCGCTTTCGACAACTATGGCTAAAACTGCATTTATTCTCATAACAATTTGGTTTCAGTTATAAACAGTTCGGTTAAATCGCTTAACTAAATAATTTCAATCAAAAAATCTATTTGTTAGATCAGAAAAAATTCTAGCAATCCTTTTACTTTGTTAAGGGGAATAAATGAGACTAATATGTTATTTAGAAGAAATTATAACAATACTTTTACGACATATAACATATCCTTTTAACAAAATAAATAAACTATAAAGGTTGGTTATAACATCAGTTTAGTTAATTCGATTCTTTATACATTCATAACCCTAACTGACCCAAAAAAGTCGGTTATTATAACAAACTATAGGCTTTTCAATTGGTTTCATTATTTTGATTTCCTGTTCACTCCTACCAAGTAAGGGGCTGTTTGACAACCTCTTAATGGTTCGGAATTCTTAATGGTTCAACACTTATTGATTCAGATTGTTTGTTTCGCAAGCAGATGTTTGAATGGTTCAGACATTTGCCTCTGAATGGTTAAGCATTATACTAATGCTGAATGGTAAGAGGTTTAATGCTGAATGATTAAGACTTCTTATCTGAATTGGTAATAGTTAAACGATATACTAGCTCTTAATGGTTCAGACCTTTTAATTGTTCAACACTTAATGGTTCAGACCTCTTATTGATTCATCACTTAATCATTCAAAAGTTGCCAAACAGCCGTTGCATGTCAAAAATTAAGACATATATACCTTGTTTTGCTCACAAAATAAGGATCAGAAAACCATGTTTCATCCACCACAACACCAGGCTCAATAACTCTAAAACCAAACGTTACTGCAGATATCGAAGAAGTGAACACCACTCTCTTGAGAGATTTAACTTTTGCAGCCGATTTAAGAACATTGAGTGTCCCCTTAACCGCAGGATCTAACAATTGTGCCTAATGGAAAATTAAAAAAAGGTTAGCTTTCTGCAAAGGGGTAACTTTGTAAAATAGTAACCAACTTTCAAAAGTGTTCCAATTAAGTAATCCAAGTTTTAAAAGTGTTCTAATTATATCACTCATTTTTATATTTTATACAAACTAAAAGTCATAACATATTTTTTAGCATGTTATACTTTTGGATTCAGTTAGAAAATATTTTTTTCTATCTTTTGAAGCTGATATAGAACGTTGACGTAAATTTTAGGCACTTTTTTTATATTTTTTTCATAATTAACATGTTTTTTTTTATATTTTAATATAATTTTATATATTGAAAATTTTAACTCCAATGTCTTTTCCATCATTACTTTCTAGTCATAATAAAATTTGGAAATGACTCGATTTGATCATTTGGAGGTCCAATTTGAGAAAAATATGCATGAATGACTAAATTAGAACACTTTTGAAACTTGGTTACTATTCTGTGATATTTTCCCTTCTGGAAATTATACAATAAGTTAACCTTCAAGGGATAACATAGTGCTACACACTTAAGTCTTAAGCAGTCGAATCCAACTTTCATTATTTTTTTATAGACCCATATGAGTTTTCTGATAACGGAATCTGATTATTAAAAGATAGAATGAAAAGCTTACCCGAGGGTCATCAACTGAAAAGAGAACAGGAGATGCTGTGTGAAAGACACAAACACAACCATTAACCGCAGAATCAAAAGACCCTTCTATAGTCAAATCAGCTTCAAATAATAATAATCTTTCTTTAGCTCCATCAAGAGCAAGTAGATGCTGTATCTTTTTTGGATCATCTGCAACATATTTCAGTGGAATCAATAGCCATTAATATAGATTGATAATAAAGCTTACAATGTAGCCCACTTTATAATTCTAACACACTAGCAGATTTAAATGGATGAGATAAAACTTGATTTTTGAGGTCAAAGTCAGTTGCTTTTCAAGTCCACAATATTCTTGAAAATGCCAAAAAAACAAAAAATAAAAATAAAAAACACAAAATAACAATCATAATCCTTCATGTGTAACACTTTTCAGTTTCCAAACAAACTTCACTGTAGTTATCATCAATTTTACAACAAAAATAAACAACACATATCAAATCATCAAATCCCAAATTGGGAATCAGTCGATTTGACCTAAAAGTCAAAACACACCCTCTTTTAGTTTCGAACAATCAAACTTCTGCTAAATCAACAATCTCAACCGCGAATACCCATAAGCACAATTAGGGGAAAATCAAGAAAAGGGTCATTTCAACTTTCAAGTTTCAATTATGCATAAACCATTTTGATTTGAACCGAAACAAAGTTCAAACAAGATATGAAAGTCAAAGTACTAACCGATGGATCTAACAGTAGCATGAACAGTGTAACCACGATCAAGTAAGAGCTTAACGAGCCATGAAGCTATGAACCCTGAAGCCCCTGTAACACAAACCACCTTCCCTTCTCCACTCATCTCTGATGAATATATTATGAGCTAATTACACATAGTTTATGTGTTAATGTGTTCAAGTCATAGTCACATTCTTGGAGTTTATGTTTAAAATATTGCATCTTTAGAATATATTTCTTTAATTTTATAACATGTTTGGAAATTGAGAAAGTATCTTTAGAAAAGATCATTGAATGTTATGATTTATAACATTCACATATTTTGTAAAAGTTTTAGAAGCGTTAAATCTTATAGCTTGATACGTGAAATTTAGTAGAGAAAGAATCGATTGGAAGTGATATAGGGTTAGAGGAGGTAGAAGTGTTTCGAAGGTTTCGATTCATGTATTGGGGACGGATGGAAGTTCCTAGAGCTCTATCGGAAAATCATTGTTGGTGTAGAATTGTTAATTTTGATTCACGTTTCGATTCATGTAAGGTTTTGAGTTTTTGGGTTCAAATGTTGTTTTTGTGGATTTTACAATGTTTATGACACCCTTTAAACCTTAGACGAGAATCATAAAGCTTAATGTGTTTAACATGTTTTAAATGTCAGGTTTGATTTCTAACTAAGGAAAATGGGTGTATAAAAAGAGTTCTAAAATACTGTAGTTTTCGTAAAAAGTTCTTGATTGTTATCGTGTTTTGCAAAAATCATATAAAATCAACCATTGATCTTATTAGAATGCACTTTTCTTTTTTGATGTTATCTGAATCTATTTTATTATGATTTTGAATATAAGAGACTGATTGGGGCCATAAAGACATCAAAATCACATAATACAACAGTAGTAAAAAAGATGCCTATACATGAACCATATGCTCCATTCTTATGTGTTGGTTTTCATTATTAAGCATCAAACACTCTACAATACTCAATTGCATGTTTCTACTGTCAGTAATTACATATAGACAATGAATCAAACCATTGTTTTCAAACAAACATATGAACATCCTACGATGTTCTAGAAGCTTAGTAAGTTCTTTTTTTTGAGGCTTTCAACAGTATCCTTAATGCTTACCTCCGTCGGAGTAAAATTAACGCCTAGACTTTCCGCCTTGGCCCTTGATACATTGTACGGAACGGGTTCAACACGCTTTTCATCTTTATACCTGTCAACATCTAAGTACTTTGAGTTGCATATTGCCACCTCGAGCAAGAATAACTAGTTTCCATTGAACGCGATTAAAGTGGTCAAATAGCTTGTATATCAATCCAATGTACCTTTCAGAATGGTTGAGACTCGGGTATAGTTTATCTACAATTTGCATGATTTCTAGAGATCGAACCACTTTGCCAACCATGCAGTATCTACCATTGGCTTCCGGGTTCTCAAAAGCTAAAATATGTGCAGCAGCAACATCTCTCACATCAACAAGTCTATAAATTCCATCCGAAAACACTTCTTTTCCTAGACATATGAAATCCAACCACTTATACGACACCAAACTAATTTCATGCATATGAACCAGTGAACATAAGTCATAATCAACAATTACCGTTGTTTATCAAGTTGATAATGCCCTCTGAAGTAAGGTTAAGAGCTGGTTGTAACACGGGACCGATCACATATCCAGGATTTATAACCACCAACTCCAAACCATTCTCTTTTGCAAACTTAACAGCAGCATCCTCAGCCAGGGTCTTTGAAAGATGATACCACAACTGAAATATACAAAATCTTTGATTAGTTAGAATGTTTTATTGTCAATTTGAGAAATGAAACTGTACCTTCTTTTGCTTGCAAACTAACGGGTCTGAAAACCATGTTTCATCCACCATAACACGAGACTCTAGAGGACTTAAGCCAAACGCTACTGCAAATATGGAAGAAGTCAAGACCACTCTCTTGAGAGATTGAAACTTTTTAGCCGATTTAAGAACATTAATCGTCCCCTTAACTGCAGGATCTATCAATTGTGCCTGAGGGAAATTTTAAATCTTTTTTTTTATCTTTCTGCAAATCATTCAAGAAGTTATAACAATATTGAAAAATTAGGCGAAAAAGAACGAAGAATGACCTGTGGATCATCAACTGAAAGTAGAACAGGAGATGCTGTGTGAAAGACACAAACACAACCATTAACTGCTGAATCAAAAGACCCTTCTACGGTCAAATCAGCTTCAAACAAAGATAGTCTTTCCTTAGCTCTATCAAGAGCAAGCAAATGCTTTGTTTTTCTCGGATCATCTGCAACATATTTTAACGAGATCAAATCAATAGGCATTTGAAGAGGGGCCATAGAGCAACCAGTAAGGTTACTATTACTATTTTATGACCTTAAGGTTATGAGTTAAAGCGTGGAAACAACCTCCTACACAACATGTAGTATAATCATGCATACATCACGATCTAGCCTCTACGCAAAGCGAGAGCTAAGTGTCTAAAACAAATAGGAAATGCAGAAGTTGGATTGATCATATAGCTCACAATGTATCCCTCTTTTGTTATCCTAAAACACTAGAAAATTGAAGACGTAAACCTTGACTTTTGAGGTCAAAGTTGTTGCTTTTCAAGTCTAACACCCTTGTTGAACAGAATATTCAGCACCATTTCCATCATGTTATAACATAACATGTTTTAATAAACTTCACAGAGTTATCATAAATCATACAATAAATCCAAACACCCCACATCAAATCCAATTAAAAAATCATTCCATCTGACCTAAAAATCAAATTCAACTCTCTTTAAGCATCACTTAATCAACTTTCTGCTAAATAAAGACTCTGAACATGAAAACCCATCAACAAGATTAAAGAAAATCAAGAAATGGGTCATTTAATGGATTGTAGACCCAACAATTTGAGATCAATTTGGAGATCGAAACAAATTGAAATTCAAGAAAGATGAAGAGACTGACCGATGGATCGAACAGTAGCATGAACAGTGTAGTTACGATCAAGCAAGAGCTTAACGAGCCATGAAGCTATGAACCCTGAAGCCCCTGTAACGCAAACCACCTTCCCTTCATCACTAATGTTCATATGAAAATTGAAAGTTCGTAGATAAGATGATGATGGTGGTGGTGGTGAACACTAGTAAGAGGTGAATCAATTTGAAACGAAACATTGATGAATAATGATGTTATGTTGTTCTAATCTATAGTAAAACTACAAGTTGAAATTAAGACAAAGTGTGATGCCCCTCATTTACGAACGCATGTATTCGCTGTGACATTAACGTGGTTAAATACATAACTAAAATATATAAACTTGTGGTGTCTTGGTTCTAGGGATTGATACCTATAAAAGCCAGTTATATAATGGTGTCGTTGTGTTTCGGTTGGTGTTATTCATAGTCTTCGTTATTTAAAAGTAGCTATTAAAATATTACTACTTAATTTTTAACAAAATTTTTGCTATAGAGTCGGTAACTGGACATTTATATTAGCGAAAAACGAATCAAATCAAGTCGTGAGGTTCATGACGTATGACGCTAACAAATGAATATTGTATAACTCCATTATTTAAGTAAAAGAAAAAAATTAAAATAAACTAACAATATAATTTATTTAGTATTAAAAATACTTATTTGGTATTAATATAAAATATAAAATATTATTGAGCTATAGTAGTTTTTAATGTTTATAATTAACTATGAATTAAAGTCTCGACATCACAAATATACAACCGCAATACGCATATGTATATATATGTGTGTATATGTAAAACCATCATATAAATGGTCTGATGATAAGATTCTTGTATGTCTTTTAGTAGACTCAGATTCAACCATTCTCTGATGTATTTTGTGGTGGCTAGTTAACACGCAATGACTATAGTATGAATTGTGGGGTAGTCAAGTAGAGATTGCAGTTCAAACCACACACCTGGCTACCTATAATGTTGTATGGCGCACACTGTCATTTGTGTCTTGAATTGACGGCCTAACACATGCTTGTTAATAAGTCTGATGACATTTTTTTTTGTGTGTGAGATAGAATAGGACTTTTGAAGAGGCTAATAAGTCCAAATTGTAGCACACATATTGCTAATAACATTAAGGTGTTGTTTGTTTTTTCTGCAGGAAAACATTTGCAGTCTGCGAATCACATCTACAGACCACATCTGCAGACATCTGCAATAGAAGAGGTGGACAAAATGTCTGTAGTCTGCAAGAAAAAAATCGTTTATTTTTAACATCTGCAGTTTGTAACCAAAACATTCCTTAACAAAAGTCAAGACTTTCTTCACATAAAATCTTCAGCGGAGGGAGAGGGCAATAGAGGGAGAGGGCAATAGGGGGGAGGGCAGCGGCGGTAGTTGGGGGAGGGGGAGGCGGCCGGCGGGCGCAGGTTGGGGGGGGGGGGGGCGACGGGGGGAGGGCGGGCGGGCAACGGAGGGGGAGGGCAGCGGAGGAAGATGGCAACAAAAGGAGATGGCAACAGAGAGGAGGGCAGTGATGGCAGTGACGGCGGTTGGGGGAGGGGGAGGTGGCACGGCAGGCGCATGTGGGGGAGGGGGGCCGAAGGGAGGAGAGTAGCGGCGAAGGGCGGGCGAGTTAGGGATGGTCATGAAGGGGGAGGGAAGCGGAGGGGGAGGGCAGCGAAGGGAGAGGGCAACAGAAGGGAGGGTAGCTGCGGCGATTGGGGGAGGGGGAGGCGGCACACGACGGTTGGGGGAGGGGGGAGGCGGCGCACCGACGGTTGGGGGAGGGGGGAGGCGGCGCGCCGACGGTTGGGGGAGGTGAGGTGGTGGTGAGAGGAGAGGTAAGATGAGGAAGATGAAGATGGATTTCAAGGTGGAGAAGAGATTAGAAGACCTCAGAAATGGTAAATCCACATCTTCTCTATGCAGACGTCAGGAAGACGTTTTTAATAAAATATCTTCCAAAAATCAAATTTCTTCCAAAAATCAAATAGTCTGCGCACTCAAAAGCTCTTCTCCCGTTTGTGTGCACACGGATGAAGAGGTGGGGAAGGGCTTTTGCAAAAAAACAAACAACACCTGACATATGTAACCACATAAATGAGTAATCAGTTTGTGTCGTATCGAATGGCCATCTTTCTTATAGGTTGTTTACATTCGCTGTTGCATATTAAACACTACACAAACCAGGATTGCAAGTTTCTATTCTCTATTCTCGCATAGTTCTCGAATAACCATTTGGAAAAAGTTATAGATTTAAAAATTATTCTCTTTCAGGCTTTCAACATATCTTTAATACTTACCTCATACATTTCTTGTCATTATACCTGTCAAATTCTTTATATAAAAACAAGTAAAGCAACTTCATCTTGAATGAAGTTTTTAAAGTCATGTAGATTAACTAAAGCGTATTTAGTCATTTGACACAAATGTAACTTATTTTTACAACAGAAGTTAGTATTAGAATTCAAATTTACATGTAACAAATTTTTATCATAGACATCAAAATGCAACTTTCTAAGTAGTTAACTCTTTTTTTAATCATATCGTCCATGTGGACGAGCGAATCATGTTATCTATAGGCAGGTTGTCGGTTGGAAGGGATACAAGGTTAGAGGAGGTAGAAGTGTTTCAGAGGTTCTAAATTGTGCAATGTTCGTAACGAGTTTTTAATTACTATTGTGTTTAGTAAATTCGAATAAAATCAACCAGTTGAAATGTTTTTTTCTATTTTTGTTAGAACGTCATTTTAGTCTATTTTATTATGATTTTGATACGATATGATTTGGGACCATAAATGGATCAAAATGACATGATACAATAGTTTTACATGTGTAAAGAATTGAGTTGTATATAAATTAATCTAAAGATGAATGTTGGTACAATGTGTGTTCAATTTTACATATCGGTTCTAAATAGTCAATTTTACAATCTTTTTACGTAGAACATGTTTGAGGTGCTATAACTAAATATGAAGATGATCATGTGCACAATTTAATCTAAACGAGTCAAACACCGGGCAAGGGCAAACCTTAAAGCAACTAGTAAGTTTACTGCTTTATGACTTTAAAGTCATGTGTGCAAACTATGAGAAACAACATACTACACAAAATGTAAGGTCAGATCACAAAGTGATCACGCCCCTCCTTGACCGCTGCGTGAAGTACGAGCTGAATCAAACATCTGATAAAACAACAGGTTATATAACCCAATTTATGATATGTATGCTCCATTCTTATGGGTTGGTTTTCATCATTAAACATCAAATAGTCTACAATACTCAATTGCATGCTTCTACTGTGAGTAACTACAAATAGACAATGAATTCAAACTATTGTTTTCAAACAAACTCATGAACACCAAATTGGTGTTCTAGAAGCTTAGTATGTTCTTTTCTCTTAGGCTTTCAATAGTATCCTTGATGCTTACCTCCACTGGCATAAAATTAACACCTAGACTTTCAGCCTTTGCCCTTGATACATTGTAAGGCACGGGGTCAACATGATCCCCATCTTTATACCTGCAACATTTAAGTACTTTGAGTTGCATATTGCCACCTCAAACTAGACAATCTAGTTTTGAAAGAACACGAATAAATTGGTCAAAATAGCTTGAATATCAATCTAATATTCTAATGTTAATGTTCTATGATCATATCGGCTATGTGGATCATGTCATCATGTTGTATATGTGGATCATGTTGTCTGTGTGTTACCTTGTAGAATGGTTGAGACTCGGGTATAAGTTATTTACAATCTTCATGATCTCTAGAGATCGAACCACTTTGCCAACAATGCAATATCTACCATTGGCTTTTGGGTTCTCAAAAGCTAAAATATGTGCAGTAGCAACATCTCTCACATCAACAAGTCTATAAATTCCATCCAAAAACACTTCTTTTCCTGAACATATAAAAATGCAACCACTTACACGACACGAAACTTAACTCATGCATGTGAACATTAGTCATAATCAACAATTACCGTTCTTTATCAAGCCCATAATGCCCTCAGAAGTAAGGTTGAGAGTTGGCTGTAAGACGGGACCGATTACATATCCAGGATTTATAGCCACCAACTCCAAACCATTCTCTTTTGCAAACTTAACAGCGGTATCCTCAGCCATGGTCTTCGAAAGAGGATACCACAACTGCGATATACAAAATTTTCGATTAGTTAAAACGCTTTGTAGCCGATTTGAGAAATGAAATTATACCTGTTTTTGCTCGCAAACTAACGGGTCTGAAAACCAGGTTTCATCCACCATAACACCGGACTCTAGAACCCTTTCACCATTGATAACTGCAGCTATGGAAGAAGTCAAGACTACTCTTTTGACGGATTGAACTTTTGCAGCTGATTTAAGAACATTAAGTGTCCCATTAACTGCAGGGTCTATCAATTGTGCCTGATGGAGATTAAAATAAGAAAAAAAAACCTTATCTTTGTGCATATAGTTCAAGAAGTTATACCAACTTTGGAAACTTAAGCGAAAAAGAACTAGGAGTTGACCTGTGGGTCATCAACTGAAAGCATGACAGGTGATGCTGTGTGAAAAACACAAACACAGCCATTAACTGCAGAATCAAAAGACCCTTCTACAGTCAAGTTTGCTTCAAATAAAGATAGCCTTTCTTTAGCTCCATCAAGAGCAAGAAGATGCTCAGTCTTTTTCGGATCATCTGCAACATATTACAATGAAATCACCATCAGAAGGCATTTGAGGGCGGATCTTGAAACTATGAGTATTAATCCTTGTTGGGCTCAAGCATGTTGGAATTGAGTCATTATAAATAGAGGGTTGAGTCTTCTACAATCTCTTAAACATATATATGTGAGTAGAGATGTTGTCTTTGAAGAAACAAAACCTTTTGAATGGGCACTTCATAATGATATAATGCAGTAAGTACAGGTCAAGAACGAATTAAATTTATAATTCATATGAATGGAGACTTTATTGAAGAAACATTACAACCAGGTTCCACCAAAGCAGAAACACCAGTTGAGCCTGTTTCCACTGATCAAAGGGAGCAGCCCAACTCCATTGGACCTCTTGATCAGCACAACAATCCAGCAGAACCTGCTGGACCAGCATAACAGGCCCAATCAGAACATCATGCAGGCCCACGTTATCAAACAGAAACCGAAACAGTAAGGCGTTCATCTAGACCTACTGTTTTACCACAACATTTTAATGATTTTGTGATGTTACAAGAATCACAACAAGTTAATCATGAACAAGAAGCATTAAAACATAAGTTGTGGTTGGATGCTATGAAAGAAGACCTAATGGCCATTGAAGATAATCAAACACGGTCACTTTGCGAAGCACCATCGGAGCAAAGTTGATTGGATTAAAATGGGTTTTCAAGGTGAAGCGTGATGCTAACAATGTGGTCACTAAATCTAAAGCAAGGTTGGTGGCAAAAGAATACGTTCAAGAGCAAGGTAGCGATTACGAAGAGGCATTTGCACAGGTGGCAAGAATTGAAACCATAAGGTTACTACTTGCAATAGCCGCACAAAATAAATGGTTGGTACATCATCTGGATGTCAAATCGGCTTTCCTTAATGGTGAGTTAAAGGAAACCGTGTATGTGAAGCAACCAGAAGGGTTCGAAATTAGCATAAAGGAACATATGGTCTACAAGTCGAGGACTGCCCTATACGGTTTAAAACAAGCCCCTTGGGCTTGGAACGAGCGACTTGATAAGTCACTCAAAAGTCTTGGTTATACTCGATGTCAAAAGAAACAAACGGTTTACATGAAGTCTTTAAAATCAACTTAATAATAGTTGGAGTATATGCAGATGATTTGATCATCACCGGTTCAAGTAATGATGAAGTTGAGAACTTTAAAAAACAAATGAAAACCGAGTATAAAATGAGTGATCTTGGTCTCTTATCTTACTACTTGGGTATTGAGGTTGAAATGTTGAACAAAGAAATAATTCAATCACTTTAAAGCAATCTAGTTAGGCTAATCGTATGTTAAAGTGTGGAGGAATGGTGGAATGTAACCTATGTAAATACCCAATGGAACCAAGACTCCAACTAAGCAAGGATGATGAAAGTGAAGGAGTAGATGCCACCAAATATAGACGACTGATTGGTAGTCTTCGGTACTTGTCGCATACTTGACCAGATCTAGCATATTCGGTTGGAGTGGCTAGCAGAATTACGAAAGAGTCTAGTAAAGCATATTTTGATATATGTAAAGGGTAAATTAATTTTGGACTCTCATATAGGCAAAATGAGAAGGAAGAAATATTGGCCTATAGTGACTCTAGCCATGCAAAAAATATTAACGATGGAAGAAACACCATTGGTATGGTATTTTATTATGGTAATTCCCTTATATCGTGGAATTCTTAGCAACAAAAAACGGTTGGACTCTCGTCATGCGAGCCGAGTTTATGGCAGCTACTACCACGGCATGTCAAGAAATTGGTTGCTAAGCGAGCTAACCAAAAAGAAAGAAAAAACAGTTCTATTATGCGTTGACAACAAATCTTCAAATGCATTAATGAAGAACCATGTCTTTCACGGGAGGAGTAAGCACATCAACACAAGATTTCACTTCATACGCAAGTGCATTGAACGAGGAGATGTCTACGTTAAACACGTTAGCGGTGAGCTACAAAAGGCCGACCCACTAACAAAAGCTTTGTCAAGAATTAAATTTGAAGAGATGAGGAACTTGCTTGTCAAGGTGGACCTAAGAGGAACTAAACAAGGATTAAGGAAGTGATTATGAGTATTAATCCTTGTTGGGCTCAAGCATGTTGGAAAAGATTCATAGCCCGTAACAAAGAAAAAGATAGAATTTTAATTTGAATTTGAGTCTGCATATATTTTATTTGGTTATCTCTTTATTTCAATACCAGATAAGTTGGTAGTTTTACCTAAATAGAATTGAGTCATTATAAATAAAGGGTTGAGTCTTCTACAATCTCTTAAGAAAGAGAAGTCAAGTTTTGTAATCGTTTTCTTGCTTTCGCTATAAAAGAAAAGGACGTTGTGGGAGTTGTCCCTTCCACAAAAAAACCCAATGTATTCGTGTGATTATTACTTTGATATCAATTACTCCAACAGAAACAACTAGTAAGGTTATTGCTTAATGCCGTTGAGCTCATGAGTTAAGCCACAGAAAACAAACTCCTGCACAAAACGTAAAGTAAGACCGCATATATCCGCCCCTTACGCAAAACGGGAGCTACGTAAAACACCCTCTTTTATCATCCTAAAACACTAGAAAACCGAATTGGTCAACCTAGACTTCTGAGGTCAAAGTTGTTGCTTTTCAAGTCCAACACTGTTCTTGAACAGAAAATTCAGCACCATAATTCACCATGTGTAGAAGTAAAACAACATAATTTCTACAAACTTCACAGCCGTTATCATAAATCACACAACAAATCCAAACAACCCACATCGAATCCAATTTGGGAATCAATCAATTTGACCTAAAAATCAAATCAGGTGCCAAATCAGCACTCTGAACAAGAACATCCATCAACAAGATTAAAGAAAATCAAGAAATGGGTCATTTAACAGCTTGTAGACCCAACAATTTGAGATCAATTTGGGGATTGAAAACAGATTGAAATTCAAAATTAAAAAAATGAAGAAACTAACCGATGGATCGAACAGTAGCATGAACGGTGTAGTTACGATCAAGCAAGAGCTTAACGAGCCATGATGCTATGAACCCTGAAGCCCCTGTAACACAAACCACTTTATCTTCTCCACTCATTTTGATCTGAAAGACTGAAACTTGAGAGTTCGTATGTAAGTTGGTGGTGGTTGACACTTGTTAACAGTTGAAAGCATACAAGATAAACTATGATTTGTACTTTGTATATACAAAAACGGATTAGGTTATACACATCACTTTCTAGGTCATACTCCCTTTACTCAAAAACTAGTTAAAAACTTCTCATATTTTATCTCAATTTTTTTAAAATTAAAATAAATTGTTTTTTTCATATAAAAGGTTTAGAAACACTTTTTATGTAACGATAAAAAAAACATTTTTAAAAAATAATAAGAAAGCTATATAGAAATTTAATTTTTAAATATTTCTGAAGTTAGATGTAAAACTTTTAATAGAGATTAAAAATATTATTTAGAATTAGAAATAAACCTAAACGAATCAAATTTAACTAACTATACCGTTTGAAACAACTTATTCAATTCGATTATCCAATTAAAACCTGTTAAACCGCTTATTATTCGGTTTATACAAATAATTGAACCGAATAAGCAAGATTTTATGCACTCGTTAACTGAACAAAAAACTATATTCATGATTTGATTTGGTTTGGGATTTAAACTGAATCAGTTTTTTTTGTCATATGATCAAATCGATTTTTAACCGGTTCGGTTTACAAACCGGTTTAGCTTATTGAAAACTCGAACCTCTCAAACTGATTTGAACAGGTTTTGAAACCTTTTTACCTGTTTAATCACTTTTGTATTTTTGAATCGGTTTTATGACCGATTTTGAATGTGGGGGCTACCAAACCAATACACAAACTAGTGGTTTGGATCATACTGTTTTTTAAAACCAGTCTCTTTTTTTAATCGGTTTTTTTTGTACACCTCTAGAGATAGCGGGATGTAGGCCAATTAATGAGCTTGATGACACTCAATTTTATATGTATATCTAAATTCAGCTCATAATAACAAATATTGCAAGAAAACAAACACAAACTCGACCATTCGTTTCTTTTTTAATAATAAAAGCTGAAAGTTATATACAAATGATACACTAATAGATGAAAGATTAATAATTACCATTTTTTTATCTCTATGGTTTTCCATGGTGAAAGGTATACTATTGCATTTGTTGTTATCAATGTTTTCTTTCTGTTACCTATGTATTTTATTTATTGTTATATACGCATGTACGTACGTGCATTCTAATTGTGTCATGTATTTTTGCACTCATTAGTATTACTTTGTGCAAATCATAAAGTTTCTAACAATATCGTGAATTACTTAGTGAATGACATTTGTTTTATTCATTATAACATGCTAATTTAGTCTTCAGTTCTTTACTGCATTTTACATGATTGGCTTTTAGGTTTACAAACAGATTAATTTACGATATAATGTATATATGAAGACAATCATAAAATAATAAAATAACCCTAAGGGGTCTTCAACCAATTTATTTGGACTCATTTTTTATTAAACAAACTTGTTAGTTATAACGTATTTCATTAGTCAAATTAAAAAGCCCTTTCCAAAAAACAAAATCCCAAAAATCCCAATTGTATTTGGTGGCCAAAAGGGAATATCAAGAAAATAAAAAAGTAGACCGGGACTTCTATACCTATTGACAATTGTGAAGTTTTTGAAATTTACTTATTATCTACAGCATCTCAAGAAAGACTTAACGAATTGACGATGTAGTTATCAAGAGCGAAATATTAGAGAGTATAAACTACGAATCCCTATCCCTATATTAATAAATAAAAATATAAAGTGACACGTGTCACTCTCCTATGCCTCCTTAATATTTTTTCCCGATTCTCTTTTATATTAATTAAATAATTTTCTCTAATCTTTTGTTTTTTTATCCATCTCCTAACATTAAATGTTTCTATAACTATTTAAGTAAACTATTTTATCTGTTAAAATAAATTTATGTTAAAAATTATATAATATTTCATAAATATGTAAAAAGAAAATATCTATCACGAAAAGTATAACTTTAAATTTTAACAACCAGTGTATTACACGGGGTTATAACCTAATCTATGATAAACTAAAATTTTATCAACAATGTTAGGAGAGCTTAATGAATTATCAGTTAATTATTAAGTTATGTTATTCTAATATTATGATTTAATATATTTATTACTTAAACATTTGTTTTCATTTAAATTTTATGGTTTTTTCCGACCATTTCAAGATATTAAAATCCTTAGTACCGCACAACTAATCACCACCATCTTTGGTTTATCTGGGTATGCATGGGAAGAGTTACTGACATGGAATCTTATGTGGCCTATGAACTTTTTAATGTCCTTTGTCTGTTTATGCATATTTCCATTTTCTTAGTTTATTTGTTTTGAGAGTGGTAATAGTGGGAAGTTACTTTTTTATAATTAGGATGGAGGAGACACTTATTATATCATAAATCAACAAATGAAAAATATCACCTTATGTTATATAACATCATACCATAAAATTAAAGAGAAAATTTTTAAATTAACTATTTGACCAATTAAATTTATAATAATAGTTATTGACTTTAAATAAATCCAAAATATTTAACGAATCAGATTATGACAAGTGTTCAAATATTTCTAGCTAGTGATACCAATGTATGCGGTATCGTCATTCTTATAGCTCCAGCAATACCACTACATGTGGTATCGCTAGGGAATTTCTCAAATTAAAAAAATAATAATTACATATTGCTAGCCAGAGATACACCGTCTCTCGTACACCGCCCAAAAAATATAATATAAAATTTGTGTCTCTGGCTAGAGATACACCATCTCTACCCATTTTTGAAAATATAAAAAATAAAATAAACTAATATAAATATATAAAAAGTTATTACAAGTATATTAATTGAAAGAAAATTTGTCTACACATTTTGAAGATATAGATTGATTCTTCGAACCCTTCCATTTTCCCATAATCCTACTTGATGGTTTAGTACACTATCGATAATGATATTGTTGTTTATCAATGATGTATGAGTAAAAAATGAAGAATGATATTGGATCGTGAATGATATATGAGTGAATGGGGTGATGAATTATAATATTTATAGCTATATTTTTATTATAGATAATAAGTTTTATATGATTTAAAAATTGGTATTTGCTTAGTGAATTGTTTTAAAAGAAATTCAAAATTCATACTTTATTTTTATAAAATTATCCGGGCGATATGGAACAAGTGATTATCTCCAGCAATATATATCAAAAAAATTGTCCCGACAATATCATGTGGGACTTGTATCACCAGTCTATCTCCGGTATAAAAAACACCACGTGGGCGATACAATAGTTATATTTAAAAATGTTTTAGTCCACAGCTATTTTTGAAAAAAATAATTGGTCAATTGACTATATTAGTAATTTTTCCAAAATTTAAAGGGTACACTCGTACCGTTACATACATGCCTAAACTATTTTTTAAACAATAAAATCATTAAAACTACTTATTCAATAAAAATTAACTGATAAATGAATAACTAATCAATGATCTTCATAATCTCAACAAGTAATCATATCAAATAAAACTAACTATTTGAATTCTGTTAGCACTCTTAAGTCCCACAACATCATTCCACTTCATATTAGGTTTCTCCCTTACAATCACAGAGTTCAATCCAGCCCTTTTTTGGTTGAGTCACGGTAACTACATGCCCTTGGAAGGGTGGTGCGGCGTCAAAGGGGTGATGGCGGCGGTGTTGCCTGCTCATGCCGAGGCATGTCGTGACCTTACGGCGTGAGCGCTCCTCCTAACCTTAAAAGTTATTCAATAACTTTTATCGTATGTGTCATTTTTCACGTAATTATGTATGTTTCAGTTCAATTCATAAAAGCTTTTCGATTAGAAACAAAATTTCCCAATTTCCTTCTTTGTTTTAATATGCTCGATTGAATTAGTTACACTCTTGCCACTTTGTTTAAGTTTACAATAACTACACAAATAAATTCATAATCTTTTTTATACAACTAATTCGATCACTGACGAACTCCATTTCATTACTAAATAAAGGAATCTTGGGGCACTAGACTCATATGTTCTCGATTGAAGCTTGTAAATTAGTTTGTTCCCGTGAGCCCTAAACATAAGACCACTTTTAGGAGGATACCCACCCCAGATGAAAAAATCCATTGACCCCCGAACCTAGAACCTTTTTATTTTTATTTTTGGTGGGACTTAAACTTAAGACCTCCCGGGCTCCTATTTTAATGAAATTTTGGGATATTTCACCTTAACTACTTGGGCTAAGGATTATTGGTATCTAAAAGATCCTTTTACTTCATGAAAGAGGCGGCTCAATCTCAAACCTTTTTTAGTCCCAAGCGGGAAATGAAACCAAGATCTCCTTTCATTTTAATAAAGTCTTGAGATACCTCACTTTAACCACTTCGCTAAAAATCATTGGTATCTAAAAATCATTTGACTTCACAAATGAGGCGGTTTAATCTCAAACACGAATCAATATGTTTTATCACGATCTTCCCCACTACTTCAATCTTTTTCCTTAACAACACTCTCTTTCGTCAAACAAAAATTATAACAACTCCATAAATAAACATTTAATTATTTAGTTATATATTCTCATTTCTCTTTAAAAACATAAAAACTTATAGATTATAACATATTTTCAACTTAAAATATGGATAAATATAGTTTTTTTTCAACAACATGAGTTCTTAAGGAGACCGGAATGGACCGGCCGGTTCGACCGTGGATCGGTCGGGTGGCCGGTCCGGTCTGCTATGGTTCGGTTTTAGGTAGTCGAACCGTGGTCGTACCGGGAAACCGGACCGGTTCGGACCGGTTTTTGGTGTTCTATTTATTTATTTATTTTATTTTAATGGATAAAAACGATATGTTAAACTATAAATTAGTATGTTGAATATATAAACATAGTTAAACTTTATATAACTATAAAACACATATATAAATCATATATAAATATCTTATATTTAATTACATATATAAATATAATTAAATCCGGTCGAACTGGTCCAACCACCAAACCAGTAAGACGTCCGGTTCGACGTTCGATCCGGTTTTGAAAACAATGCTTAAAATTTAAAGTTTTTAAAAGATTGCTTTAATGTTGTATAATACAATTACCTTGGTTTTTAAACTAAATTTGTTGAAATTAGACTATCAAGTATTTATTAGTGTACATTTATTAACAATTAAATATGTACTAAATTCTCCGATAGCTAATTCTCAAGTAAACAATTCAACAAATTATAGGTTATAAAAAATTCTTCTCTTTCAGGCTTTCAACAGTATCTTTAATACACACTTCTATTGGAGTAAACTTAACACCTAAACTTTCCGTCTTTTCCTTTGATACGGTATAAGGTAGCGCCTCGTTACATTTCTCATCTTCGTACCTAAAAAATATTGAAAAAAGACAAGTAAATCGACTTCGTCTTTGATACTAAGAACTTGAAAGCATAGTTTCTAAAGCAGGTCAATCATGTGGAAAGACTAGTGGTGGAATCAAAACTTATTGTTTTATGTTGTCATAAAGTTTTCTTCTTCACCCGATGAGTCCTATTCAATGTTTTTAAAATCGTACTGGACAGTGAATCGGACGTCTTACCGGTTCAATGGTCGGACCGGTTTAACCGGTCGGACCGTATGTAAGAACTGGATAAAATTATAATATTTTTTATAATTATAGATTGAGATTATCATAAGGTTTTCTTTTCTACCAACTACATATTAGATCCAATAAATTTTTTTAAAAATAACTTGGAACTAGAGGTTCCAACTCATTTTTTCCTTAAAATAACTTGGAACTTCTTTTAAAAAATCCAACGAATTCTGATAAACAGCTTGCCCCCGGTTCCACCACTGAGAATGAGAATGCATAGATCACTAGTTACCTTAGAGAATAGCCATGATCAGGGTAGAGTTTGTCTAAGATCATCATTATCTTCGAAGATCGAATAACATCCCCGACCACGCAATATCTACCGTTGGCTTCTGGTTTCTCAAATGCTAATATATGCGCAATAGCATTATCTCGTACATCAACAAGAACATTGATTCCATCTTCAAAAACATCCTTTCCTGCACATATAACATTCAAAAACTTAAAAGATTATAACATGCTTTTTGTGTGAAATGAACTTTAGTAATAACAAACACTCACCTGTTTCAATGAAGTTCTTAAATATCATAGAAGTGAAGTTGAGAGTAGGTTGTAAAAGAGGACCAATCACTAAGCCAGGATTCAATATCACCAAATCTAGACCATTTTCTTTTGAAAATTTCACAGCAGCATCCTCAGCTTGTATCTTTGAAAGTCGATACAAGTACTTTAAAAAACACAAAATTATACATTAATCGTAACATTTTGTAGCCGAATGATATAATAGTTCATATAACGAAAGAAATATAGAAGAAAAACTATACCTTTCTCTGCTCACAAACAACTGGATCTGAAAACCATGTTTCATCCACTACACCACCAGATTCTGGAAGCTTTACACCAAACATAATTGTAGAGACTGAAGATGTAAACACCACTCTTTTGACAGATTGAACTTTTGCAGCTGATTTAAGAACATTTAGTGTCCCTTTCACAGCAGGATCAAACAATTCTACCTGATGCAAAATGGGAAAAAAAGTGAGCTTTCTGAAAGTATATCAATCTTGAAAACTAATAGAAAATGAATGCACAGTTGACCTGAGGGTCATCGACCGGAACAAGAACAGGTGATGCGGTGTGAAAGACACAAATGCAGTCGTTAACTGCAGCATCAAAAGATCCTTCAACACTCAAGTTAGCTTCAAACAAAGATAGTCTTTCCTTAGCTCCATCAAGTGCAAGTAGATGATCTGTCTTTTTTGGATCATCTGTAATATACTTTAATGTCACGACTATCCATTAAAAGAAACTAAAGAAAAATATACAAGATACTTAAAAGATGTAATAATGATCAAGAGTTTGTTTCCCACGGCTTTTAAATCATATCCTCAAGGTCATAAAGTAATAACCTTACCACTTGCTCTAAGGTCCATCCTCGTATTAAAACAAATTGAAAGAAAAAACTAGAAAGAGGGGAGGAACTGACCGAGGGATCGGACAGTGGCGTGAACGGTGTAGCCACGATCAATCAAGAACTTAACGAGCCATGAAGCTATGTACCCCGAAGCACCTGTAACACAAACCACCTTCCCTCCTCCGACCATTTATCTAGAAATTGATACATACATGCAAAAAGTTAGACACATATTTTTAAGGAAAAATTGCATATTTCCCCCTACAAACTTCATTAATTATATATATACCTAACTTAAAATTTTAATTACAAATATTCTCTCGTAAAACTTAATTAATTACGCATATACCCAAATTAAAAGTTTAATTACATAAATCCCCCCTAAAACTTATTTAATTACATATATACCTAAAGTAAAAGTTTAATTACATATATCCGTTTAACTAAACACAAATATACATATTTATCCATTTGATTATTTTTATTAAAAATAAGCTATATAATTAATATTTTACTCTTATTTTTATTAAACTATAGAATTATGTTTTTTCTTTTAACTAGCTTTTTGAGTTTTGAATATATACTAATATTTATATACTAACATTTTTTATGTTTTTTTTACCTTTTGATGCTATTTTTTTATTATTATACGAGACACTTCCCGTCTCGTTATATAGCATGATCTGAACATATAATTTATGATGCATAATGAGACTGAAAGTGTCTCGTACAGTTACCGGAAAAAAAATAGTATAAAAAGGTGAAAAAAAATAAAACGAACATATAAAACGTTAGTATAGAAATATTAATAAATAATAAAAACTTGAAAAACAAGTAAAGAAGAAAAACATAATTTCATGGTTAGATTAATTTAAGATAAAAATAGTGATTATATAAGTTATTTTTAATAAAAATGATAGAATGGGTAAATATGTAATATTTATGTTTAATAAAATGGATATATGCAATTAAACTTTTAATTTGAGTATACATGTAATTAACTATGTTTTAGAAGGGGGTATATGTAATTAAACTTTTAATTTGGTATATATGTAATTAACTAAGTTTTATAAAAGAATATATGTAATTAAAAACTTAAGTTGAATATATATATGTAATTTATAAGTTTATATAGGAATATATGTAATTCTCCCTATTTTTAAGACGAATACACCTTGTTAATTTCATGTATATCCTTTTCCTGTATTACTCGCTTAAAGTTTAGCAATTTTTAAACTTATTTGGATAGTCAACTTTGTTGGCCAAAAAAAGAAGCTATTAATAAAATACCTTAGGCTTCAGGTTGAGTTCCAATCAATGTGTTTTTGACTTACAGTATTGCAACTTCTCTTGCAGTGATGGTGATGATGAGGAAAAGTAGCGAATGTGCAAAGATGATGACAGCAGAATTCATCATATCAAGAGAAAAAGCGTGAGAATTATAAGGATAAGAAATGAGTGAGCAATGATGAATGTAGGATTTTTTGTTTGTGAGGACATAAATAGACTCGTTAAGTAAATAATGATAACTTTTTCGACTATATTCATAATGTAAAGTTAACCGCAATCTAAAAAGTTAAGACTAATGCATCCATAACATGTCAACTAACACAATCGATAAGAAGAAAGAATTCAACTTGCTAACATCACGGGCAGTTATGTGCACTTCGTGGCGCTTTGACTTTTTGTAAACTTTTATATGGTAACGTAACTAGAATAAGGTCATATGATGTACTTTAACGTCACTTCTATTCATGTATGTGTCGCATCGTCCACCTCACCCCATTCACTTCACGTCACCTGCTTACAAATCATGGCATCACCCATCATCAACCTTGTCACGCCCCTTAAATGTTGTAATGTTATGTTTGAAATTTAAGAGCTCATTATGTTATTGTGAAAAATAACGTTGCGAAAATAGGAAAGTTAATTTAGAAACAAATTATTACGATCTATTTTTTTAGCATGTTTGGTTTAAAGTAAAACAAAGTAACAATAAAATTACAAAAACCATAAAACAAATAAAATGTAACAAATATTGAAAGAACTGAAATACAAACCTATAAAAAATCTCAAGAAAAAGGCTATATATACATAACATGCTGATTATTTTTCAGCTGCAAATGTTTTTATAATTCTTATCGACATTTTTTACCATCGAAAATACACCATCTCTACTTTACCACGTGCACTCACTAAGAGTTTAACTCATAGCCATTTAGTTGGATAGTACGTTAATTTACCACCGAAAGCTCACATTAGACAACGTCTATTTATCTATTTAGGTTTTATTGAATTCTAAATTTCATGAGATTGATACTATATCTTTTATTATAACTATCATTAGTTTCTTACGGTATCTAGTTATATTACATTTTACCTATTAAAAGACATCTGTATACTATTTATAAAACTTATTCGCTAAAATAATATCTACAGGAATTATATATATGCCAGTCATCAAGCTGAATTGGATCCAACTAATAAACATATAATAATTATATAATGATGGAGGTTTAAACACATGATCTCCTAACATGTACATGTGAGTATGCGACCAACGGATCAACGTTGTGAGTTGTGTTAAATTGTAATGGCCATTTTACTGTGTTATCGTCCAAAATCATATATGTGATAAGGGAATCATGCGTAAAAGTAATTTTTTGTAGCATTTATTCATTATTCATATTAAACAACACATAATTCATGATTGGAAGTTTCCATTTTAGCATTATTCCGAAACAAATGTACGTTTAACTTATAGATTCATAAATTTCTTTTTTTTCAGGCTTTCAATAGTATCCTTGATGCTCACCTCCAATGGAGTAAACTTAACGCCTAGACTTTCCGCCTTTGCCTTCGATACAGTGTAAAGTACTGCATCATCACATTTGTCGTCTTTATGCCTATCAATATTGAACAAAATAGGGTTAATCCCAACATCCCCTTTGCTAGATAATCACTAATTACCAAAAACAAGAAAATCAATTTCCAAATTACGTCAAATGTGCATAACTGGATTATATTAGGGAGCGTTTGGTTGAAAGAATGGAAAGGAATGTAATGGAATTGAGAAACTAGTATAATTTTTAAGTAAAATTATGTTTGAGTGGGTAATGAAATGTAAACCCAAGGGAATGTTTCACCTCAAATTTTCTTGGTTGTGGGATTTCAAATTCCCTCTCTAGGTGGAAGGATTTTGAAATCCCACAACCAAGGGAATTTGAGGTGAAACATTTCCTTGGGTTTACATTTTATTACCCACTCAAATATAATTTTACTTAAAATTTATACTAGTTTTTTAATTCCATTCCATTCCATTCCATTCCATTCTTCCAACCAAACGCTCCCTTAGTGACCGTTATTGGTCAAAGATATCACAAAATTCGCTTCTCGAATGACTAGCTAGAAGTCCAACTCATATTCTTTTTCAAACACTTAGAATTTATAAGAAAGTTCCAACAAGTTATAGTGATCAGGGTACAAAGATACTACTAGTTACCTTATAGAAAGGCCAAGATCAGGGTAGAGTTTGTCCAAGTCCATTATCATCTTCGAAGATCGAATCACATCCCCGACGATACAGTATCTACCATTAGCTTTTGGTTTCTCAAATGCTAATATATGCGCGATAGCAGTATCTCTCACATCAACAAGCATGTAGATTCCATCTTCAAGTACTTCATTTCCTACATATATAACATTCCACAACTTAAATGGCTTTCATTGTTTGAAATGAACTTTAGTCTTTTATAAACAACTACCATTTTCTATAAGGCTCATAAACCCTTGAGAAGTGAAGTTAAGAGTTGGTTGCAAGAGAGGACCAATCACATAGCCAGGGTTTATTACCACCAAATCAATATTATTTTCTTTTGAAAACTTCACAGCAGCATCCTCAGCTTGGATCTTTGAAAGGTGATACCACCACTAAAACAAAACGAAATCATTCATTAGTTATAACATCCTAACTAATCAACACCATTCTGGTGTGAGCCCAAGTGTGAAAGAGCAAACTATAGTTTTTTTGGAAGCCCAAGATCGTTTGTCAAAAGGGTTTCATTAAAATGATCATAACTTGGGTTAGAAATCTATGTTTTGGGCCTGCAACCAGTCAAAACGATCGTTGGACCAAGGAGCATGTTATCACAAACGCCGTAGGTGATTTGGGTCATCGTTTTGGCCTAAAAACTACATATTTTATGAGTTATTATATTTTTTGTCTTATTTTTAGATTTTGTTAGACTTTAAATTTGACCCAAGTTTTAACCCATTAATGTTCATTGACCCATTTGACTTTTGGTTTGTTTCTTTATATGGATGTAAGCAATGAGAGAACTATTATTGAAGTTCATCAAAAAAAATATTTTTTTCTCTATCACAGTGTATATTAGTGTGAATTCCTGATTATCGGCACTATTTGTGAATCAACGATAGTTAAAAAAACTGTTCCTGATATTCTCGTTGAATCAACGGTTTCAATTGTTTATCATTTTGCTTCCGCCTACATCACATTCATTCATATGAAATATAGAAAAATACGACTATCACAACAAATTAGAGGACTTAAGGGTGATAGACAGATTCATCAGTAATCCCTAGGTAAAGGTAAGATTAGGTAAATGAAATCACATATGATCCTAGGCATGGTAGAATACCTCACCCTATGTTATTACCCATGGATCAGAGACAGAATCATCCCATTAGAACTACAATGGATATCACATATTTCTAATGACTTGTCACTAAACTATGATACCGATCTCGACCCAGATCCGCACCCAAGCTCAAACAAGTCTGATCGTGAACCGGATCCAAACCCGGTTACGTGAAAGCTGCATGGATCTCTTGATAAGGCTGCATGGAGTTTGAAAATTGAAACTATAGATATTTATTTATTATTAATTCATGTGGAGTTTGTTAGTAGTTTGACTTTATTTAGCTTTATCTAGTTTGTTAGACTTGGGTTTTAATTACAGCTCCTCGACGTCACTTTCAGGTGTTAGTTTTTGAAGTTAAATTATTATCTCTTATTTGGAGTTGCAATTCTCAAGAATAAATAGTTAATCAAAGACAATAAACAAACTAAAAATTCAAATAACACTAAGTTATTTAATTTAATTCAATAAAAAAAGTAACTATAAAGTTTACCAAGCCTAATATTTATAGTAAACCTAAGAAGATAATTAATAGCAAAGTAAATAAAAGATAAACTTAATAAAAAGATAATTTATTTGAATAAATATTCAAATTTGAAGTTGTGGATTGGTTTATCATATGGCTCGTTGTAGAAGTTGATATCCGTAGAACCCGCCAATAGAGGCAACGATGGAGGTGCTTCAAATCTGTTAAATCCTGAGGTCGAGCAGGTGAGACAACTACGATTAGGATTTAACAGGTGTCGTAGCCATCCAACTTGTTCAACCGGCCTCTTCCAATCCAAGGATAAGTTGTGATAGTTGCCTCATCTGCTCGATCTCAGGATTTAACAGATCTAAAGCACCTCCATCTTGGTTAGGTGGAAGTGCAACAAAGACATCAGTTTCCTTTTGATCCGGGAGTTTATTTGTAAGACTCGAGGTTGAGTCTTTTTTCAACCCGGAGAGTATGATGCAGGGGCATCCACAACTTCAAATTTGAATATGTATTCAAATTAATTATCTTTATATTTAATTTGCTATTAATCATCTTCTTAGGTTACTATAAATATTAGGCTTTGGTAAACTTTGTAGTAAGTTTTGGTTGATTGAATTAAATTAAAGAACTTTTGTTTTTGGAACCTTTTAGTTCGTTTATCATATTGGATTAACTATTTGTTCTTGAGCCATTTGATCATTTTCTTCCTGCATCAAAATATCAGCAATGATAACTTCACCGATAAATTTATTTTCTTCTACCATACAATTTATCAACAGATTACCGACGAATTTCTAGTAGTGTTTAGTTTTTACCTTCTTTTGCTCACAAACCACCGGATCTGAAAACCAGGTTTCATCCACTACACCACCGGATTCCGGAAGCTTTACACCAAACATAACTGTAACAGCCGAAGACGTCAACACCACTCTCTTCAAAGATCGAACTTTAGAAGCCGATTTAAGAACATTAATCGTCCCCTTCACCGCAGGTTCTAGCAATTCTACCTGATGCAAAACAATGAAAAATCAAAAACAAAAACAAAAACAAAAACAAAAGAAGGATGAAAAATGACCTGTGGGTCATCAACTGAAAATTGAACTGGAGATGCTGTGTGGAAGACACAAACACATCCATTAACTGCAGAATCAAAAGACCCTTCTACAGTTAAATCAGCTTCAAATAAAGATAATCTTTCTTTAGCCCCATCAAGAGAAAGTAGATGTTTTGTTTTTCTTGGATCATCTGTAACGTATTTCAATCAAATTTGCATGCATGTTAAAAAGATTAAATGAAATTTGAGTTCATTTTGATATTGAAACAGACTAACCGAGTGATCGAACAGTGGCGTGAACGGTGTAGCGACGATGGAGCAATAGCTTAACGAGCCATGAAGCTACGTACCCTGAAGCCCCTGTAACGCAAACCACCTTCCCTTCTCCGCTCATTTATATGAAAGTTGGAGTTTGAAGATACGTCGGCGGTGGTGTCGGTGGCGTTGGTGGTGGTGGTGGTGGTGGTGGTGGACACCGTGGTAGGGGAACTCACTTGATCGGAGATGATTGTATATAGAAGAACATGAAACAATGTTTTAGTGTTCTACTTTTGACTATTATTGTTTTGTACATATTCTTAAGGGGTTAATGAATTGGGAAAATTCGTAATTTTAAAACTTTCTTAAAATTTCCATTTATTATTATATCCCACTAAATACGGATGGATATGACCTTAATATAAGGTTGTTTGAACTTATTTTTTAAGGTTAAAACAATGTCACATATTGTCAAAATACAGGCGACCCGTCCATATAATAGGGTCACCCGCCATACGTTATGGGCATCCGAGCAAAAATTAATTTGGCCGAACTTTAATTTTTTTTTTAATTTTAGATTTTGATTATTATAATAATTTAACTAAATTTACTAATGTTATGTTTTTCTCTTATAATTTTAAAATATAGTGTTTTATGAAACTTCGAATATACTATTATAACATTCTTATTTTTATCTATGTGCTGCATCACATAGGTGCTGTTTGTTTTTTCCGCAGAAAAACGTTTGCAGTCTGCGGACCATATCTGCAGACATTTGCAGCAGAAGAGGTGGACCAAATGTCTGCAGTTTGCAAGAAAAAAAATGTTTGTTTTTTAACATCTGCAGAATGCTGAAATATTTTGTAATTAAACTAAATTTATTTTTTAAACTTTAAAAACAACTAATACATTAATATATAAATAAAAGTCATAGAAATACATTCTTCATACAAACTATACCAACCAACTAAACCAATTCATTCATCATACAAACCATATACAAACTAATTATACAAACAAACAAAATCACTAAAATCTACTTACACAAATCACATATGATCACACAAACAACAAATCACCAACCACACAAACCAATTCATTATTTATACAATTATACCAACCAACGAAACCAATTCATTCCTCATACAACCATATACAAACTAATCATACAAACCATATACCACTAACTAAACCAATTCATCTCTCATACAAACCATATACAAACTAATCATACAAACAATAAATCAAAAAAAAAAACTAACCTGCTGTGGAAGGTGGCTACGGTGGCGACGGTGGGGGTGGGGGGACGAAGGGGGTCGGGGCCGAAGGGGAGGAAAGCCGAAGGGGGAGCGGGGGCTAAAGGGGGAGGGGGCCGAAGGGGGCGGGGGCCGAAGGGGGAGAGGGGCCGAAGGGGGAGGGGGCCGAAGGGGGAGCGGGGGCCGAAGGGGGAGGGGACCCGAATGGGGAGCGGGGGCCGAAGGGGGAGGGGGACCGAAGTGGGTGGGGAGTGGTGGCGGAACTAGATGGTGGCGAGGTGGCGACGGTGGCGGTGGAACTACACGGTGGCGACAGTGGCGACCGGTTGTGAAGAAATGGGGAGTGGGGGCGGTGGGTATAGTGTGGAAGTGGAGGTTAGGGTTCAAATGAAAGAGTTCAGAAGAGGTTGTGAAGACCTTGTTCCACATCTTCTCCGTAAGACGTTTCTTCCAGAAAACAAACACTCTGCGAAGTAAAAACCTCTTTCCGCGTCTACGTACGCGTAGATGAAGAGGTGGGAAAAATGTTTTTTTAAAAAACAAACACCCTCATAATGTAACCTCATTAGACAAGCTAGTGTTCAGTGAACAATAACCTCCCTCACATGAGCGAAATGTGTTTTTAGTAATTAAAAATGAGTGAAATATATTTTAAAAAATAATTTAAGTTAACTAGATTTTAGTTACTATATATGATATTATACTTATTGAGAATTAGTATATGATATTTTAAATTTTGATAAGTATAACAAAATTAACAAGGTTTAATATATATGACATTTTTCTTTATTTTTTAAGGATTAGTTGATACACACTAATATATATAAAACCAATATTTAATGATATCATACACATTTGGACAGTTCAAGTGAAAAAAATTTCTTAAAGGATTTAAGACATGATTAGAGTAAGTTTTTGAGTTGTGTTCATTTAGTTACATGAGTTTCTATCAATAATGATGCAGTCGGAAACAGAGAGATAAGTTGTGTTCATTTAGTTACATGAGTTTCTACCGATAATAATGCAGTCGGAAACATAGAGATAGATAATTGAACTTGTTGATTCAACGAGAATACTAGGAACAATCCTTTTAACTATCGTTGATTCTCAAAGAAATACCGATAATCAGGGTTTACACTAACACACACAGTGATAGAGAGAAACAGATTTTTCATAAACTTCAAAAAATGTCCTTTCTCCCATACCTTACAAATATATAAAGAAATAAAGCAAATGTCGAATGGGTCATAAAACATAAACAAGCTGAAAACTGGGCCAAATGTAAAGTTCAACAAAATGTAAAAATAAGAAAAAAATATAAATAACTAATAAAATAAGTCGTTTTGACTGGTTGCACGCACAAAACGGAGACTTCTAGCCCAAGTTATGATCGTTTCAGTGAAGTCCCTTTTGATAAGCAATCTTGGGCCTCCAAAAAGACTAAAGTTTGCTCATTCACGCTTGGGCTCACATCAGATAATATATATGAGCGGAATGTTTTATCATAATGGATTAGATACACACTTATTTGTACTTGGTGTAATCAAAACTCAATACAAAGACGTGCCAAACCTGTAAATTGGGCACACCATCATATAGTGATTGTGAGTTCTCAATTCTTGACAGGGAGAAACCGAATGACTCTTTCCTTACCATGGCAAGTCTTTGTGCCCGTGAGTACTGATACCATTAACAGAACCCCCAATAATATATTGGGTACTGTACGAAAGGAGTTATGAAATACCCATATGATTTAATAGCAATGGTGTCATTATCAAGAATTCGTTACCGTTGCGTGTTAGAGATCATTGATGATTTACATGATCCTATTGTCATGGTTGGTGTGCTTGAAATTAGAAACCAATTGCTAATGTTGACTGTCTTAGTTCAATGGATTAAAAGTTCAAGCCAAGCCAATCAAATTAAGTGTTTCAAATGCTAAAATTAACTATCACATGTGTTGAATAGCCTTGGTGATATCATTGATGAAATTTTTTGAATTAAACCAGATAACAACACTTGTATGATTAGATTGACTAACATGAGTTGTTGGTCAAATCTTATATAGTCCTGTAAATGAATCGAACGACGACGAACATTAGTATATTTGTGTTTGTTCATTTCTTTTAACAAACACGAACACGAGCACATAATCGAACATAATTTTTTTTCATGTTCATTTATTAAGAAAATAAATATGTTCGTGTTCGTCCACGTTTGTTCGTTAAAAAGCTAAATGAACACTTCACGAGTATAAATGAACACAAAAGAACAATAATAAACAAACATACAAAAACACTACGTTAAATGATCATTTTGAAACTTTTAGGTGTATTAGTGGAAATTAAAAGCTCACTAATTTTTTCGGTTTCTAATATAACACAATACACTTATGTTTTAAATAAAACAAGTATAAATTTTACCAATGGATAATAGGTTAAAATAGTTTAAATATTAATATACTCTAATATTTAATAGGCATAATATAATTAAAATGTTTATGGGTTTAAATGTCTAACAATATTTTTTCAATTTATATATATATATATATATATATATATATATATATATATATATATATATATATAATATATATATATATATATGTTTTAAAAAACTTCCTCCCCTGAGAGAGAGATCAGACTGTGTTATCGTCCATCTCGCCGCTACTAAGCTCAGTCTTAACCGAAATGTTTTATAACTTTTGTTGTATCTTAAAGTAGTTTGTTATAAGAATTTATGACAAGAATCACTTAATTACTTAATGATGAATATTATCTTCTAAGAATTATTATGGTTGTAAATTTGACCGAGTCAAAGAAGCCATTATGTGATTAAGCAGTGGGCATAAAAACTAGTTCGGGAAAAAAACCCGAAACCGGTTCGAAGCCCAAACCGGTTTCAAAACGCCTTAACCCGACAGTTTAGTTCGGTTTGTAGGTTTCTTCTTTCAAACCGGTTTGTAACCGGGTTCGGTTTCAAACCGGTTCTCAAACCGGTTCCCAAACCGGATTTCAAACAATTATTTAATATTTTATGTCTAATTGTTTTTATGTTTTATATATTATATATTTTACTTTGATTTTAAATTATGTACTTAATGTGAAATTATGTATTTTGTTTTTAAAAACAATATGTAATGTTCCTAATTTTATATGTTTTAATTTTTACAAATAAAAATACGTAAATGCATCTTATAGGTTTATTTAATTTATACAATTAATATGTAACATTCATCTTATAAGTTGATTTAATTTTTACAATTAATTATTTATTTAATTTATTACACTTTTTCTAAAAAAACTAACCAGTTTGGGCCCAAACCGGTTTTCAAACCGGCCCAAACCGGCCCAAACCGGCTTTCAAACCTGACCAAACCGGCTTTCAAACCGACCCAAACCGGGTTTCGAACCGACCCAAACCACTTTATAGGTTTGGGTTTTTCTAAGTCCAAACCGGTTTAGAACCCGAACCGGTTTTAGCCGCCGTTGACCAAACCGGTTCCGGTTTGGAACCCAAACCGGTTTTTGAAAAGACCCGGTTTCTACACTTTTGATTTTAACTCAAAGACTTGAACATATAATATTTAGTGGTTTAGAAAAGACGTAAATGAAAACCAAATTTGAAAACAATAACCGAAACAAATTACATGTCATAATGAAAACCAATATTTTGGGTAAGGAATACACCAGAATAAAAAGTAAATATTTACAATAATTACATATTTTAAATTAAATCCATTGATAAAGTAAATATTTACAATAATTACATATTTTAAATTAAATCCATTGATACCAGTATATTCTTTCTTTTTTTTTGGTTCCACTAATAATAATATTTTGTTTCTTGTGGTCTTCTACTAGAGAGAAAATAATAACAATAATAATAATAGTAAAACAATCTTAAAACAAAGTTGGGATGAGCGAATATACAAACAACAATGATAACCAACAATTAGGGCAATACAGTTACGATTTATGTTTCTAGTTTTTAGAAAACACCAACAAACCATTAGTTATAAAATTATGAGAAGCCTGACACATCATATTATACTTGTAGTTGTATACTTATGTTTGAAACAAATTACAACCACGACTCACATCATTTAAAGTTAGACGCATCATTATAACTGGTTAATCACATGATTTCACACATATGCAGAAAATGAATTGCAACAATTAATCTTACATTAGAAGTTGGACATGTTGTCAACAAAACCGAATCTAATCTTTTATCAACTCCAACCGGCAGATTTAGCATTTTGTATTGGACCTACTTCGATTCGAAATCCCTTTGTTTCAAGTTGGAACAATATGTTTCATTCCTTCTGGTTTTTAGTTTCATCATCCTATCTTTCTTAAGCACAACCAAAATCTCATATGCAAATGTGTCACTCTTCTCTAGTAGCTTTTGCACCACATTGTGGCTTAAAAACAAGTTAAGATCATGACACAAGGGTTTGCATTGCAATTTTGGATTGGGAAAAATAATCAACGACGTTACGTACTTACGTAGTGATCGTATCGTATGTTTATTTAAGAGGGAAATGAAAAGAAAGAAAAAAACAGTCATGTACTAGAGGTTTTATTTAATAGAATGAAATAACTAAAATAAGAATTACGTTCGAAAGAAAAATCAAAGCTAAAATTAATTCTTTCAAATTAGAAAGAAGTAAAGAAAAAAGAAATAATAAAAATAAAAGAAAGAGAAAAGAAAGAAAAAGAAAAATATATTATTACTTTTTCTCCCCTAATAAACTCAAGAACACGACACCAGTGCGGGGTGAGGGAGGGTTGAAGATAGATAATTTACTCTAGTTTTTTAGAATGACATAAATTGTCCCTTGGTATAAAACTACCATTGTATATATATTGAATAAGTTAAAGTGTAATTTTATAACCCAAACCATAAAAATCATCCATGTAATTTACTCGATATATTATAAATTTATAATGGGTTTGACGGCCAATAATAAAAGGAAAGAATATTTATGTAATCAAAAGTTAATACGTATGTATCAATGATCCTTAGTTCAACTGGTTAAAGTAAGTTACTCATAACATATAAATAAAAAAATATTATAGGTTCAAGTCTTACTTTAAACAAAATTTCAAAATTAAACCAAAGGATTTTCTAAGCAATGAGTTTACTCCAACTCAAATTAAAAAAAACTTAATACGTCAATGAATTAGACAATGAAGTAGGATGCATCGATATAATCAAATTGTACATCAGAAACTCATCAGTCTTGGAAACTCAAATGTATCATTATAATAATCTTTTTAACTTCAAATATATTATTATACTTTTGTTTTTAAACTAATTTATATATTACTAATTACCAATTCCTCTATGCATAATGATGTTGTATCTTATACACAGAAAGTTTTTAAAAAAAAATAATTGATTTTTCACTTTCAACATAAATTTTTCAAATTTTACATTCAAACTAATTACATTGTGTGTGGGTGATTGATACAAAACCCAAAACCCAAGACCTATTCTTTACGAGTCAAATCATATATCAAGTGGGTTACTCTTTGGAGTTGTTTGATACAGCTGACTCAGTAATATTTGACTGGGTCAGAAGTTGACTTAGTTAGAAGTTCTGACCGAGTACACATCTGATTGAAACTTGGCTGCTTGATAATATCCGACTGACTCTACTGAATAATAAAATCTCAAACTCGTATTTTTAAGGCCGTATAAAAATATATTTTAAGATTAAGTGTTACTGACAATAACTCATTTTCATCGTACCTAATTATTTGATTAGTGGGTTAGGTTCGATCATCAACATATTAAAAAAAACTTTATTTGATAATACTAAATAATAAGATAAAATAGGGTCCCTTCCAATTCTCCAAAGCACATAACAAACCTAACCACTAAGATGTGTACATGTCTTCATCTCCATCTATCTCTCGGATTTGTCCACATCTCCTCGTCTCTCTGTCGCCGGTGCCAACGAGTTAGGTGTGAAGCTCTGGTGTGCGTGTTGTGTGAAGGTGACGTGCGTGCGTGTCGTCTCTTCGTAATCAGAGTCGTCGTCGTTGTGTGGTGTCAAGAAACTCCGGTGTGCGTGTGGTGTGAAGCTCTGACGGTTAATCCAGTGGAACAAGCGAGGGTGTAGCCGGGTCAGCATTGTGAAATTTTAGGGCCGAGTCAACATTGTCAAATTTTAGGTCCGGGTCAGATGTTTTGACCCGATTAGCTTGAATTTTACGCACATCAAACAAGTTAATCGGCTGACTGAGTCGGCCGGGTCAGCCAAAATCAAATAGTCTTTTATATTGCGTATAATAATAATATAATAATAATAATAATAATAATAATAATAATAATAATAATAATAATAATAGTAATAATAATAATAATAATATAATAATAATAATAATAATGACGATAATGTTGGTGTTAATGATGACGATAATGATGACCATAATTATGACGATAATAATGACCATACTTATGACCATAATAATGCGATAGTAACAACCATAATAATGACCATAATGATGACGATAATGATGACCATAATAATAATAAGAGCTAACTTTATAAAATAGTAAACAATTTTTAAAAGTGTTTCAATTAAATAACTCAAATTTTAAAAGTGTTCTAATTAGATCATTAATTTTTATATTTTATACAAATTAAAAGTCATAACATATTTTTTAGCATGTTATACTTTTGGATTCAGTTAGAAAATATTTTTTTCTATCTTTTGATGCTGATATAGAACGTTGACGTAAACTTTAGGCAATTTTTTATTTTTTCATAATTAACATGTTTTTTTAATTTTAATATAATTTTATATATTAAAATTCTAACTCCAATGTTTTTTCCATCATTACTTTCTTGTCATAATAAAATTTGGTAATGACTCGATTTGATGTTTGAAGGTCCAATTTGAGAAAATATGCATGAATGACTAAATTAGAACACTTTTAAACTTGGTTACTATTCTGTGATATTTTTCCTAACAATAATAATAACAATCATAATAACAATAAAAATAACAATCATAATAAAAATCATAATAACAATAATCATAATAGCAATTATAATAACAACAATAATAATAACAATAATAACAACAATAATAAAGCATTAATATTGTCGATGTAACATTAATCATCGTGTTTTGGGATAGATTAAGAAACAATGATAATTACATAAACAATGTCTCGACTTAGTTCACGTTATCTGTGATTCATATATTTATAATTCTTTGGATACTCCAGTGGAGGTAAGCATCACAGATATTATATGTGTGTTATTGGCTAACTAATTTTTAGCTACAAGCGCTTTTATAATTCTTTGGATACTCGTAATTATACATTTATTGACAATTGTTTTTTTACTATCAAACATATTATTCTTTATTTAATACACTTGTATTCCGTAGTATTTGAACTAACCACCATTTTATATTTTGTTGGAAATACGTCACTTTACCGTCAATACCTACCATAAGGGATGACATTGTTTCTCTATTTAGGTTTTATTTAATTCTAAATTTCATGAGATTGATACTATATATTACATATTACCAATTATTATATTTATAGAACTTATTCGTTAAAAGTATATTAGCAAAAAATTATATATATCCCGGTCATCAAGCTAAACTAGATCCAATATATAAACATATGAGAACCATACAACGATGCAGGTTTAAAGGCACGAGCTCTTAACATGTACGTGTGAGTAAGCGACCAAAGGACCCAGGTTATGAGTTGTGTTAAATTGTAATAGCCATTTTGCTATGCGTCATTGTCTAAAAACATACTATGTTGTAAGGGGATCATATGATAAAGTTATTTATAACATTCCATTATTCATTACTGCATATTAAACACCACACAATTCATGATTGCATAGTTTAGATTCTAGCATTGTTCTTAAACAAACATACAGAGAACTTATAGATTCATATATTTCTTCTCTTTCAGGCTTTCAACAATATCTATGATGCTTACCTCCAATTGAGTAAACTCTACACCTAAACTTTGTGCCCTTGCCTTCGATATACTGTAGGGTATCATCTCATCACAATTGCTATCTTTATACCTATCAAAATTATTAAATAAAACACATAAGTTAACTTCCCCTTTGATAGATTAACACTAGTTACCAAGAACAAGAACTCGTTTCCAAATTAGGTCAAATGTGCAAAACTAAACGATTATGGTGGCGGAGCCAGTACATATTGTTCGAGGCTATCAGAAGCTTCTTTTCTTTAATGATTAACTACAGGCCTAACTCAAGATTTAAAAAAAAAAAACTCATATATTATAAAAACAAGTCAAGGAATTTCAATGATCATAACATATAAATACTAATTACCTTAGAGAATAGTCAAGATCAGGGCGGAGTTCGTCTAAAATCATTATTATCTTCGAAGATCTAATCAAATCCCCGACGATGCAGTATCTACCACTAGCTTCTGGTTTCTCAAATGCTAATATATGCGCAATAGCAGTATCTCTCACATCAACAAGCATGTAGATTCCATCTTCAAGTATTTCCTTTCCTACATACATAACATTCAACACTTAAATGGCTTTCATTGTTTGAAATAAACTTTATTCTAACAAACAACTACCCGTTTCTATAAAGCTCATGAATACTTGAGAAGTGACGTTGAGAGTTGGTTGCAAGAGAGGACCAATCACATAGCCAGGATTTATTACCACTAATCAATATTATTTTCTTTTGAAAATTTCACAGCAGCATCCTCAGCTTGTATCTTTGAAAGTTGATACCACCACTAAAAATAACATAAAATCATCATTAGTTATAACATTCATAACCTATTTATGACAGCCATTCATATAAAGAAAGCAACATAGAAGAAACACAACTACCACTAAGTAAAGGTAAGATACGGTGATAAACATATTTGTTTGTAATCCCTAAGTAAAGGTAAGACATGTGGTGTGGGCCCAAGTGTAATTTTTTTGAATGGTCAAAATCACTTGTCAAAAGTAACTTACTGAAATAGTCTTTAACTTGAGCTAGAATTCTCTGTTTTTGGCATGCGACCAGTCGAAACGACTGTTGGACCGAGGAGCACGTTTTCACAAACGTCGTAGGCGGTTTGAGTTATCGTTTCGGCCCAAAACAACTTATTTTATGAGTTATTTTGTTTTTTGTTTTATTTTTAGATTTTCTTGGACTTTACATTTGGCCCATTATGTTTTGTGGCACGTTCGACTTTTGGTTTGTTTCTTTATATGCATGTATGAAATGGGAGAAATTATTATTGAAGTCTATAAAAAACCATTTCTTTTCTTTCTATCACAGTGTATATTAGTATGAATTTCTGATTATCAGTATTTTTTATGAATAAAAAAGAATTGTTTCTGATATTCTCGTTGAATCAACAGGTTGAATTGTTTATCATTTTGCTTCCACCTACATCAATATGTTACACCCACGAATCACTGACAGATTCACTGACAGATTCATCACGTCAAAACAACAACTGATATCACTTTAACTTAACAACATACTACTTAACAAAATACTACTGAGTGTCTAGCAGTTTATACCTTTTTCTGCTCACAAACCACCGGATCCGAAAACCATGTTTCATCAACAACACCACCAGATTCTGGCAGTTTTACACCAAACATAACTGTAGCAATAGACGAAGTCAACACCACTCGCTTCAAAGATCGAACTTTCACAGCCGATTTAAGAACATTAATCGTCCCCTTCAGCGCGGGATCTAGCAATTCTACCTGATGTAAAACGGTTTAGAAGAATAGTTACATGAATTTAGAAAAATGAAAGCAAAAGGACAAATAATATTAACCTGTGGATCATCAACTGAAAATACAACAGGAGATGCAGTGTGAAAGACACAAACACAACCACTAACTGCTGAATCAAAAGACCCTTCTACAGTCAAATCAGCTTCAAATAATAATAATCTTTCTTTAGCCCCATCAAGAGCAAGTAGATGCTCCGTTTTTCTTGGATCATCTGTAACATATTTCGAGTTCAACTTGCAAACGTTATACATAGATTAAAATGATAAATTTGAGTTCGATATGATATCGTAACAAACGGACCTAGTGATCGCACAGTAGCATGAACGGTGTAGCGACGATCAAGCAAGAACTTAACGAGCCATGAAGCTATGAACCCTGAAGCTCCTGTAACGCAAACCACCTTCCCTTCTCCACTCATTTATACAAAAGTACAAGTTCTGGCGGCGGCGACGGTGGCGGTGAACAGTGGTGGAAGGAGAACTCAGTTGATCGGAGATGATTATATATAAAAGTCATAAAAGATTTAGGTCATATGTGAATTTAGAACAAGAGATGATCATTGTGTACATATTATAATGTGTTAGCCGGACAATGATACAAGAAAATAATATTTATGTTGCTTTGGAAACTCATAATAGAAAATTATAATCAATCAACTCAATATAAAATCCCCATATTATTTAATAGCAATAGACAATAGTGCCACAATAAAGAATTTGTTAGTGTTGCGTTTTAGAAATCATTGATTAATTACACGATCTTATTGTCATGGTTGGTGTGCTTGAAATTAAAAACCAATTGCTAATGTTGAGATGTTGATTGTCATTAGTTCAATAGATTAGGAGTTTAAACCAAGCCAATTAAACTAATCAGGGTAGAGGTATGTGATTCAAATTCTAATATTAACCGCCACATGTATTGAATAGTCTTGGTGATATATTATGAAATTTCTTGAGTTAAACTTGACATCAACACTTGTATGATTAGATTGACTAATACAAGTTGTTTGTCAATCTCTATACATATAGATGAAAGGAGGGCCGTCTCGAGAAATCTCAAAAAATTACACTAGAAGAGTTAAACAAAACATCCTCTTGTAATATAAAGTAATAGCTCATATATATATAATTTTATAAAATGGGTTTAGAAAACAATATTGGATCAATCAAATAAAATGGGTTTAAATTTAACGAATGGATAATAGGTTATAATAACTAAAATGTTTAATATACTCTAATGTTTAATGGGCATAAAATAATTAAAATGTTAATGGGTTTAATTAATGTCTATAAGTATCTTTTTTTCATTAAATTATATCTTTATACAATATAAAAAGTTTTTAAAAACTCCGCTCCCTGAGACTCTGGCTCGTCTCCCACCCCGCTGCTCCTAAGACTAGTATGAAAAAAAATAAGAGAAGCAGTCCTGGGCGAAAGAGATATACTGATTAAGCAACGAATTTTATTATGTTAATAGAAGATAAGAGGTGTCGTAGGAGAGGAGAGGAGAAAGAAAGAAAGGTGGATCCATAGTATCAAAAAGGAGCACAAGATTTCTTTCATTGCATTATAAGAAACTCAATTGAATTTTTTTCCAAAATCAAGGTAAGTAAATATTGGAATAGATCAACCTACCTTTGAGTATGATAGAGTAAATGCAATGGGAGATAGGAGGAATTATAAGTATATGGGATCGAGAGACATTCATTTGTTTGGAATCAAAGAAAGAAATTAGATTATTAATGATAAAGGGCTCCGATATTTAGACATCTCATAATTATAAGTCAACATCTTAAATTTCTCTATGGGTAGTATAAAACCATACGCGTCATATAGGTAGGACATATAGCCTTACACGGGGCATATAACCCCTTTGACAACCCTTAAATTTTTCCTCGTAGTCAGTGTCGAAATTAGCTATGCATGTCGTATATCCCTATATGTGTGGCATAGGGTATAACCCTTTAACAGACCCCTTGAATTTTTCTTGTTTTTAGTGTCTTGAACTGTATATGAGAGGTGCTATACGAGACGTATAGGAGGTGTCAATTTATAAAGTAGAATGTTTGTATATGTATTAGGACCTTTGCTAAAAGGGTAGAATTAAAACATGTGAAATGATTTAATGATGTTAATATATATGGGCCTCAATGAGGTGCTATGGGTATTTGTTGGAGACTTCAATGAAGTCAGATGTGATGTAGAAAGATTCAATTCTGAATTTCAATCTATTCATCACAGGTGCATATCTTCATGAGTAAAATATGGGTGGATCAAGATTCACATACATGTCTAATAAAGGGAACAAATTAAGCAAATTAGATCGATTTCTTGTTTCTTCTACATTTATAGACCGATTCCCATCTTGGATTACCGGTAGGAACTAATCAGAACAATATTGATAATGGAAACCAATGATAGATAGAATACAAATACGACTATCATCATGGAAATCAGAGTCATTATCCATGGGTAGGAGACTAATCCTCATTAAATCGGTTCTCGGGGGCCTCCCCCATTACTTTCTATCAATATTCAAAGCCTTAGAGAAAGCGATCGATCAAACTGAAAAGATTAAAAGAATTTTTTTGTGGGGAATGAGTGAATGAAGATAGTATCATCTATCATCTTTTGGTTAGACTTATGGGCAAAGGTGGGATGCTTGAAAAAAGCTTTTCTAGACTAATTCAAGCTAGAATTAAAAACAAATTGTGTAATAAAAGACAGAATTGAGGAGGCAATGAAAAAGAAAGATATATGTTAGAGCATTCACAACCCACTTTTCGTTTTTATTTTTATAATTACACTAAAAATTACTACTTTTTTTTAATAAAATAATATTTTTTTATACTTTTATCATTACATTTTTTCTCTCCTCCACTCACAATCACTTTTAAAAAATATTAAAAAAATTAATAGAGATAAACAATGTTTTACCAAATATAGAGATAAGTAGTAATATATTCTCTATATACTACACTCACAACCATTAATAACCATTCTTTACAATATAAAGAACGCACTCACAAATTTATAGAGAACGAGCTGTGAATGCTCTTAAACTTAAAGTCGAGGCCTAGTTTGGTTCAAGAATGAAGACAAATATCAAATTTGGAGAATGAATTACGTAGGGTTGAAAAATCAGATGCTAAAGATAAATGATCATGGGAGGCTGGAGATTCAAGTGTATTCACCACCATATCAGTATGTGATTTCATTCATGGATAAAAAGTGTGTGATTTCATTCATGGATAACAAGTGTGTGATTTCATTCATGGATAGTGTAGACTTTCCGCATTTCATGCAGTCACTATCGTTTGATCTATTAAAGGAAGTTGGTTGATGGCCCTTGAAAAAGGCTTTTCTAGACTAATTCATTGTTATAGATCAAGCATGGAGGAAATTTAGTATCCCAAAAATTGGGAATCATGATGTAGATTTCAATTGTAATTTGTATCTTTAGCTGGTCTTGTATTTTCCTCTAGCATCTCGCTAGTTATTGATAAAATCTTGCTATTAAACAAAATCTAAAGTAGTTTGTTATAGGAATATATGACAAGAATCACCTAAAAAACGTGATTCTTTAATAATATTTAGTCTTATCTCAATGATGTGAACTATTAATAATAATATTTAGTGGTTTAGAAAAGACCTGAACTAATAATATTTAGTGATTTAGAAAAGACGTTAACAAAAAGCAAATTTGAAAACAATAACTAAAACAAATTACATGCCATGATGAAATCCAATATTTTGGGTAAGGAAATTTTGAAATAAAATCCATTGGTAAAAGTATATTCTTTTTCTTTTTTATTGTTGAATCAAGAAGAAGGTTAATACAACCAAAACTAAGTCACTTATATAATTTTGGTGCTGCATGCAAAGGCTTCCGAAGCTTAGCATGGAACTTTCGAAGGTTGTAGAGTTCTTCCGAAATGAAAGATCAACTTCCGAAAACAGAACTCTACTTCCGAAGTCAAGTATATACTTCCGAAGTTCAAGTCTTAGAAGAATAAACTGAAGACCATTTCCGAAGTATGATGAAAAGAAGAAGTCTCCAAGCCTTGGAAGAAGCAGACTCTTCCGAAGTATAAGTGGCTTCGGAAGTACTTACTCTTCCGAAGCCATTTAACATTCGGAAGACACTGCTATGAATCAGTGGACACAAGTATGGTCTCTGACACTCCGCTGCAGACTTCTGATACAACATGGCTTCTTCCTAAAGAACCATGTTGTTGACCATACTTTATTCCCCTGTTCATCTTTTTATGATAGTACATGTTACCAACTTTAGTTGGTGACAAAAGGTAAGTCAAGGACATGTCCTGACTACCAAATCTCAGATAAGACTTTATCCGAGATACCTTAAACTTTAGTCTTGTAGTATAGACTTTAGCTATAGGATCCCAGCTGGTATCAAAGTATATCTGGCTGTAGGTAGTATTATATAGGTTCTCTTTGTAACTCATTGTAACAACAACGATAGCTTGTAAGAGTCTTGTAATATTGAGTTGAGAAGCAATAAATAAAAGTACATTGAAAATTACTTCCTGTGTTCTTTATTACTTTCTATATTGTGATCAACTCTTACTGATTCTAACTTATCCAGAGTGTTGTTCTAGATGAGTTTGAGAAAAAAACGTAAGTGTTTAGTGACAAACATCGATCATGCATTTATGTTATTGCGGGATCTGGATTTGCATCTATTATGATGTTTGTGTGTGTTGTAATTATATAGGACTAGATCAGAGTCATGTATTATATGTGTGTATTATATTGACTCGTACAAATCAGATGAAAAAGTTAAATCCAAAGCTTTATAACATCTTGGGATTTTCTAAATGTTATTAGCTATTGGTAAAATAAAAATATAATAAATATTTAAAAGTTATAACAAATAATAAAATTAGAAATTAAACTCTATATTTAAAGATAAAATATATCTAAAACATATAATTTAGTATGTATGAATAAATTATTAAAATAAAATATTTATATTTTGTATGAATGAAATTTTTTTTAACAAGACAGGTTGGCTCATTAAAACTTTTAACATATATATACACTTTAAAATAAAGGTTTAAATGATAATCACATAAACAATATCTAGATAGGATTCATGTTAAAACTTCTGAACAACTTCACTAAAGTCGGACTATGTTATTTGTGTATTGGCTAATTAATTTATAGCTACAAATGCTTTTATAACTCTTTAAATGCTTGCAATTGTACGTTTATTCAAATTTGTTTTTCAGTCGAATAAACATCTTCTCTACTTTATAAACCTATGCTTCGTAGGATTCGAAACCACTACCAGTTAATTGGAAGGTACACTACTTTACTAAAAGAACGTCCCATGGGAGACGGCATTTGATTATTCATTCAAATTCACTTAATTTTAAATTTCACGATATTGATATTATATTACCAGTACCGAAGCTAAACTTGATCTAACAAAATATTATACAACGATATATGTTCAAACAGACGAGCTCAACTTGTATGTGTGAGTAAGTGACCACTGGAACAATGTTACTGGTTGTGTTAAATTGTAATAGCCACTTTACTATAAGTGCTATCAATCCAAAATATACTATACCCACTTTACTATATGGTCTATATGTGCTATATTTCCAAAACACACTAAGTGGTAAGTGGACATAAAAGTGAATTGTATCATTCCATTATTCATTATTGCATAATAAACACGACACAATTCATTATTCTCAACAAACACATAATAACTTAATGATTCATAAATTTCATCTTCTTCAGGCTTTCAATTGTATCTTTGATGCTTACCTCTAATGGAGTAAACGCAACCCCTAGATTTTCTGCCTTTGCATTTGATATACTATAGGGTATTGCTTCATCACAATTGCTATCTTTATACCTATCAAAATTAAATTTAAAAAAAAATACGTAATTCAACTTCGGATAAACATAAATTGCCGAGTCAAACATGTAGAATTAAATGATTGCAGTAACGGAGCCATAACGTATTGTTCAAGGTTATTATATTTCTGTAATGACTAACTACAAGTCAAACTCCTATTCTTCTTAAAACACTCAGGATATTATAAAACAAGTCAGAATTTTCAATGATCACGACTCATAAATATTCATTACCTTAGAGAATAGTCAAGATCAGGGTAGAGTTTGTCTAAAATCATTATCATCTTCGAAGATCGAATCAGATCACCAACGATGCAGTATCTACCACTAGCTTCCGGTTTTTCAAATGCTAATATATGCGCGATAGCAGTGTCTCTCACATCAACAAGCATGTAGATTCCATCATCAAGTATCTCCTTTCCTACACATACAACATTCAACAACTTAGATATCTTTCATTGTGTGAAATGAACTTTAGTTCCAATAATCAAACTACCAGTTTCTATAAGGCTCATAAATCCCTTAGAAGTGGAGTTTAGAGTTGGTTGCAAAAGAGGACCAATCACATAGCCAGGATTTATTACCACCAAATCAAGATCATTCTCTTTTGAAAATTTTACAGCAGCATCCTCAGCCTGAATCTTTGAAACTAAATACCACCACTAAAAACAACACAAAATCATCCATTAGTTACAACATAAGTAACTTATTTTCAACAACAATCATTCATTTATAAAGAGGAATATAGATGAAACACAACTACCACTACAATAAGAGAACTTTTAATGATTAATAGATTCTTTTGTAAGTAAAGGTAGGATCTTGGTTTATGAAGTCACATAGAATCCTATGTTATTACTCACGGATCACCGACAAATTCATCACATCAGAACAACAATGGATATCACTGACAAATCACTAATGAATTCGTGACGACAACTTCATTGATAAGTATGTTTTACCTACAGATTACCGACGATTATCTATCAGTGTATACCTTCTTCTCCTCACAAACTATCGGATCCGAAAACCATGTTTCATCAACAACACCATGCAGATTTACACCAAACATAATAGTAGCAACTGAAGACGTCAACACCACTCGCTTCAAAGATCGAACTTTCACAGCTGATTTAAGAACGTTAATCGTCCCCTTCACAGCAGGATCTAGCAATTCCACCTGATTCAAAATGGTTTGCAATAATATATGTTAAGTTACACATATTTTAAAAAGTTGAAAACAAAACAATATATAAAGAATGACCTGTGGATCATCAACTGGATGTATAACAGGAGATGCTGTGTGAAAGACACAAACACACCCATTAACTGCAGAATCAAAAGACCCTTCTACAGTCAAATCAGCTTCAAATAAAGATAATCTTTCTTTTGCCCCATCAAGAGCAAGTAGATGTTCAGTTTTTCTTGGATCATCTGCAACGTAGTTTCCAATTCACACGCGATATAAGACGATTAAAATGATGAATTGAGTTAAATTTGATATCGAAAAAGACGGACCGAGTGATCGGACAGTTGCGTGAACGGTGTAGCCACGATCAAGTAGGAGCTTAACAAGCCATGAAGCTACGTACCCTGAAGCCCCTGTAACGCAAACCACCTTCCCTTTTTCGCTCATTTATATGAAAGTTGGAGATCAGAGAGACCGTGGCGGTGGCGGTGGTGGTGGTGGACACCGGTGGCAGGGGAACTCACTTGATCGGAGATGATCATATATAGAAGAAAATGCAACAATGTTTTATTGTCTTGCTTTTGACTATTATTATTTTGTACATATTCTTATTGGGTTAGTTACTATTAATTAATATATAAACTAATGTATTAAAACACTCATTTAGTGATATTATTATACACATGGCCGGTTAAGTGAAGAATTTTAGGAGAACTGGTGTTTGTGTACGTATTATAATGTGTTAGCCGGAAAATGATAAAAGGAAAGAATATTATGTAACTGATCAATACGTCAGTTAATAAGAAAATGAATTAAATGCATTGGTATAATCGATCTTACATCACAATCTCATCATTAAAAACAAATCAATTTTTTAAAAATCATAGAGAAAATATACCGTATCATTTTTAACAGTGATAATAGTAAGACACACCATTATAAATGAGTTATACTTTGTAACAATTTTTAGTTTACATACTAGGTTATATATTAAGTAGTGGTCTTAGTATAAATATGGGGATGTGGTTCAAGAAGCTATTGTGAATGCTCTGAAGTATTTGTATTCAGGGACGTCCCGAGAGTCTTTGAATAATTTTAGACACTGAGCGAGTAGAAAAAATGGACCCTATAATATAGTGTAACTAGTATTTTAAAAATCTGTAATACGAAAGTAATTATTTTACCAATAAATAAAAGAATTGTAGCAAAATAATCTAATTTACTTACTTAATCAAATCGTAAGACTCTCCTAGCGTTTTTTTACTTGAGTTTAGATTGGATCGACTAAACTAATTAAAATCTTAATGGATCCTAAGTTTTAATTGATTAAGATAATTAAATTACTATTGGGTTTGTTAATTACTTTGTTAATAATCTATAGTTGTTTTTATATATACATACATATATAACATAACATTTTTTTTTTAATTTTGGGCTCTTGATGTGATTAAGCTCTGGACGGTCGCTCACCCTCAGGGTCTCCCATGTTTGTATCTTTCTATAATTTTATTAATTCTAAGAATTGACATCAATATTAATAATTACAACTTGAGGAAATTAAAAATCAAAAAATACCGATAAGGCATGAAATCTAAAATTCAAACCACATGAAAACGATTTTATATATAAAATGTCATTTTTTAAATATCTAGTTAGAGCAAATCTTTTATATTTTAGTATTAGAAATTAGAAATTTGTAGAAATCAACACTACCGAATTAGAGACATCAAGAACACAAATGATTCCTCACTTAGTGATCAACACTCAAAAATGATACCTACCCTGCTTATACTTAACTACACCTCAACCAAAGCATGGTTAGTTGTAATAAACTAAATTAGCATTTTACATAACTACCCCTTCTCCTTTGACTTATTGATGTTGAGTGTCACTTTATTTTTTAAGATTCTCCACCTTAAAGTGAAGTCAACACATTTAATAAACTCTCAAAGCATGTAAACAATGCAAAAAACTTAGGGTGAGGCAAATTTAATAACAAAACTTTCATCCACAATATTCCTCTTTAAAAGCTGTTGTCAAAGCAATGTATTCGACATGTGTAGTAGATAATACAACTAAATGTTCAATGTTGCTTTTAAATTGACTACACATTTCAACACCTAGAAGACATAACTGATTAAAGACTTGCGCTTGTCTAGATCTTTTGCATAGTCTATATCTACATAATCCAAAACCATGTCATCTTTATTATTGTAGCTATCAAAGGTTAAACCAACTTCTCTAGATCCATTAAGATAACCAAGTATCCTTTCATTGCTTCCCAAAGAAGTTTTCTAAAATTTTCAAACGTATACTCACCAAACTTACTTAATAGCCCAAATTGGTACCGATGGTTATATAGTAAAAATGTTTTTTCATTAACTTTGGATAGAAATAACTTTATATCATTATTGTAAACTCATTTTAACGAGTGGATTTCAAACTCCTTGATAAGAGTTTTGCAACGAACCGAAGTGTGTCCAAAGTATAGCCAATTAAGGTGAATGATGAGTTCATGCTTAGAGCTAAGATGAAAGATGTGTTAATACTCAAAGTTGTGTAATAGAAAAACTATGAGAAAGTGAGCGGAGACTCTCTCATATACGAAAAAGATAGAACCTTAGAGTGATCAATATATCAACCAGAGTCCTCTTTATATATATTTCCTCATGCCATCTTAATTTTCCGTTATGTGTAAACAATTCTAACAAAGCTATTTAATTGACTGGATCTCGGTCTAGTAGACCTAAATTCTTTTAAGAAGCTATTTGCATTGCATAAATCAATAATTTCATCCTTTCATTGAAAACTTTAAGATATTACATGTTCAGAAACAAGCCACAATACTCCAACATTCTAGCTTAAACCTTTTTAGAAGTTAAAATGAGATCAAAACTTGTATGTTCAATGACATGTTCACCGATTCATGAATATAAACTACATACATGATATGTTTTGCGTATTTCGTGACTAAGAAAATAATTTCATCATTGCTGCAGATGAATATATCCAAAAAGTTTATGATTTTGTCATGATTTACATTTACATCCATTAGGGTTATTCAAAAACTCCATTATATATATTAGTTGGGTTGATCAAACAAACCAAATAAAAGAAAATAAAACTAAACTTACAAGCAACTCCACCAACTTTTTAGTAGAAAATTTTAAATTATTCTTTTTATAATCTTGACAAATCACCCTTCACGTTTACATACTTTCAAAGCTTCCACTAACTTTTGTTTTTAACCCTCGCAACCGTTTTCTTCCTACAAAACAATAAAATCCAGACAAAGAAGAATATATTCCACAAAAACGAGTATTACTAATAATAAAAGGAAATACGTGTTCTACAGGCATGATATCTAATAAATATGTAAACTAAAACAATGATAAATAATGGTGGAAATAAATACTAGTAACACTTTTAGGTGCAACTGGTTTTATACTTCTTTGGATACTTGAAATTGCTGAAAATTGTTTTTTCTATAGTTGAATTTATATTCTCTACCTTACATATACTTTATTCCTAAAATCAACTTATCTATATTCAATATGATTTGAAATTAGGATTACACCATTTTATCACTGGCCATTTAATGCTTTCTAACAGAACACAGAGTTAAACAAGTTTGAGTTTGAGCTTAACTAATAGGTTTCATGTTTTAAACATGTCGACAAATTTAAGCCACGATTAAATTCGTGTCCAAAAAGATTAAACACTTGTTAACCAATTGATGATTTGTTTCTATTTTTATTTTTTTTGAAAATAAACAAACTGTGTGATTTAGTAAATCTTAACCATAGTCGTTAGTCAACACATTTGATTTTCATTCTACGTCTTTGGTAGATAACAGTCCACGAATCACGTTTCACAAATATTCAATCCACGAACCTGCTTTAGGCTTTTCTAAACCTTAAACCTAATATGTTACATGTTAATTAAATCATATACGTACTTTTTTTTAAATATGTTAAGGATTATTATGCTATCGATTAAGTATTAATCGAGACCGTTATGGACTTTTAATAACTTTTCGTTATATATGTGATATTTATCATGTCCCTAAGCATGTTGTATTGTATAACCTGTTTCTAAACAAGTTTGTGTCCGTTTTTGAAAAAAAATAACACGTTTAGTTACTGTGTAGTGTACGTTCACGTCTAGCACCTCATGTAATTGTGTCTTATTATGTGATGTTTAACTTGTTATGTCAACCCTATCATAATGTCTCATTGGGATGACACATATATTTAATTATTTATGTTCTTTTAATTCCAAGTTTCATGAGATTGACATTATATCTTTTATATTTTATTACAAGCACCATATGATATCTCTAGATTAAATTACATGTTACAAATCATAAAACATCTATATAATATTTATAAAACTTATGCGTATACTTATAAACATTATATATACCGACCATGAAGCTGAATTAGATCAGATAAGTAAACATATCAGAATTATACAACAATACAGGTTCAAACACACAAGCTCCTAACATATACGTATGAGTAAGTGACCCGTTGATCAAGGTTATGAGTTGTGTTAAATTGTAATATACACTTTACTACATGTGTAGTGTGCTATCACACGAAAACATACTAGGCGGTAAGTGGATCATACGCAAGTTATATGCAACATTCCATTATTAGTTATTGCATATTAAACACTACACAATTCATGATTGCAAGTTTCTACTCTTCCATTGTTCTCAAACACATATGATAACTTACATATTTATAAATTTCTTTTCTTTTAGACTTTCAACGATATCCTTGATGCTCACCTTTAATGGAGTAAACTTAACACCTAGACTTTCCACTTTTGCCTTCCATATACTATAGGGTATCGCCTAATCACAATTGTTATCTTTGTACCTATCAAAATATTTAAAAAAACAAGTAATTCAACTTCTCCTTTGATAGATAATCAGTAATTACTAATAACAAGAAAACCATTTCTAAGTAATTAGGCCAAACATGTAGAAATGAATGATTGTAGTCGTGAATCCAAATGTATTGGTCAAGGTTATCATAGAGTTTTGTTTCTTTAACAACTAGCAATAGGTCTAATTCATATAATTCTTAAAGCACTCAAATATTATAAAAAGAGTCAAGAAAATTTCAATGATCCGGACAGAGTGTCTAGGATCATTATCATCTTAGAAGATCGAATCAGATCCCTGCCAATACAGTATCTACCATTAGTTTCCGGCTTTTCAAATGCTAATAAATGCACAGTAGCAGTATCTCTCACATCAACGAGCATATAGATTCCATCTTCAAGTACTTCCTTTCCTACATACTTAACATTTAACAACATAAATTACTTTCATTGTTTGAAATGAACTTTAGTTCTAATAAACAATTACAAAGAACACAAAATCATCCATTAGGTACAACATTAGTAACAAATTGATGACAATCATTCATATAAAGAAAACAACATAAAATAAACAAAACTAACACTTCAAATCTAAGGACTTTTAGTGACACACAATATCATTTGTAATCACTAGGTAAAGAGAGGTAACAAATGGGTAATGACTTGTTACTAACGGATTAGCGACGACAACTTTATTGATAAATTTATTTTTTTCTACCATATAGTTTACCAACAGATTACTGACTATTTTCTAGTAGTGTCTACCTTTTTCTCCTCACAAACTACTCGATCCGAACACCATGTTTCATCAACAAAACCACCAGATTCTGGCAACTTTACACCAAACATAATCGTAGCAACTGACGAAGTCAACACCACTCACTTTAAAGATTGAACTTTCACAGCCGATTTAAGAACGTTAATCGTCCCCTTCATCGCAGGATCTAACAATTCTACCTGATTCAAAATGGGTTAGAAGAGTAGATGTTACACAAATTTTTAAAAATGGAACACAAAAGAATAAATAATGACCTGTACGTGGATCATCAACTGAAAGTATAACACGAGATGTTGTGTGAAAGATGTTGCTACACACATCTTAGTCAAGAGATTAAGACTTAGGAGCAGTGCAAGAATGGGGTTGCTACCAGGGATCAGGCTAGAACTTGGCCTTGACTTTGACCGTTGGGAAGCAGGATGCGGTTGGGCTTGGTTTCGGCTGAGCAGAATGTCAAAGATCAAGCTGGAACTTGGTCTGGACTTTGGCTGACAGGAGGTCGTTAGGAAGTGAGTTGCAGCTGGGCTTGGCTTTGGCTGAGAAGAGTATCTGCGAGACAAAACAACACCGTGAGCCTCGCCTCGGGCAGAAAGGGTTTTCCCCCCGAGACCACACTCCGGCATAAGAATAAGTATAGGTATTGTGAGAACTTGAAGGGAAGGATTAGTAAGTGATTGGTTTATAGTGAGAATATTCTCAGAATGTCTTCTACCTATGGAATGAAAGAGGTATTTATAGTGTTGGTGTATGGGAACAAAATATTACATGGTTCTATTCTCGGAAGCTTGTGGTCAACGATCTGAGACTGAAATCCCCTAGCCAGGGGTTTTATACCTTTCTGGTGCAAAGTGTTTCTGACTGGAATTAATGTAATTTGTCTTTGTAGTTGACTTGAGAATTTTGGGGCCTGCTCTGACCTCTTCCAATGATTTGGCTTTATTCGTTTTGTCATCTTGTGTTTCTTTCTTATTCTCTTGTAACCAATGAATGGCTTCCTTGGTTACCATGTTTGCCTTGTTTTGGGCCTTTTATAAAGATCTTCTGAGTGTCACAGGTGAGATAAATTGTCTCGTGTCTTTGAGCCAAGTACTCAGCCGCGGCTTGGGCTTATTCCGTAAGTGAATTGAACTTGGCGACCATGGATGGGGTGGGGGCTTATTCCGTAAGTGAATTGAACTTGGCGACTGCGGTTGGGGCTCGCGGCTCTTGGCGAACCGCGGCTGGGGCTCGCGACTTTTGGCGAACCGCGGCTGGGCTTCTTGGGCGTACCGCGGCTGGGCTTGCGGCACTGGGTGAACCGCGGCTGGGCTTGCGGCATTGGGTGAACTGCGGCTAGGCTCGAGGCCCTGGGGTATCACGGCTGGGGCTTGCGGCCCTAGCATATCACGGCTGGGGCTTGCGGCCCTAGCATATCACGGCTGGGGCTTGCGGCCCTGGATGAACCGCGGTTGGGCTCGCGGCCCTGGTGAGTCGTGGCTTGACTTACAGCCCAAGCATTATCCCGATCTTTCCTTGGCTCGGTTAGGGTGACACCCCTTCATGTCCCCCAGTCCAATGTCATGATACCAATCATTTCATTGGAATAATAATTACTTTACTTCTTTGGCGGTTGTACTTTTCTAACATTTGATTGATGTGACTAACTTTCACCAATCAACTCCTTGTCATCAAAACCTTGTCAACTCCCTGCCTCGAGTTACGAGTTTGTCCACATTAATCGCCCCTTTGGTGACTTTGATAAAGGGGAAACGGTCGCTTCTTATGAGGATATTAACCTGAATGTGGAGGAGAAATTTGTTCCTGACTGGGATTTGACTAATGGAACTACCTTTGAAACTCCAGAGTCGTGTAAGGACTTTATGTTCGCGTCTCGCACGCCTGCTGAGTTTTACCGTGGGGAAGGTCTGAAAAATAGAGAATTATCAAACGCTGGTTGTTTGCCCGTGGTGAACAGTTTATTATCATTTGTTGAGATTCATGGTCGTTGGGTTGATGGTGTCAATGAGATTCATGATCTCAAGAAGCAAGTGTCAAAATTGGAGGCTGAGAACGCGTCCCTCAAGTCTCGTTGTAATGTGTCTGAGCTTGCTAAAGAAAAACTTACTCGAGATCTCAATGGTGCCCAGGAGGAGCTTTGTATTCAACATGTTGCAGTGAAAAAACTTTCTTTGGATTTGAAAAAGGATAATAAAATGGCTTCTGAAAGTCGCATTGCTAGCCTTGAGGAGCGAGTAGCTCATCTTACAACTGAGAGGAAATGGATCATCTCAGATGGTGTCTGTTTGGCTTTTAATAAGATACACGATAGTGACGAGTTTCTTGATGCTTTTGTAACATCCCGTTTTATAGATAAAATATTTGAAATATATATTTTAAATATTGTTTAACGAGTAAGTTTTGAATCAAATTATTACCGAGTTGTATGACGTTTAAAAACAATTAATAATAATAATAATAATAATAATAATAATTAATAATAATAATATATAATAACAATAATAATGATAAGAATGTGAAGTACAACTACATATGAATTCATATGTTTGCACGTGTCAAGCTTCATAATGAAGCTATGTTTATGAAAAAATATTTCAATTCAATCTTTATGGATAAAGTCGGTCATTGTTATGAATTTCATATAAATATACATGTATCCCTGTGGCTGTAGAAAAGAATATGAACATACTCAAGTCGTGAATATATTCATACGAGTAGATTTTGGAGTGAGTTTGTAGTATATTTGTGAGACGGTTTGGCTACAACAGTTAACGTGTTATAATCTGTATTCAAGTTAGTGACATCAGGAGGTAAGTATACAGACCCGTACTATTTATGTTATATGTTTAACTACATGATATATGATGTTTATATTATGAGTTTGTATGAATTAATGGAGATGAAACATGTTTAAATACATGTGATATATGTTCATTTATTATGATAAACATGATTATGGGAGAAATGTTTTATATGATTACGGGTCCAAGTATGTGTATTGATAGTTTGGAATGGAGTAAAATATATGTAAGGATTTCGGATAGTGAAATCCCAAGGAGTTCGGGTGTTGAACTCCATATATATAGAAAAGAGGAGTTAAATATATGCAAGGATTTCGGGTGTTGAAATCCCAAGGGATTCGGGTGTTGAATTCCACATATATAAAATAGGGGTTAAGGATGATTAAGGTATAAAAATAAACCCACAAGGAATTCGGGTGTTGAATTCTAAAGAAGTAATGGAGATTAAGGATGATTAAGGTATTAAATCCCAATAAAAAGAATATGTTTTTGAAAATAAAGATGTGTACTTACTTAGCGAAAGCTAATAAAAATATTTTTAAATGATTTCAGGAAAAGTACCAATAAATGGTTAAAGCTTCACGGATGAGACTGGACTGACAAAGGAACCCTACTCTCGTTAATATTTAATATAATAAATATATTGTATTAAGAGTTTGTAAAACGTTTATGTCTCTTGTAAGTTTATATTTAGTATAAAATGCCATGTCACTTCGAGTGACAAATTTTGATGTAAACTGGGACCAAAGCTCTGATATAATTCGTGAAAGTATTTTATAAAAAAAATTGGTATGTTTCAAGTTGGTATCAGAGCACGGTTCGAGAGATTTAAGTATATAAAATAAATACTTAGACTCGAACCAAAAGTGCTACTAGTATGAAAACAAGAGGGTTCAGTTCAGAAACGGTCCAAGGAAGCAGATAATGGGGAGTTTGTATTGGTGCTTCATGAAAAATATGAGAAATATGTGTATACTGAAATTTGTATGTTTAAGATATGATATGATAGTTGGGAAATTTTAATGAGTATAATATATTGTTTTCATACCTGGCCAGTATGAGAATAATATATCATATCATTGTGAATTTTCAAAGATCATATTGTATTGAAAACGTCAAAAAGTAAGTGTGGGGATGGGGAGTATATATGCATAAAATGATGTGTATATTAGTATGTTATAAATACATATATAGTATTTTTTTGCCTTAGATATATTGTTTGTCTTGACAATAAAGTATGGAGCATTAAGGCCTTAGATAAGTGCTTGTAGTATAAAAATCATTAGAATAAAAACAACGTGAAATAAATAAATTGTTTAGAGAAATATGGCGGATGAAAGAGGAGAGAATGCTATACAAGGCAAGGGAAGTCATAACACTGAAATGCATGTAGATAATGTTTCAGAAAGATCAGTGTATTCATCTCGTCTTAATAATAATACAACGCTTGTACCTGAAGAAATTTGTAGACAAATTGCCATTGAAGTGGGAAAGGCATTTGAAGCTAATATCCTATATCTTCTAGCTGAAATGCAAAATTCTCTTGGAATTATGCTAGAAGAAAAATTAAAAAAAGAATGAAGTGAGCGTAGAAGAACTTACGAATAATATGGAAGCAGCGCCAATAACAGTCGAAAAACGTCACTGTACGTATACAGACTTCATGGCTTGTAAACCTTTGCAATTTAAAGGAGAAATTGACCCTTTGGTTAGACAAAGGTGGATAACATCCATGGAGACTATTTTCGATACGTGTCATTGCGATCCGTATGATGAAGTGATGTTCGCGACAAACCAGTTTTGTGAAAGAGCTAAAGACTGGTGGGATATGATGAAGAAGGAAGGGGAGAGAAAGAATCAAAAGTATGTCTTAGGAAGAATTCTAATCAATCTTCCTAAAACATTTCAGTCCTCGTGTTGCAATTGATCGTATCACAGAAGAACTTCTTCATATGCGTCAAGGCAATGAGACTGTGGATGAAATCTTTGGAATTTTCTATGACAAAGCGAAGTTTTGCCCTTTGCTCTTCACTTCTGAAGATATGTGGATGACTCGGTTTCATCTCATCCTTAAAACAGAAATTAGAGAATTTATTTCTCCATCAAAATGCGGAAGTCTTGATAAGCTTCTTAATTGGGCTTGTGAACGAGAAATGGAACTAAAAAGGCAAGTAGAAAGAGATGGAAAACGAAAGGCTGAGGCTGTGATTCCTGTAGCACTAACGAAGAAAGCAAAACTTTCAAAACTTGTCAAAGGGTTTGGCTCAATCGGGGTGTGGGACATACGTCACCAATGACAGTGACTTCTCGGGCTCATCGAGGACGATGAGTCCAAACAGGGGGTGCTTGTGACACCCTACACATATCCCATATTGGCCGTGAACAAGAGAGATTCCTGGTTCATAAGGAATGTCCGGCCACTAACATCACGCGTTTTGGGCGTATTGGCTGTGGATGAGAGCAGAACTACACAGTTAAGCGTGCTCAAGTGGGAGCAATCTAGGGATGGGTGACATCCCTGGGAAGTTTTCACCCGGGCAACCAAAAGCAAATCCGTGAGCTCCTCGTGGGCAAAGCGGACAATATTGTTGATGCGAAGGGTCGGGTGTGACATTGCTTACAAGTCAAAGCTGAACATCAAAAGCCATATGGTAAAATGCAACCACTAGAAATTCCATTATGGAAATGGGAGCATATTACGATGGATCTGGTGACGAAACTTCCTAAAACTGCCAAGGGATATGATGCAATATGGGTAATCGTTGATCGTTTGATAAAGAGTGCTCACTTTATACCCATTCGAGAAAACTATTCGTCTGAACGAATGGCGGAAGTGTATGTTAATGAGGTGGTCTCAAGGCATGGTGTGCCACTATCTATTGTTTCGGATAAAGACACACGTTTCACCTCAAGATTTTGGAGGAAATTTCAAGAAGGGATGGGCACCAAATTGTTAATTAGCGCATCATATCACCCACAAACCGATGGGCAAAGCGAGAGAACAATTCAAACTCTTGAAGATATGCTACGTGCATGTATTATTGATTTTGGTGGCAGTTGGGATAAATATTTGCCTTTAGCAAAGTTCTCTTATAATAATAGTTATCATTCAAGCATTGGAATGCCCCCGTTCGAAATGCTTTATGGTAGGAAATGTCGCACTCCTGTATGTTGGGGAGAGGTAGGTCAAAGAGAACTTGCTAATAAAGAAGTAGTAGAGGCGACAAATGAAAAGATTGATCAAATCAGAGCGCATTTAAAAGCGGCTCAAGATCGACAAAAGTCGTATGCTGATAAACGTAGACGACCAATTGAATTTCAAGTGAGAGACTGCGTATGTTGAAAGTCTCTCCGTGGAAAGGTGTGATTCGTTTTCGTAAACGTGGCAATCTAAGTCCACGATTTATTGGTCCGTTTAGAATTATTGCTCGGGTGCGGCAAGTGGCATATCGTTTAGAATTACCTGAAGAATTGAATGGTATTCATAACACATTTCATGTGTCATATTTACGAAAATGCTTATCTGATGAAACGACACACGTGCCATTAAATGAAATAGAAGTGGATGAAAAGCTTAACTACATAGAAAAGCCAATTGCGATTCATGATCGTAAAGTTAAGCAATTACGAAATAAAGAAATAAGTCAGGTGAAAGTACAGTGGAAACATCGGCGTGGTTCTGATATCACATGGGAAGCTGAAGATGAAATGAGAAAATATTACCCTGAGTTATTCAAGGTATGAATAGGTTTCGAGGACGAAACCTAAATAAGTGAGGAAGGGTTGTAACATCTCGTTTTATAGATAGATAATATTTGAAATATATATTTTAAATATTGTTTAACGAATAAGTTTTGAATCAAATTATTACCGAGTTGTATGACGTTTAACAAAACGATTAATAATAATAATAATAATAATAATAATAATAATATAATAATATAACAATAATAATGATAAGAATGTGAAGTACAACTATATATGAGATTCATATGTTTGCACGTGTCAAGCTTCATAATGAAGCTATGTTTATTAAAATGAATATTTCAATTCAATCTTTATGGATAAGAAACATAAATTCAGTCATTGTTATGAGTTTCATATAAATATACATGCATCCCTGTGGCTGTAGAAAAGAATACGAACATACTCCAGTCGTGAATATATTCATACGAGTAGATTTTGAGTGAGTTTGTAGTATATTTGTGAGACAGTTTGACTACAACAGTTAATGTGTTATAATCTGTATTCAAGTTAGTGACGTCAGGAGGTAAGTACACTGACTCGTAACTAATTTATGTTATATGTTTAACTACATGATATATGATGTTTATATTATGAGTTTGTATGAATTATATGGAGATGAAACATGTTTAAATACATGTGATATATGTTCATTTATATGATAAACATGATTATGGGAGAAATGTTTTATATGATTACGGGTCCAAGTATGTGTATTAATAGTTTGGAATGGAGTGAAATATATGTAAGGATTTCAGATGGTGAAATCCCAAGGAGGTGGGTGTTGAACTCCATATATATAGAAAAGATGAGTTAAATATATGCAAGGATTTCGGGTGTTGAAATCCCAAGGGATTCGGGTGTTGAAATCCCAAGGGATTCGGGTGTTGAATTCCACATATATAAAATAGGGGCTAATAGTCTTCATGGGTTAAAAATAAACCCACAAGAAATTCAGGTGTTGAATTCTAAAAAAGTAATGAAGATTAAGGATGATTTGGTATTAAATCCCAATAAAAAGAAATATGTTTTTGAAAATAAAGATGTGTACTTACTTAGCGAAAGCTAATAAAAATATTTTTAAATGATTTCAAGAAAAGTACCAATAAATGATTAAAGCTTCACGGACGAGACTGGACTGATAAAGGAACCCTACTCTCGTTTAATATTTAATATAATAAATATTGTATTAAGAGTTTGTAAAACGTTTATGTCTTTTGTAATAGTTATATATTTAGTATAAAATGCCATGTCACTTCGAGTGACAAATTTTGATGTAAACTAGGACCAAAACTCTGATATAATTCGTAAAAGTATTTTATAAAAAAAATTTGATGTGTTTCACTTTGGCCAGGATCAACAGTCTTTCAGACAAGGTAGGGTACAATGCAAGTCTGTTGGATGGAGCTCGCCTTGCTGCAGAGGGAAAGAAACCCGAGGAAGCCAAGAATTTTGACAAAAATGCATTAAAGAAACTACGAGCTGAATCTGATTGCTTTGATAAAGCTATTTTTCCCATGGTTGAGACTATTGCTGCTATGCGCGATTCGAGCATTGAGAAAATCAATTCATTCCTGGACCCTCCAGTTGAAGACACTGCTCGTGTTTAGCTAGTTTATTTTTGGGTGTTGTTTTTGTATTTGTATCAATCTTGTACTCGACTTTATGTTGTCTCTTTTTGTAATGGTATTTAAACTTTGGCACCCTATATGTATGCTTTTAAATCGTGCTTGGTCATTGGGTTTGCTCGACTTTCTTTACTGCAACTTGGTTCTTGACTTGATATCTTCTCCACATAAGTACGCATGAGTTCGGTCGCGGCTCGTGACTTCGGCCGCGACTCTAACTTTGGCTGTGACTTGTAACTTCGGCCGCGACACTGATTTTACGTTATCGTTCTGACATTGTTAATGCCAACTCTTCGTTCCATTGCTTTTCTGCGACTATCACCCAACCGACTTTTTAATACCATACGTCCACTTTTGACATTGTTAACCCCGATTGGACTTGACTAATGGAACTATTCTTGAGAACACCTGAATTATGCAGGGAGTTCATTTTTTGTCTCTCGCTCTAGCCAAGATTAACTATGGCAAAATTTTGAGAAATAAACAAATGTTGAACGTTGGGTGCTACGTAGTTATGAATTGTTTTCTTTTCTTTTATAGAGATTCATGGTTGTTAGATAAAATGCGTTAAAGAAATGAGAGAGCTTAGAAAATAGTTGTATGAGTTGAAAGATAAGAATACATCTCTTCGATCTTGTTGTGACTAAGCAAGGAAAGAACAAGAGAAACTCACCTGGGACCTGAGTGAGGTACCAGAAGATCACTCGATTAAGTAACATGTTTGCTAGAGACATTATTTGCTCAAATATAAGTAAGTATTTTAATTGATTTCAAACTGTTTACTCAAACATGGTTGAGCAAATTTTGATCTTGTAGCACTTTCTATCCAAATGTGATCGGGTGTTTGGACTAACTCATATATCGAAATTAGTTTCCTTTTATATTTTTAGCTCAAGCATGGTTGATTCAAATGATTTCAAGTTATCAGCTCTAACGCGGTTGAGTGATTCAAATGACTTCAACCTTATCTACCCAGGAATGGTTGGATGATCATCATTTTCATGGTCAATGACTTAGACCTGGCTGAGTTTTTTGAATGCATTATTTGCCCAAGCATCGTTAGGCAATTCAACTTATATCATGATTGCAACTCAAGCATAATTTATTCATTGGTTGCTTTTAACATCATCTACGAAGCTTGTAACTTGCTTGATTACATATAGTTACTAACTCAAAATAAGTGTGCTTGCTTTTAACATCATATACCAAGCCTAGTTACTTGCTTGGTCTTATCGTTACAAAACTTGAACATGATTTACTTGTTTGCTTGTAACATCATATACTCAAGCTTGGTTACTTATTTGATTTCATGGTTATTAACACATATATGATTGAGTTACTTGGTTGCTTGTAACATCATCTACTCAAGCTTGGTTATTTGCCTGATTTCATATTTATTAACATAGATATGATTGAGTTACTTGGTTGCTTGTAACATCATCTAGTTAAGCTTGGTTATTGCTTGATTTCATAGTTGTTAACATAGATATGATTGAGTTACTGGTTGCTTGTAACATCATCTAGTCAAGCTTGGTTATTTGCTTGATTTCATAGTTGTTAACATAGATATGATTGAGTTGTTTGGTTGCTTGTAACATCATCTACTCAAGCTTGGCTACTTGCTTAATTTCATGGTTACTAAAAACTCAAATCATAATTAAGTTACTTTGGTTGCATTTAATACTATCTACCCAAGCATAGTGGGTGATTTAATTAATTGCTTTCAAAGTTGTCGACCAAGATGTGGTAGTATGATTTAATTTCTTTCAATGTTGTTTACTCAGATATAACATCTATGGAAAAATATGTACCATCTATGAGTGTCATCCCTCCATGGATTCAAGTTTGCTAAATCATAACGTGCCAATTTTAATGGATTTATCGGAGGCAGCATACTCGAGTTTCATATAAAAACTAGAAATAGGACTGATTAGCTGGAATCAAACTAGAGGATTAAGAGATGGAACTGGCATTCTTGCATTGAATCCATTGAGTCGTGACTCGGCCAAAACCAACGAGATGTTAGGTTCATTTAATTTTTATTCAAAGTCAACACTAGATGCAAATCACTGCATGACGCAGTTCAGCACTAGCTCTATCTAGCCACCATCTGTGGCTTAACACAACCAAAGCTCACATCAGCCAAATCTTCGTATCAATTGAAGCTTACACTAGCCGAATCTCAGCACCAGTTGTAGCTCACACCAGCTGCATCTCAGTACCGCTGAAGCTTACACCATCCGAATCTTAGCACTAGTTGCAGGTCACACCAGCTGCAACTGAGCACCAGCCAAATCTCAGCACCAGCTGAAGCTTACACAAGCCAAATCTCAACACTAGCTGAAGCTCACACCAGCCGCATCTCAGTACCAGCTGAAGCTTACACCAGCCACATCTCAGTACCAGTTAAAGCTTACACCAGCCAAATCTCAGTACCAGCTGAAGCTTACACTAGCCGAATCTCAACACTAGCTGAAGCTCACACCAGCCGCATCTCAGTACCAACTGAAGCTTACACCAGCCGAATCTTAACACTAGTTGCAGGTCAGACCAGCTGCAATTGAGCACCAGCTGAAGCTTACACTAGCCAAATCTCAACACTAGCTGAAGCTCACACCAGCCGTATCTCATTACCAGCTGAAGCTTACACCAGCCACATCTCAGTACCAGTTAAAGCTTACACCGACCAAATCTCAACACTAGCTGAAGCTCACACCAGCCGCATTCCGTAACCCTTTAGTCGCGGCTCGTAACGTTCAGCCGCGGGAAATCGCCTCACATCTTGTTAGAGCTGAGTTTGACTAAGGAATCAGGTTTAGCTTTGGTTGGTTAATTGGTTATGATCTAGGGTGAACAAGGCTGGCTCAACGGAACTATGTTTGGAAGAAAGGATGTGAGTCTCGGTGTTGAGTGTTGACGTGGGTGAGAAAGTGTATGAGTGTTTCAAACTATTTAGGTTGGATGGTTGTTCGAGGCTACAGGCGAAATGGTTACATAGAATAAAGTCTGATGATTCCCATTTGTTTTCTAAAACATTTGTGATGAGAAAACGTAGCCATTATCTTTCACATCTTTTGTTTTGTATATTTTGCACTTCTATTATGTATGATATAGGCAAAGCAATCAAACAAGCTATTAAGTTGTACATGAGTTGAGCTGTAAACTAGTTATCATGAGGAAAAAGTGGTCATATTAAGTTTTCAAAGAAAGAGAGTGTGATAAGTTTTCCTTAAAAAATATATCTAACATATCTATTTTTGGTTGTCTTAAATGCTTCCCATGTATTTATTCAGTTCAAACCTACGTACATACATGAAATGAAACTTAAATGCATTACCCAAGTTGTTTTTACATTCCTTTTGTGTTATACTCATATGAGAAATACAAGTGATATGAGTAATATATGACATGTAGAATAAAACCATGAAAATATTTCAGATATGCATTGGTACGCTAAATCTAAAGATTTAGAGCATTCATAGGGAAGAGAATGTGAGATTTGAAACCCATTAAAATGAGTCATGTATACGACATAAACACTATTAAAGTTGTTATGCAGATAGTAAGAGTTTAGAACCTGAAACTTGGAGTCATATCGATAGGTCGCGGTGTCTCGTGCAGAACACAAGAACACCAATCTAGCCGTTGTAAGAGAGCACGAAACCTATTTTGTTTCCGTCCCACGGATGGCGCCAAATGTTGCTACACAAATCTTAGTCAAGAGATTAAGACTTAGGAGCAGTGCAAGAATGGGGTTGCTACCAGGGATCAAGCTGGAACTTGGCCTTGACTTTGATTGTTGGGAAGCAGGATGTGGCTGGGCTTGGTTTCGGCTGAGCAGAATGTCAAAGATCAAGCTGGAACTTGGTCTGGACTTTGGCTGATGGGAGGTCGTCAAGAAGTGAGTTGCAGTTGGGCTTGGCTTTGGCTGAGAAGATTATCTGCGAGACAAAAACAATACCGTGAGCCTCACCTCGGGCAGAAAGGGTTTTCCCCCCGAGACCACACTTTGGCGTGAGAATAAGTATATGTATTGAGAGAACTTGAAGGGAAAGATTAGTAAGTGATTGGTTTGTAGTGAGAATGTTCTCAGAATGTCTTCTACCTGTGGAATGAAAGAAGTATTTATAGTGTTGGTGTATGGGAACAAAATGTGACATGGTTCTATTCTCGGAAGCTTATGGTCAACGATCTGAGACTGAAATCCCCTAGCTAGGGGTTTTATACCTTCTGGTGCAAAGGGTTTCTGACTGACATTAATGTAATTTGTCTTTGTAGTTGACTTGGGAATTTTGGGGGCTGCTCTGACCTCTTCCAATGTTTTGGCTTTATTCGTTTTGTCATCTTGTGTTTTTTTCTTATTCTCTTGTAACCAATGAATGGCTTTCTTGGTTACCAAGTTTGCCTTGTTTCGGGCCTTTCATAAAGATCTTTTGAGTGTCATAGGTGAGATAAATTGTCTCGTGACTTTGAGCCAAGTACCCAACCGCGGCTTGGCTTATTCCGTAAGTGAATTGAACTTGGCGACCACGGATGGGGCTTATTCCGTAAGTGAATTGAACTTGGCGACCGCGGCTGGGGCTCGCGGATCTTGGCGAACCGCGGCTGGGTTTCCTAGGCGTATCGCGGCTGGGCTTGCGGTACTGGGTGAACCGCGGCTGGACTCGAGGCCCTGGGGTACCGCGGCTGGGCTTGGGGCACTGGGTGAACCGCGACTAGGCTTGCGGCACTGGGTGAACCGCGGCTGGGCTCGAGGCCTGGGGTATCACGGCTGGGGCTTGCGGCCCTGGATGAACCGCGGTTGGGGTCGCGACCCTAGCGAGCTGCGGCTTGACTTGCAGCCCAAGCATTATCCCAATCTTTCCTTGGCTCGATTAGGGTGACACCCCTTCAAAAGACACAAACACACTCATTAACTACAGAATCAAAAGACCCTTCTACAGTCAAATCAGCATGAAATAAAGATAATCTTTCTTTACCCCTCATCAAGAGCAAGTAGATGTTTAGTTTTTCTTGGATCATCTGCAACATAGTTCAATCCAATTCACACGCGATATAAGACGATTAAAATGATGATTGAGTTGAATTTGATATCGAAAAAAACGGACCGAGTGATCGGACAGTTGTGTGAACGGTGTAGCCACGATCAAGTAGGAGCTTAACAAGCCATGAAGCTACGTACCCTGAAGCCCCTGTAACGCAAACCACCTTCCCTTTTTAGGGGAGGGATCAAATGAGAACTAGCTTTTTCTGTGAGAACTTTAGAAACAATCTCAACCGTTAGTTCTCAATGGCAAAATTATAATTAACAAAACATATTTAAAAAATTTATAAATAAAAAAATAACATAAAATAAAAAAATAAAAACACAAAAATGTTCTCCTAACTTTCCCTTTTCATAAAAAAATATAAAAAAATTATAAAAATTAAAAAAAATTCCCGTTTTTTTCACGAAATTCGTTTTACACATGTGTAACATCAGATTTACACATGTGTAAATCCAGTACTACACATGTGTATAGTAGATTTACACATATGTAACAACGGATGTATGATTTTTTTAGAAAAGTATATCAATATGGTAGGCATTGGAAAGATAAAAAATACTGAATTTTATGGTGAATTTTTTTGAAAAAATGATGTCGTGAAAAAAAATTACGAACGTTTAAAAGAAAATGGGAAATGACATGTGATTTGCATGTGATAAAAATGAGTGGCTGAGATTAGTTCCTAAAGTTGTTATAAAAAATGGTTCTCATTTGAACCCTCCCCTATATATATACATATATATATACATATATATATATACATATATATATACATATATATACATACATACATATATACATACATATATACATATATATATACATACATATATACATATATAATTACATACATATATACATATATATATACATACTATATATATACACATATATATATACATATATATATAACATATATATATATATATATATATATATGATATATATGCAAAGGGCCGGTTAAATGAAGATTTTCTTTTCTTTTTTTTCCCCCTTTTTATTATAGGTAAGATTAAGGTTACGTATGAATTATTTGCGTAGGGGTGAATTTTAGGAGTGGTGTTTGTGTACGTTAAATTACATGTGTTTTTGTGTGTTGAACGATATATTATAACGGGTTAGGCGGACAATAATAAAAGGAAAAAATATTATGTAATAAAAACTCAATACGTTGGTGAATTAGATAATGAAATAGGATTTTTGCTATAATCAATCATACATTAGAAACTCATAATTAAAAACGAACCAGTCTTGGAAAATTGAATGTATAAGTATAATAGTTTGACAAACTACTATAAACAAGTTTCATTTATTGTTGTAACAAGTATAAATGTAAATACTTTATAAATATTGTATTTAAAATAAGAATATGTTTTATCAAAATATTGAAGTTTTGAAAATATTAGTTGTTGACGCATTTTTTTAAAGTCAAAAAAGCAATTAAAAAAAAGCAAACGATTACATTAACGTGACAGATAAATAGCCAACAAGTTGTGTCACATCCTTTTTGTATAGAAAACCAATCCTACAAAAAATAAAATTTTGAGATTTAAAGGTTGGCGTAGATACAAATATTAAAATTAGAATACTATTACATTTATCATGATACAAGCGTACGAAGCATTTATATCTTTCTATATTGTTATATTGATTCTAAGAATTGACATCAATATAAATAATTACAACTTGTGGAGGTAAATAAAAATTAAATTCACTCCATACAACATGCAATATAAAATTTCGAACCACATGAAAACCATATATCTAATTGTAGCAAATCTTTTGGATTTAAGTATTAGAAATTTGTAGAAATCAACACTAGCGAATTAGAGACATCCCGAACACTCAAATGATTCGTTTGATGAACATTCAAAAATGATACTTCACCTACTTATACTTAACTAGACCTCTTAACCAAAGCATGGTTAGTTCTAATAAATAAATTAACATTTAAAACAACTACCCCTTCTCATTTGATTTGATGTATACCCGGCAAAGCTAACCCGTATATCAAATTTTCGGTTCATATTAGTCTTTTCATAATAACCTCATGAGTCATCTTGGACATAGGAAAATTTAAGAATGGGTCAACATGGGTTGAACTAAAACAAGTGAGATTAACAACGGTTCAAGATGGGTCGAATTAAAACTAGAAATGGATTGCAACAGGTTTTGAGGTGGTTTGTCGAGCAACCTAACACTTTGCTCAGTTGCTATTTTAATCCGCTTTTAACACCATAACATGTCAAAACTTACTACTCACGAGTCACGACTACAAGCTTCCAATCACCGCCTATACTCACGACCACCATCGTTGCCACCGCTTTCTGCGTAACACCGTTAAATTGAGAGAGAGAGGGAAAAAATGGCGGATACTACACTCATCACGTAGATGCACAAACAAAACGCCATTAAAACGAAATTCGTGATTCCAAATGATCCATTTTGCGTACAAGTATGCCATCGATGAAATTAAACTAATGATAATGCAAACAAAGAAAATGGATCCATCTTCACCTGCAGCACCATCCTGACCCGAATCTTTTCTAACCCAACACCTTGCCCGACCGGAACCGCCTATTTTGCCAGTTGTGATCAAATGTATGATTTTGTTGGAAATGGAGAATTTTGTATTTTTTCGATCCGACCGGCCCATCTTGACCCGAATCCATTCTAACCCTAACCCGTCCCGACCCGTTCCTAACACGAAACCGTCCTGACCCGAACATGTCCTGACCCGAACCCATCGTGACCCGCCACTCGACCCGACCCAACCCACCCATTTTGTCAGGTGTAACTTGATGTACGGATGTTGGATTCATTGAAGTGGGTGAAGAAGAAAAGGACGAGAAAGGAAGGGTTGATATGGTTTGGGTAGGTTTGACGTGTTTCAAGTGGTTTCTACTGGAATCATCTTCCTTCGTCGGAGGTAGTGATTAAGTCTTATTTTTATTATTCTCCACCTTAAAGTCCTAAGGCAATGATTTAGTTAACATATCTACTGTATTGTTAAGAATCAATTTCTTCAACTTTAACATCATATTATTCGACCACATCCCTATAAAAACACAACTTCACATTAATATGGTTAGTTCTTATATGGTACTTGTGATTTTGATTATCACAAAACACCGTTGTGTCACTAATCTTGATTCCTAGTTAAATAACAAAACCTTTAATCCACAATTCCTCCTTTATATAGCTTCTGTCAAAGCAATGTAATCGACATGTGTTGAAGATAATGCCAATACATAATGTTGTTTTTAAACTGACTACACATCCAAACACCTTGAAGGCATAATCAGTTATAGGCTACACATATCAAGATCATTTGCATAGTTTGTATCAACATAACCTAAAGCCAGTCATATTCATCATTGTAACTATCAAAGGTTAAATCAAATTTTTTAGACCAATTAAGATACTCAAGTATTCATTTCACTGCTTTCAAAAGAAGTTTTTTAGGAATTTTCAAGTATCTACTCACCAAACTTAGTGAATAGCCCAAGTCTGGTATGTTTGGAAATCTAGTGAGAATAATTCTTCACTAAATTAGGACACAAATAACTTTATGTGATTATTGTTAAACTCGTTTTAATTAATGGTTTTGCGAACTCGTTGATGAGAGTTTCGCAATGAACCACGGTGCGACCAAAATGTAGCTAAGGTGAATGATGCATTGATTCTTAAATCTAAGATAAATGATGTATTGATACATAAATTTATATGTTTAAAATAATTATTATTGGAATATGAGAGACATTGAACCTTGTATGGTATATCAATGTGTCTTTTTTGCATACATTTCTTCATGTCATCTTAACTTTTCATTATGTATAAACAAATTATATATTTTTTCAACAAAGCTATTCAACTAATTTGATATCGGTCTAGTAGACCTAAAATCTTAAAGAAGCTATTTGCATTGCAAAAACCAATAAGTTCATCCTCTCATTAAAAAACTTAAGATGTTAAATATATTAATCACACAAGTTTTGGACAGGTCTTCTAATGTTTGCTCACTTTCTCATGAAACACAACTAGGTGATGTTTTTAGAAGTTAAAAGGGAGATCAAAATTGTGTATATTCAATAACAATTTTCAACAATTCATGAGTATAATCTAAATACATAAATTTTTTTCACGTATTTCATGACTAAGATAAAACTTTCATCATTTTTGCAAATGCATATATACAAAAAGTTTATTATTTTCTCATGATTAAATTTACATTGGTTAGGGGTTTTCAACAACTCCACTATATACCGGTTGAATAGTTTAATGTTTGTTAGTAATATTTTTTAGTCATAAATAAGAAATTTTAAAGTATTTTTTAGCATATATTTTACATTACTTGCATGTATTTTTCATTTATTTTATAAAATAATAGTTTTTGTAGGATGAAATCTACTTTTATATATTTTTATTGGTTTTGTAGGTTTATGTAATTGATAAAAAAGAAAAAAAGTAGAAAGAAATGAGCTTAAAAGATATATTATTAAGTATGACATTTTTAATGTCTCATAAAAGAATTCAAATCTATACCATAAAAAAAGAAGCTATTGGAGGAAATAAGACAAGATAAATAGGGCTGGAAGGTTTAAAGGGGTTCATCTTTGGAGGCCGAACAAATTCAACCATGGAGAAAAAGAAAAGAGAAGTTGGGAGCACTTGGGTGGACGTTTGTTGCAAAAGACAAAAAAAAATCTTTGTGAATTTCTAGAGTGGTTGGAAGCTATTTTAATTATTTGGAGATTTTGATCGGTAAGATTTTAATTATTTTATTTCAGTTTTGATTAACCTAGTCGATATGTCCGAACATTAAGGTTTAATTTTCGTAATTTTGATTTGAACTGATATGAAACGATTATGAGATTTTTTTAATAGTTTGTTTATTTGATTCTTGATTTTAAACTCAGATCTACTCTAGTACATATTAGGTTGTTAATAAAATTGGATATTTTATTAATTTCTTTAATAAAGTTATTCAAGATTTAAAATCCTAATCAAATTTTGATTTTTGATATAAGGAACAATTAACGATTTAAGTTTGTCCATGAATTCATTCCGTTATAAAATCACACAATCTAGTTAAGCATACCGAACGACGTGTGTGTTTAATTATATCGATGCTTCTATCGTTGCAACACGCACGTTAAGATCCGAACGACATGAGCTTAGAGTAATAGGTTGGCTCTAATCGACTAATTGTGATTAATTGGATATTAAATAGAGTGGATATCTGAATGGCATGATGTCTAGCATTGATACAAATCATTAATTAAAAATAGTCATTGCACTGTAATCGTTAATGATTGTAAGCCAAATCGAATCAAGAAATGACCTTAGTGTTGGAATTAATTTTCATATTTGAATTAATTTAACAATTTAATTAACGTCTTCAGTAATCCCTTTTTCATAACTAAAAAATACAAAAAATTATCAATTTACGTTTTTCTAGCAGAATATTAACACGGTCCCGTGTAATTTCCTTTACAATTTTAACATGGTTGTGTCAGCTACCTAGAATTTTTCTACTTTTTTGCAATCTACTTTTAGTTTTAGTTTTTAATTAAAACCCTCCACTTTCTTTAGTCCATAATCAATCAAAGTAATTGTGTTAAAATATTTTTGGTATAAAATAACTGACACGTATTTTTGAAGACACGAACCCTACTTCCGCTCATACTATATTTAGTGTGTGCACGGTATGTTCATATTTTCATTATTTATTTGTTGAATATACATGTACCACTGCTATTTAATGTTTTGACAACAAATTAAGTAACACAAACCAAAATCTTTAGATACATATAACGTTGTAGCAAACAAAAAGCTAAACGGTTGGGTCGATAAGTTCCCCATTTAAGAACTCACGGTATGCTGCAACGGGCCAACTAAATCCACGAAATACCAACTTAGAAGCCAAAGGAACATCAATAATGATCTCTTTTTGTGTAGGCTTCTTATCATCCCTAATAGCGATCAAGTAGCTCCTTCCAACCCACCCGATCCAACCAGCTATGTAGAGAAACAAAATTCCGGGGGTGATGAATTCTCCCCAATGTCTTTGATCTCCGCTAACGATCAAGTGTGGCAGCCCATCTGATCCACACAACAATCCTTGCTTTCCATAGTTGTCGAATCTACATATGTAAATCAATACGATTCAATGTTTTTATAATCTCATTTAGGCATGCATGTAGAAAGAACACTTTCAATCGGCCTTTAGCCTGAAATTCATTTATTCAATACACTAAAGAAAATGAACACAACTTTTTTTAATTTAATTAAATAAACATGAACATATTTCTTGTTATTTGAATTACATTTGTGAATATGCGTTTAATGTTTATTGATTTACGTTCGTATAACTTCATTCATTACTTTTTTTGGTTCGGTCATTTACTTTAATTCAGTCCATTTGCATATTGATTTAAGTTTATTTATTTAATTATTAGTAATACTAATAGGCTAGTACTCACATATTTATTCATTTATATTCGTACACATTAATTCTTAAAACTTTATTCGAGTATCTAAACTCTAATTTGGTTACTATATATCGATCTAAATCATGTGATAATGGTTTTTATATATACTTTAATCCGGAATGTTTTCTTTTAATGTTTGTGTTTAACATAAGAAATGAACGAACATAGACAAATACCAACGCGTTTATTTTTAATAAAAAACACAAACAAAAAATATGCTTGTTCATGTGTTTATTCGGTTAAAATTATGTCCGAACAAACAGATAAAAACACAAACACACTCATTTTACAATGACCAAAATTTTAAGCGTTTATGTTTTTGTTAATTAAAAGTTAAACAAACGAACACAAACAAAACTCTGTTAACTCAGTATATAATTAGATATTACCTGTGTTTCGTCTTCTCCATGGTAGCCTTAATAGCAAGAGCAGGAGCACTATCCGAAGCATAAAGCTTTAGTGAGCTTTCAAGCTTCTTCAACGCCTGCTTCTCCCTCTTCGCAAACTGCTTCGACTCCTTACACGGCGTCAGGCCCGAGATATCGGCCGACGCAGATAGCGCTGGCACTGTCGACGACACCAGTATCGTCGACAGTGCAAGCGCTGCAGACAACGCTTTTAAAGATCCATTTTCATTTACATTCTTAGTTTTGTCTTGTGTAGCTCCTGAACATACAATACTTGTAGTGGTAACCTTTGGTTTGGATGATTTTAGATTAATGGATAATTCAAGTGGTTGAAAGAAAGTTGAGGAGATTGTGAAAGACATGTTGGGTGATGATGATTTGATTAAAATTGGGCTTTGAGATTGTTTTGGGTGTCATGTGATGATCAAAGATGAAGAAATAGAAGTGGATGGAGGTGTGAGTATGTATTGGATAAGGTGGAAAGATGATGTGGATGAATATTATTGGGTTGAAATGGTGTTGGTGATTGTGGTTGTTTTGCAAATCAATTTATAGATTTTGTGTTTGGAAAAGGAAATTAAATATTGTTTTTTCAATAAGAGGTTTGGTTGTTTTTATATGTCTCTTGAATAGTCGGATATTAAAAGATTTTGAAAATAAGAATGAGATTGAGGATTTGAGATATCTAGCTGAGCTAAGGTGGTAGATTTTTATTTGAAAATATATGTAGTTGTTGTTGCCTTGACTAATTACATGCTATGAAACAAATTGACATTTAGAAAATTATGGGTACTCTTGAAGGTAAAAATGAGTAGGGAGAGAAATTATTACATATAGGTTAGAATAATGAGTTAGATACAAATCAAAATAGACATGTTAGAATACCTGTTGTAAAGAAATCGTAGACAAAAATTAAATAAGTTAACAATTTGTAAAGTTAGCAATTTTAAATTACATAAGAAATTACATAAGTATATTGTAAAGTTAACAATTTTAAATTATGAAACATAAAGATTATAACCCACCGCAAAATGTGGGTTTCCCACTAGATCCTACTAATACACGTCTTTTCTTTAACGGGTTGGATGACAGATGTTTATAATTAATATTTGGTGAATATTATTTTGATAAAGTAAGTGATATTATGAAATATTTTATTATTATTTTTTTTGTACCAGTATGCAAGGTTGTAAATGAAACGAACATCTAGAAATTTGTTCATTAACTGTTTAATAGAAAGTTCGTTTACGTTTGAGTGTTTAATATATGAACGAATTGACTTAACAAGGAACTTCGTTTGATTAACTAATTGAACTAACCCACACATATGTTGTGTTCATTCAGTTACGTTCATGAACTTGTGCAATATGTTCATTCGCTTACGTGCATTTAAGCCCGCTTGTTTATGGTCATACATGTTTATATATATGGTTATTGTCTAAGTTTGAGACATTCACATTTATTTCTTGAATTAATATGTGTTTGTTTGTGTTAGTTAATCGCTGAGTTATGTGTTCGTGAACCGGTCGTTAATGTGTTTATAACACCGTTAATAAACAAGTTCAATTCCTTATGCATGAACACAAACAAAAGTTTTCCTTCATTCGTAAACCATCCGTGAATAAGTCTAATTCTAAACGAAACAAACAAAAAAATATTCGGTTCGACTCGTTTACACCACTACCACTTAATCACTTGATAACTTCATTGCATGAGAATATTATTACTTTATCAATACAACAATTCTTCCTTCACCGTGAGTTAAGCTCCGCCACGTGTCATCAAACGTGGCAACCCCCCATACACCTCACTCTCCCCTTACAACCACCACCATCATCATCATCATCATCATCATCATCATCATCATCATCATCATCATCTCTCCGACCACCGGAGAATCAACGAATCAACCAAGTACCAAACAACCACCGCAATGACGCCGGAGAGCTTACTAGCATCGGCGGCAATCAACATCGGCCTTTCATTCATCATCCTCTGCTTCTTCTCCGTCTTCCGAAAGCAACATTCCAATGCCAACATATACTACTCTCGTCGTCTGTCTCTTCACCACCCGATCTCCTTCCACCGTTCCCTCACCCTTCGCCGCTTTCTTCCGTCGGTCGATTGGATCCGTGACGCCGTTAGGGTTTCGGAAGATGAAATTCTTCATACCTGTGGCCTTGATGCTCTCGTCGTCATGCGTTTCTTCAAATTAGGGTTCGTAGATTACCTTCGTTTGTTGATTTTGTGTTGTGATGCTGTGGAATTTGTGTGTGAGATTAGAATCAGAACAATTGCTTATTGAACAATTGGTTCGTGTTCGAGTTTATTGAAATTAGATTGAACAGTTATTGGAGCATTCACAATGGAGTTTTATCTCTGTCTCCATATCAATTGCTTAGAGATTTATCGTATTTCGCGTCTTCGTCTTCATTTCGTCTTCATCTCTATCTCTGTTACTAACCTTTAAACCTTTAGAGTTCTGTAACAGTTACTATTAAACAAAAGTCATGTTAGATTATATTATAAAGAACCTTTAAAGTGAATAGTGATTATTTAAGCTAGATGGAATATAAAATGTGAAATGTTAAACAAAAGTCGGATTAGATTAAATTATAAAGATGGAGAAGGAGATTTTACTGTGAATGCTATGCTTTTAGGTTAATAGAAGTTTTGAGGTAATCATTTTGCTTTTAGGTTTTTTGAAGTTTTGAGGTAATCATTTTGACAGGATGAAGTTTTTTGTGGTGTGCTCTACTGTGGGATTAATGATTCTTCTGCCACTCAACTGTTCTGTTTCATATGGTTCATCTTCATCCTCCCGATCTATGGATTCCCTCACAATTTCGAATATTCCTAAAGGATCAAACAGGTATGGTTATTATAATGCTTTTAGAATTAACATAATATTGTTGCAGTGTCATCTTTAACCAGTAGAGTTGATACTTAAACATGTTGATATTCATTATATGCTTACTTCTTTCTAATTGACAGGCTTTGGATACACTTTGCATCGTTGTGCTTTATATCTTTTTCGGGGATATATCTCCTACACAAGGTAGTTTATATAGTTATTTGGTTTTTGCTTGAGGTGAAGAGCTTTTAAAGTTAATTACTTATTTCATTTTGTATATTATTGGTGAGGTTTATAACAGGTGACCTCGTATCCCATTTGATCTCTAGGAATACAAAATTGTTCTTGGTAAAAGAGTTCAACAATTGCGTAACATGAGGCATCAACCGAGTCAGCTCACTGTTCTGGTTCGACGAATTCCTTTATGTGATGAACACAAGGCAATTAGTTGCAGTGTTGATCATTTCTTCTCTAGATATCATCCAAATGCCTATCATTCGTTTCAGATTCTATACGGTGCAAATCATCTCAAGGTAATGTGACATACACCATTATCAAGCATCATACATGTATATGTGTTCATACGTCCTCCTTGTTGATGCATATGATTTTTGAAAAGTTAACTTGTATTCAACTTTTTGCATTAGTTTCTATGTTATATCATGGCCTCCTAATGCCATTTTTGTGACAATGATTACATAAACTGAACAATCAGAAGCAATTAAAAACCAAATGAGTGATAGAAAATAGTGATTGAATGTGCTTCTATTATTTGAAGTTGTAATATTTGCATGAGTACATGTTTGAGTCTTTGACATATTCTAATTTGTAATATTTAATGACCAAAATTCAGTATTTATACGGGGAAAAGGTAGTGATGCTTGTGAAATGGAATTAGAAGTCCTTACATATTTGTTTAAAAATGTAATAAATAAGTTATGTTAGTTTGTACACTTAACTAATGAGTTCTACTGCAGCTATTATCAAACCAATTATTCGCCGTTCAAAAATATATATACTCAAAAATGATAAATTGACCCCTAAATGTGTGGTAACTAGAAGCAGAATATGTTTATCCAAACATTAACGAACACCTGTGTATGCCCAGGATGGTTGATTGAAACTTTAAATCTACTATGCTAATCGCCATATAATTTTTACTTTGTAGGAGTTGCCAGTTGCTTTTGTTACGTTTAGGTCTCGTTGGGATGCTGCACTTGTATCCCAAACACAACAGCATCCAAATCCGTTAATGTGGATCACTCAAATGGCCCCAGAACCTAGAGATGTATTATGGAAGAATTTATCTATTCCTTATAAGCATTTAGTACTCTACAGAACCGGGGTTTATACTGCAGAAGTTCTTTTAACTATATTCTTTGCTATCCCAGTAACCGCGGTCCAAGGAATAGCGCAGTTTGAAAAGCTAAAAAAGTGGTTTCCTCCAGCCATGGCTATCCAATTGATGTGAGTTTTACAACTTTTGTAGCGCTAGTTGGATCAAAAGCTAACCAATTCTGCAATTTTTATTGTACATTATCCCTACATTTTAAATAATTGGATGATTTATTGTACCGTATCCCTACATTTTGATGTGTTCTCTTTTCTATCAGTTAAGATGATTTGTTTGGATAATTTTTGTTCCACAGACCAGGATTGAGCTCGGTTATTACAGGATATATTCCAAGTGTTATTCTTAGTGGGTTTCTTTATGTTGTTCCTTTTATAATGAATGGAATGGCGGGAGTAGCCGGTTATGTTTCAAGAAGTCAACAGGAACAAAAGGCTAGCAACATGGTTTTCTACTTTTTAATGGCTAATGTATTTTTCATGAGCGTTTTATCGGGGTCTTTACTTGATCAAATTGGGAAAAGTTTCATTAACCCAGGGGATGTACCAAGCCATCTTGCAGGGGCTGTCTCTGCTCGAGTAAGTCGCTGAACATCATCTATCTCTCTTGTTGTTATTCTTTTCACTTAGTTCATTAACAATAATATCCGTGCAGGCAGACTTTTTTATGACATACGTTTTGACGAGTGGGTTGGCGGGGTTTTCTATTGAAATGCTTCAGCCTGGATTACTTGCGTGGGATACTATGAAACGATATACGTGGGGCCGAGGAAAAAAGAAATCCAATTATCTTTTCTCATTTCCTTATTATAGAGTTATTCCCTTTGTTTCTCTTTTTGTGCTTATTGGCACCACGTACGCAGTCATTGCACCATTGCTTCTTCCTTTTCTAGTGGTCTATTTCCTTCTAGGCTATGTGGTATACATCAATCAGGTTCGATTCAATTTCATACAACACGTTAAATTCAAATGATTTTAACTCTATTGAATGTTTGTATGGTTCTGTTTTCTTTATCATAAGTAGATTTTAAACCTTTAAGTGGTAAGCATTTGAGTCTCTATTTGTTTATAAGATATAATGCTAACCGGATAATGTGTGTATTCATACAGTTTCATGATGTGTACGAAACAACATACGAGACATGTGGACAGTATTGGCCTTACATCCATCATCATGTTGTTGTAGCCATTATCATCATGCAAATCACCATGATTGGGCTCTTTGGACTAAAATCAAAACCCTCTGCATCTCTCGCCACCATACCGCTCCTTGTTGCCACCATAGCTTACAATGAGTATTGCAAATTCCGGTTTCTTCCTACATTTTATACCTGCTCTGTCCAGGTACTTTTAGCCACTTCATTTTTCTGATTTACCTGCTTATTAAGGGGTGTTTGAATTTGGCTTTTTAATGTTTGAACTGTTATTACTTATTACCCATTCACAAGCTGTCCACTTTCTTCTTAAAGATGTCATATCTGGTCATATTATGTACTAATTTATTATTACTAGCTATAATAACCCGTGTATTACACGGGTCAGAAAAATCAAAATTTAAAATTAAAAATAGACGTTATTATTAGTTCGAGTAATAAAAAAATCTACATTAAATAATTAACTCGTGTTTACTAAATAAACTCATGCAATTTTGCATCGAGGGTGTATAAAAGATGCAAACTTTCTTAGCATTCTAAAATGCTAAGAAATATATGAGATTATTGGATAAGAAAGAAAATCTAGAAGTAATTAAATAACATCAATTGCTCTATGATCTATTACCCAAACTAACCATTTTAAAACATTATATATGGTTGGAACTTAATTATCATAGCCCAGTAATTTGACAAACCATAGATATCACATATTGATTACTACTAATGGAGTAATTGTTACACACGAAAATTAGTGAACAATCTGCCAAGTTTTATGGTAACCTAAATGTCTAGCATGGTAACGTGTGTATATAGAAAATGCATATTAAGGTATGGTATGCATGGAAACGCACAAAAAACTACCACAAATACTCAAAAATTCTACTTTCAAAATAACAAAGCTTGATAATAACAAAGCTTGATAATAATAAAGCTTGATAGGCAAAGAATGAACGTCTATAGCATAATATTATAAATAACACGTAAACCATAATAGTTATAAATAAATTTTATATACCCACCGGTCTGTAAATAACTTTTCTAAAAAATAAGTAAATTGATAAAAAAAATCTTCAAATGCATACCTTAAATGAAAGCTTTGAGCGACTTGCAACACGTTTAACTTGATTCCCGTTTAACTAAATGTTTTTTAATGATCAACAAACTTCAATCAATGACAACTTTTTTTATAAGAGCCATCACCTATTCAAGGCTCAAGCCTTCTGCTACTTTTTAACTTTCAATTTTTTGTAAAGATCATAATAAAACATCAAAATCCAACTTTTATACCATCACTTATCAAAATAAATGCCATTTTATTAGAGTAGGGGGATTAAGAATTTGTGAGAAAGTAATACATTTTATAATTTTATAATAATATTTTCCAACAATAAAACAGCATCCAAACACTATATTCTGCAGGCAATTATTTCTACTACTTTTTTTGATAATTAAGAATCAAAATGTCAAGTTATTTTAACTCTAGATACATCTCATCACTCCTGATAATTATATTGTTGCTTAGGATGCCAAGGATAGCGACGAACTTGACAAAGATGGACCGAATGAGGCTGCTTGTCGCAAAGCAATAGATGCATATCGTCCACCTTCCTTGCCTCAAACATGTGTGACAATGGAAGAATCGTCGTCGACACAACCATTATTATCAGCAACACCCTAATGGTTGTTTTTCTTTTCTTAAGGTAAGAATGATTAATTTATTTACATTTTCGGGCTTAAAATGCAAGTTTTCTATTATTTTTTGTTGTTCTTTTACGCTATACTTGTAATAACTACACCCGAACCCAAAAGGTTTTGATGAACTCGAATTGATATTTAATTACAACATCATCTCAATTGGATGGCTTGTATATATATACACGTAGTATTAGACTTTTCATACCAACCAATATTGTCCGATGTGACAATGTATACACAGGGTCTATATGTAGTTTAGATCCGAACCTCATGGAACCTTTCCAGGTTCGCTATATCATTTCATCGAAATTAGGGTGTGTATATATAAAAAGACGATCTCGTATATAACTAACATTATTATTCGGTAGGGCCTTCTCAAATGGTCATCCATCTTAGAACTACCCCATGTGAACACGTTTAGCTACAAATTTCTCTTTTTATTCTCGATACGTTCAAAACTGAAATTCTCTTTTCATTCACAGCCAGTACGTTCGTTCAAAACTGGAGGCGGGCCGTCATTCATTCCAGAATAAAGGTACAAAAGAATACTTGTATAAAGAAACCATTAGGAACCTGAAGATAGACCCATGCATAAAGTGAAATGGTATGTTTTAGAATCAGATGCTCTCATTGTCGTTCAACAATATAGTTTTATATAAACAGAAATCATAATAACTTCTAATTGTCTGATCCATCATAAAAATATAAAACATTAAACAATCCATTCTAAACCAATAATAATAACTTCTAATTGTCTGATCCATCAACCTTTACAAGCTCATTGATCATCATCTTTTTCACTTCCTGTGATTTCTTTATATTCAAGAAGAAATCAGTCATTATACATTCGTAATTTGGTAACTTCTCATAACCCGGAAAGTAATTAATATCAACCACAAGATAACCATCTCGTTTATCATCCTCAATCATGTCAAAGTTAAATAGATGCAACCCGAGAGCCAGTCTCAGGTCCTTCGCCACCTCGTTAACAAACTCCGTCCCTGGCATCTCGAGCTTCTCATCGGAGCTATTACTGTCACCGGAGATCACTGCAGCCGATATCTTGGAGAAGCTCATAACCCCACCGGAGTCTGATGCCAGTTTCTCCATTGTCTCGCCTGAAACATCAGGCAACGAACTCCGTTTCACACATTTGACGTAGTCTCCGGCTACGTAAACCTTGAACACGACCCCTCCGTGGTTCACAAATTGTTGTAGGACCATGGGGGGGTCGAGTTCAAGTTTTTTGGTTAACCCTTCATGGGTGAACACTAATGACATGTTATGTGCGGTGGCGGACCCGTCAGCGAGCAGCGGTTTGACCATCATCGGGAAACCGATGTCGTTGGTGGTTTGGATGGAGTTTAAAGATTCTAAATCTTGAACAAGGAGTTGGTTTGGGATGTTGAGTTTTGGGATGTTGAGGTTAGATATGGGTTTGAGCATGGTGATGCGGTTGTGGAGGTGTTGTATGGCGGAAGGAGGGTCGATCACGGTGGCGTTCGGGTGGCGGGCGGAGAAGTTGTCGAGGTTGAGGTCCCATTCGTCTCCGTAAAGCTTGTGGATCACGCAATCGAACGGGCCTTGATCGTTTAATGGTTTTGAAACGTCAATTGGGATCAAATCAATGCCTTTTGTTTAGCATGGTTGATGAATGGTTCGACCATGAAAGCCTTGATCTTTCGTGCGGGTAAGGCATAACCCACACGAAAAAGATCAGTTTCTCGTTCAAATTCTAGCATTTTTTCGTGCTTTTAGATGAACAAATGGAGATTGATCAGTTTCGTTGATGAAACAATATGGGTTTATGATCACAAGAATATTATTCGTTTGATGTTTTAAACTGAATATATGCCCATAAATATTATTGGGTGATATTATTGATGAATCAGTTATGGAAAACTTGAGGGATCTCCTTTAATTGGAAATTATAAGCGTTGAAGGGTATACATAAAAGGTTAACGTTACCATGTTGGTTTTGAGTTCTAAAATATAGGATTAAGGATAAGGATACGTAAAATAAAACATTGAAGTCTGTTATTTGTTATTTATTGTTTTAGGAGAGTATGTGTTCTTTGTCGTAAAATAATTTTATCATGATAGTTGGTTAAAATCCTGTATATCCTAATAAACCAAAGTTTTTAAGGATACATACGTGATTTGATTTTGTATATTCTAAGGTTGGTTTTCCCAACTAAATTTATAAACACATTTTAATTAAAATGATTTTGAACATTTACCGAAATCGCATGCTTCTTTACTTATATGGATTTCTTATTTTTATTTTTGCATTTCTCTCTTCCGTTCCAGACTTTAGATCTCTTCTCTGTGGCGGGAGGTCTCTTTCGTATCAAGAGTGTTTTGAGGAGGCCAGGGGAGACGGAGTGGATCGAGAGGGCTTATACCTTACCTCTTCTTTATTGATGATTTTCTTATTTCTTTGCGCAATCAAACGACCTAAAAATTTCAAAATCATTTGTTTGATTTTGCTTGAATGATTTAACTACTGACGAGTAGTTATTTTACTTACTGGTAGGTTTTTTTTAAATATTAAATGATAGGAGTTTCAAGTAAATAAACTAAACAACTATATATCTAAAAATGTAAATCTTATTATGCTAAAAATTTATTTTAAAAATTATAAGACTTAAATTATATCATATTTTAAAATGTAATTTTATAATTTTAATCTTTATTATTTGTCATTTATAATAATGGTTAATAACATCTAACATACAAAGTTTTTATTTAAAAAAACTAATAATTTCAAAAAATTATATTTATTCCACACATGTGGTTCTAACCTAGTGTTATGCATAAATTATCATGATATGTCTTTTTAAAATACTATAAAGCAATGTACAAAAAAACTCTTATTAAAATTGTGTTTTATGGTGATAAGTCCATTGTGTTTTACGGTGATAAGTCAACTAAACTATTGATTTACCATGCTATGGTTGAGAAAGAAAATTTTCCTAAGCTTTATGCACCACATTGATCAAAAGCCTTGAATTCAATTTACAACATTGGTTCGTATTGAAGTTTGTTGTTTGATTTGCAAGCTAAATCGTTCTTGTTGGGAATTTTAGTACCCAATTAAAATCATTTAACGTGTGTTCTACTTGATCTTTATGAATGCATTAGATCTATGGTTAGATTTCATATTAGTTTTATATTGTGATACTCATACGTTTCGTACATACATCTCTAAATCAATATTGTTGGGTCAGTACATCGGCATATATAAATTCATGCATGTTTGTTAATTTTCAAGGGTTTTCTTTACATAGAGGATGTGGATTATATAGAGGCAAACCGTCCCTTAGTCAAATCAACCATCTTATGGTTAGTTGATCTTTCGGTTGTCTTTACACGCGAATGAGTTATTCAAGTTAATATGAACAATGTCTTTCTACATGGATAACTATAAGAAAATGTGACTATTTTTTACCCGATGCATTCTAATCATGTTTGCTTGTTGAAAAGAAGTCATTTATGACTTATGACTCTAAACAAGACCCTATAGTTTGGTTCTTCAAGCTTTCTAGTACCCTCATTGTTTCACTTTTAAAGTCAAAGAGACTCATTTTCGCTTTTAATGTTGAACCAATTTCTAAAAACACATACAAGATACAAATTAAAATGTTTTTCCTTTAAACATGTAATGGTTTCTTCAAGATTGACTTTTAACATTTGACAAAATGGAAAAAAAGGGCAATTGGTTTGGTATAGTTGACCGGTGACTAGAGAATAGAAAAGTCAGCTTCATAAAAAAGTCAACTATATCGTTTACCCTATTTAATGTTGCTAGATCTAAGTTCGATCCCAAAAAGAATATATATTAAAGGATTGTTATTAGGGCATCTATTAGTTATTGAGACACATTTCATTTCTTTATCTCTCTTTACATATATATATATATATATATATATATACATATATACATATATATATATATATATATATTATATATATATATACATATATATATACATATATATATACTATATACATATACATATATACATATACATATACATATACTATATACATATACATATATATATACATATACATATATATACATATATATATATACATACAATGATTGTCAAAATAACCAAGATGATATTACATGTGACATTTATTTCATAACTAATAATACAGAAAACTAAAAAGACCATGTTTTTCCTTATTATCTGTATTATATAAATTGAGATCATAAAACCTTTTGACCTAGTGGTAGCACGTACCACGGCTTTTCAAATGAAAGATCATGTCTTTGAGTATAATTTTAAACAAAATTACTCTGTATTGAACCAATGGTTTTTTCCGTTGTGGGTTGTATCACAAGATTGATGGTGTAACACTCAGCCTCTCACACCAACAATCTCACACCAACAATATTGTCCGTTTTCTCTACAAGGAACTCACGGATTTGTTTTTTGTTGCCCGGGTAAAAACTTCGTAGGAAGGTCACCCATCTCTAAATTGTTCCCACCTAAGCACGCTTAACTGTACAGTTCTCCTCTCATCCACAACCAATACACCCAAAACGCGTTGTTGATATTAGAGACGGGACATTCCTTATGAACCAAAAATCTCTTATGTCAACGCCCGATGCGAGATTCGCCTAGGATGTTACAGATGATGTGGCCTTAGTTATAAAATAAATAGGTAAGTAAAGAGAGTCGTACATTTATCGTTAAAAAACATAAATAGTGAAAAATTGTGTGGAAGTTTTAGTACATCAAGATTTATTATTTTTAAATATATATATTGTATTATGTCAAAATGCACATGTGGCTGGTGCTGCACAATATATGCATACAATAGATAAAATCAAAGAAATAGTAAAAAGCAATTAATAAACTATTGTTTTAAATTGTATTTCTTCATTATATCTGTATGTATTTACTGTTCTTAAACAACATACTACTGCTTCTGAAAAGAACGTGTTCTTATGTATGTACGAGCATGCTCGTTTCAAAACCAATTATTCATCAAGATCTACGATAACCGCACAACACGATCCTACAAAGCACACAAGAATAATCAAATAGAGTGTGAACGAAAGTGAAAAGATTAGTACTCATCTTACATATACATCAAAATACTATTGCAAAAGTGTATTATACGATTCACACCCAAAATACCTTTTATTCCCTTAGAAACCACCTCACATGTAAATATATTACTGTGGGTATAGATTCCTTTGTTCTTCCAAAACAATTTTAAATTTGTAGAATCAACTCTTTTTCACCAGAGTTCAATATAAAACCATTTGATCACATCAAACAAAACTCATCACACACACATAAACACACACAAACGCACACACACTCTAATCGATCAGATGCCAGAATTAACACATGAAACTCATCTCTTTCGTGTAGGTTATGCATTACCTGCAAGAAAAACTCAAGCTTTCATGGTGGATTCATTCATCGCCTACGCAAAACAACATAATATCCATTTCATCCCAATTGACCCACAAAAACCACTAACTCAACAAGGTCCTTTTGATTGCATCATTCACAAGCTTTATGATCACCAATGGACCCTCAATCTCCACCACTTCACCGTCGACCACCCTAACGCCACCGTGATCGACCACCCCTCCGCCGTCCTCCGCCTCCACAACCGCACCACCATGCTCCAACCCATCACCCACCTCCACATCCCCCACCTCAACACCCCACACCAAACCCTCATTCAAGATTCAGAATCTTTAACCAAGAGTGTTAAAGATTTGATCTTTCCGGTTATTGTTAAGCCCCTTTTGGCTGATGGAACCACCGGTGCACATGATATGTCATTGGTGGTTAACCATGATGGGCTGAGGAAGCTCGAGCACCCATGGTGGTTCAGCGGTTTGTGAACCATGGTGGGGTTATGTTCAAAGTGTACGTAGCTGGAGATTATGTTGAGTGTGTGAAACGGAGGTCGTTGCCGGATGTTTCGCCGGAGATGGTGGAGAGGGTGACGTCAGAATCCGGTGGGGTGATGGGTTTTTCTCAGATTTCAAGTGGGGTGATCGCCGGAGAGGAATATTCCGGCGAGAAGGTGAGAGCTCCGGCGAAGGAGTTTCTTGATGTGGTGGCGAAGGGGTTGAAGGAGGCTTTTGGGTTGAATCTTTTTAACTTTGATTTGATTAGGGATGATGAGAGTGATGAGTATTTGGTGGTGGATGTTAATTATTTTCCTGGGTATGAGAAGTTATCTTCTTATGAGTCTGTAATGGTGGATTTCTTCTTGAAGATCAAGAAGTTGCAGGAGGAGAAGATGATGATGAAGATGAAGATGATGATGGAGAAGGAGAATGATGAGATTGAGAGGACACAAGGTTAGAGTTTGTGTGTAGGATGAATTGAAGGGGATTAATGGTTTTGTTTTTGTGTTATGACTTATGAGAAGTTATGTGAATTTTCTTTTCCTTTCTTGTAATAATCGAAAGTGTTTTTGAATCTAGGTGATCTATTGTTACTAACACTAAAAGAAAGGTTGTCATTAGCGGCGACAGCTACCGATAGCGGCGACTCCATTAGCGGCTACAATCGCCGCTATTAGTCAATGATCCGTCTTGAGTTTCTAAACTTAGACATGTCGTCGCTATTGCTAATAGCGGCGACAAACCCCACTAATAGCGGCGAAATATGTTACCGCTATTAGTCTCTCTTCTTGTAGTGTAAAAAAGGTTGTTACTAACAGCAGACGACAACATAAATATATGTTAGAATGATGGATCCGTGCTAGGATCATTTGTGACCCATTTGTGACATCGTAAGTATATTTAGAACCGCAAGAACAACTATTAATGTATGATTTTGTTTTATACAATAAATGATTAAAATATAATGTGTTACCGTATCTTTTAAAATTCAATAATAAAATAATGAAAGAAATTCTAATTTGCAGATGTGTAGGTAGACAAATAAAAAAATTTAGAAAATATAAAAACATTACTTTGATCGGTTTTTATATTACTTTGGTGTTTGTTAAGGTATGGAAACATACACAAGTATGTGTTAAAAGTATAAAATTTAAAATATGAACTATTAATATTAGTTTTTATGGTTTTTCATATTTATAAGTTATCAAATGATCCTAGTCTTAACGGGTCCCCAAAACAATGTCAACTAGGTGACATCCGTAATTGGTAAAATCAGATCAGATTTAAGAACACTTTTAATTTATTCTAAAACCCATAAAATCGTGTACTATTTCATATGACTAAGTTATGTTTGTAGGAATCTTTGTATATATGCTTTTAGATTTAAGAACACTTTAAGAACACTTTTTGTTGCTTGTTCTAGTTTGTTCTTTCTGTATGTTAAAAAGAAGGTGATCCATTTGTGTATACTAATTATAAGACAATCTATAATGCATGAACATTTTTAACGGCAGTGTGTATATTCATATGACACATCAATAACATCTTCATCCTTCACCCACAAACTTTTTCATATGACTCACTTTTACCTTTTTCCATTTTATCAACATTTTTACTTTTATTTCATAATCAAATGTATCTATTATAACAAAATATTTAATCTTTCTACTATAATAAAGATTAAATATGAATGATACGTATCAACATCATATTCATTCTTACAAAAAAATTATGTTTTTTTTCTTCTATTAAATAGTTACATTAATTACAAATAATATTATTTAAATAATTTTAGATTACAAATGGTTTCTAAAAAATTAAAAAAGATGTCTTTTTATTAATGTTATTTCTAAAGAAATAAATTTATCATATATGTTATTTCTAAAACGTCAAACTTATTTGATAATATGAAATATTTTAAATTTAGTGTTTTTAAAAGTAAATTTTTGATAAACCAAAAATAATTAGAAATGAGATTGGAAATTTATAAAATAAGAATTCTTTAAACAAAATGTTTCTTTTTTGAAAAAATTTATTTGAAAAGTTTATATTATTATTTTATTACTTATAGTTTTTACTCCTGTGTAATTTAAATCATATCTTATTTTATAATAGTGGATTAATTTGTTTCTATAGTTTGGCAAAGTCTTTTGAAAGTTTATTAATTTATAGTTGTTCAATTTTTTTAATAGTTCATTAATTTGTACCTGCCTCAAAAGCTTTGCTTTGTACTAGTGGGAGTAGATTGCGTACCGACTAGAAAAAATTTACACACAGAGAAACAATTTAACCAACTATAATAAGTATGGTTACTAAAACTAACTCATAATAACAAAGTATTATTGTCACTTAAAAATTAAAAGTATATATAACTACTAAAATAAACCAAGAAGCTAAGTGGTTATTATTTATAAAATTTTGTCCCTACAACAACTTTAAAATGTTCTTAAAATGTGTACCAAAAAGGCCATAAATTTGAATATGGAAGATGCCAATGTCTATTTCAAGTGGAATACTCAAAAACAATGAGAGAATCTCATACCCACACCAAATCTCTAGGTTTTTTTATGTTTTCTTTATGTGGTGTAATAATATGCTTTCACACCATATACTTATTCTTGAATTGATGGACAAAAGTACTTGTTTAAATCTAATTGTCTTCACTAATCATGTTGAATTGTTGATAGATACAACAACCCGTAATGTTTGTAAAAAGACTTTATCATCATTGTCACCAACTCAAACACAATCTACCACTATTATTCTAAATTGAGATACGTACACAACGAGTTAAAGAACATTTATATTTGACCAATGCAAACCATTAATTTTATGCTCGAATATACTATGCTCCAGAAATTTAAATGTTTAGTATTATTTGTATGTGTTCTTAGTTTGAAGAAATGATGATCACTAATTTTGTTTTTAGCTAAATTTTAGATTTTTTTATCAACCCAATAAAACGTAACAAGATATTGCATGTGTTATTGATGATGAACTGTTCATCTTGGAACTTACGATTATGTTTTCATCTGAGGAGTTTCTTTCTCATTTTGTTTTCTCGTCTGGTCCCTAGCTTTGATACTATCTGTAACAACCCAAACAACAAAGTTGATGTATGAATGACATGAACCATAGAGTTTGTGTATGATTTTATGTAATCCAAATTACAATATTCAACTTCATAATATAACTGAATAGCAGTTAGTTATATATAATCTTCAATGTCAAATTTTAGAACCAAGATGGCATTAAGAAGCCCTCTTTCCACCTTTCTTGTTTACTTTCTTCAGTCTTCTACCAACTGACCTCATCCTCGGCGAAATTCCAAATTTTCCCCTTTTCGTTGTTCTATTTACTGGTGTAGCCACATCAACTTTGCCATTGTTACATGATCTTTGTTTTCTAGTCCTCTTACTCTCTCTTGCACTTGCATTACTTTGTTGAATCTTTGTATCAACATGTTCAACCCCACCCATTCCTCCTTTGTGACCCTGGTTTTTGAACTAACAATAATAATAACGAGACGATTAGTATATAGACACTCGCCTGCTAATCAATGGGACTAGGTAAAACACAGCTTACGTTGGACATGTGACATTTAGTGAGTTTAAGGCATGAAACCAGTGAAAGCTAGCGGCATAAATTATATCAAAACAAAGTTGAAAGTGTACCTTGTTGATACAACTATCATGTTCATGAGTTCCTCTGCTTCATGGACCATTTGGTCTTTTTCAAACTTTTTGGCTACATTTTTCATTTTGGGAAGATCTCCTCTCACAGCAAGAATACGGTTTCTCCCACAACAGCAATCAGAAAGCTCTGTATCTGTAATAACCAATGACATTAATGCTTACATAATAATTTGGTTAACTGAAAGTAGTTCTTGTTTGTTTACCATGAAAAACACAAATGGGATCAACACGACAGTTGCAGCTAACATGTGCCACATAACAGTTGCGTTTGCAAAGGCTGCAGCTAACGCTTTCTTTCATCTTTGACAAGATATCAATAGATTGGTCCAATGATTTCAGATATGATATTGCAGTGTCATATTTTTGTATAAGAGATGCAAACGGGCCCTTAATGAAACGGTTAATATCTGCATCAGGGTCATGAGTATCATCTTTTTTAGAATTCTTTGAGGAAAGAAGCATAGCTTCTTTGCACACAATTTCTTCATAGGGGATAATGGGCTTCATTTGAAGAAATGCATATCTCTCGTTAGCGACCCCACCAAACGGGAACCAATCACGAGCTGCAAAATTCACTGCCTCGCCACAATTGAAGCCTACATGCAAAGTCAAACTAATTGGTAAAACTTTGACCTTAAAAGTCAGACATTACCCAAGTAAGCCTATGGCTTGACTCTTGAATGTATGATATCATATACCATGACTAAAACCGGCATGATATGCTCTCGGAAACGTGCCAACGAACTCCCCCGGTAGTTGCACAAGTTTGTAAACCGGAACATGATTCTGCAACAGTATCTTTGGAGAAAACATAGTTGTTTTTTCTGCAAGCATCTCAAAGGCTCCTTCAGGTCCGTTAGATGATAAAATTTCTCGTGTGTAAACATGATGCTGGGTAACTTTCTCAAACTCATTAGCAGCACTACTAGGAACTCCATACCATGTTTTTGGTGCTCCACAGTGATGATAATTTATGCTGAAAAACGTGTTCAAATCTTATACCAGAAACCAGGTTACAATAATGTATTTATAGCATAAAACCATCAAAGTCATTTTGTTAGAGAAAAGATATTATTATTGAAATGATATAGGCTTTTTTATCATATTTGACACACTGATTTTGTAATGAAAATTAAAAGAATAGTGTTGTGGGTCAACTCGACCCGTTTTGTCCAGTTGCTCATTTCGCCTCATCTAAGTATTAAGTTGCAGAAAACACTAGAATTGGAGTATACCTATATAAAAAGTGATCTTCTACATGCCATGCAAACATACTGAAAAGCATTCCAATGTACAACATAGGATCAGTCACTCCCTGAAAAAGTCAAAAGCATAAGTTATGGTCAAATGTGTAGAAAGTTTCTACATTTATAAGCAATTCTATAAACAAAAGAATCATATTACAGGAATGTCATTTTCCAGCAAACGAAGCGCAGATCTTGGCAATCGAGGAAGTTTCTGAAACCAAAATACGAAATAAATCATACAAGAACTACGCTTATAAGATGTATATAAATGAAATAGTGATATCAAAACATTAGATAAGGGTAACTATGAGACCTTCAAATTCCATTGCTATTTGCAAGAGGATCATCTGATGAAGATGAGAATGCACTTCCTTCTACATTCACTCCATATTCAACTGTTCCCTTCTTGCCACTTGTCATCTCGAGCCAAAATTCCCTTTCCATGTATGCAGATGGAAGACAACCGGATAAACAGTATTTATCAGCCGACACCCTATTCGCCATTACCTCAAAATCTCGAAGAGTGTAGCTTCTGAAACAAATTCACAAATACATATCAGTAAACATCAAAAGCTGCTCACATTGTATTAAACTATTATTAAAGCTTGAAGCCTTATAATCATATTACTCAAGAAATTATATTATCATGAGAAGAATAGAATTCTTGTAAGTGTTTCAGATTAACCAACCTGACTTGAATCATACCTTAAAATTACTTGTTTTGACCCAATACCCAACCCGCCCATTTTGACACTTGTCACACACTTCTACTGGCAGCACATAACAGTAATAACAACGATATAGCGTAAAAAGGTTTACTTTCTGCTGATGAAGAATGAGTTCTTGTCATTCGTAGTCCATTTAGGAACCCGAAGGGGCTGCACTTTAGGCATAAATTTGAAACATGGTTTCTCCTTCTTCATTACAACACCAGTTGGAACAGTAGAGACTAAAGGAGGAACAATCTTGCATATTCCTATAAACACTTGAGTTAACTCTAAACAAAATGAAACAAACATAAGTTCACTCAAAGAAAAGATGAGTAGATCAAAATTCACCATATTTTGATGCTTCTGGTGCAATTTTCTGAATAAACAGTAAAGGGTCTTCAAACTCCTCAATAGAAGGATGATAAACAGGACATTCTGTAATCTGATTTATCCATTCCAAATCATCATTTATGCGCGAGTGATCCGCTTGAAACATCTTACAATCTCTAAACACACGCGACTTTAAACGCTTAGCGACTTTCTTACGCCTTGCAGACGAAGAAAACTCCATCTTTCGCAAGTTCTTTTGATTCAGTTTCATCGGCGTAACTCTAATCCTCCGAATAACGAAACAAACACCAAGATTCAACACTCCAACCTATGAAAACTTGATCTTTATTTCACAAATTGAAGAACCAAGTTTGCAGAAAAGTTCAAGATCAAACTGTTAACAACCATTCAGAAGTTTCATCGTTCGTACACAAAATCCCTCTTCATAAACTGTAAAAACAGAAGGATTATCACATAAATTCCTTTGAAATGTGTATGCACACAAAGTGTTTGCTTTAATTACATCAAAAGTTGAAACAATATGTTAGAAATTTGATCATTTGTACACAAATTCTTCTGCATAAAGAGTGAAACTTGTATGATTTAGAGGATTAGAGGCGTACGATCTACAGAAGAATGACTGATTACTCGCTTATTGCAGATAGTTTCTGAATTGAAACTTGAACAGACGAAATTTGATTTATATGTTTCGAAACGGGTTTATTTGTTGCTTTTCTTGACGGTTGTCAACTTGTCGCTAAGTTTGATTTGCCACGTCATATATTTTTAATTTAAAGTTCCATGTCATACCTTTTAATTTAATTTGCCACGTCATACCATTTTTAAGTTATAAATATGTATGTTTTCTACTCTTTAATATGTTGGGTCTATTAATTAACACTAAATTAAAACCAATGTATTATATGGGTGAAACAAATAAATTATATTAAAATCATTAATTTTATAATTTTTTTATTTTTTAGACGTTATTATCTATTTGTGAAATAAATATATAATAAATAAAAAAAGTTTAATACATAATGAATTAGAAATTATTACTCTATATTTAATATGTATTAATAAATTATTAAAATAACTAAATTTATATTTTAGATGTTTCATAGTTTAGTTTACTTATTATAATAATTACAATTTAATATTAGAGAGACAAGAAATTCAAATATAGATATTTCTTTTAATATATTTTAGTTAAAACAAAGTCAAATTAATTGTTTTATAATTTTCGTATTTATTATGAGAGAGATACGACAAAATGATTTTTTGATATGCTAGAATGATGACACGTGTCATTTGATATGCTAGAATGATGACATATGTTTTAAGAAAACTTCTTTTTATCATATGTTATAGATAAGAATAATAATAATATAGAATGTTCTGGTGATAAGATGTTTACAAATTTTAATAAAGATTTAGATTTGATTCTTTAATAAATATCTTCAGTAAACTTTAGATAATTGATTTTAAGATGGTTTAACGATAAGACGTTTAGGTTTTCAATAAAGGCTCGGATGTGATTTTTAATAAATATCTTTAAAGATTATAATGTCACGTAAGAGACGGAAATGACAAACAATATAGGAGGTTGTAGCATCGGTTATGTCGTGTGGTATTATATTATTAGTATAGTGTTTAGGAATAGTAATTTGAAAGCTTGTTTTCGTTGGTATTTGTTATACAGATAATTAGTAGAAGCTTGTTATTTTCTTTGAGGATTAGGATATAAAATATGTGATTTACTTTTTTCTAATTAAATTTGTCTTTCGTATAAACCATTACATTAATTATTTTTGTAATGGTTGATTTTACATGAATCTACTAAGAAAGTAAGTTGTTTTTGTGTTTGAATCAAATTTTATATTTTCAAACAAATTTTAAAAAGCATGATCATATTGATGATAAAATAGTAGTTTTGTAAGCGTAATAGTCGTATTGGCATGACATGATATCCAAACTAATATATATTATTAGTGCTTCAATATGAAAAATGTTCACTGATTAACTTTTATATATTCAAACGAAATTTAAGAACACAATATTCATATTGACAAGGGAAAGATAAGTTTAAAATTGTAATGGTCGTATCAATATGACAAATATCCAAATTAATATCATTAAAATGCTTCAATATGTGAAACAAGTGATTAGGGAAGGCGGAGTCGTTGCGAGAACGAGCAGGTCGTTTACCCGCCCCAAAACACTACACCAAGCATACGGCTTGGAGTCTAGGAGGATGAACTCAGGGAAGACTCACCAAGCGAGTCAAAAAGATGTTAGGGATGGAGACTCTTGTGGTGGTGGGTGGAGTTGGAACACCGCCGCCTTATTTTTTGGTGTGGGCGAGTCGTGATGACACTACCCATCAAATTGTTAGAAATATGAGGTTGGTACCTTACAATTTCAAGAAATTATAGCATAATTAAGCAACATATGATGAGAACTGAATGAAGTAAAAAATTTAACATTATATGACTGTGTCTACTATACTTCAACTTCGGTTGACTTCAGTGTCATTAGCCAAAAAACGAACTGCAATTCGTGTTTTATAGCATCCTACATACATGCTCAATGTTGTTGGAGCATCGTGTAAGCTACAAGAGATCTTTCATAAAGTTCAATAAATCCACTAAGATTGAACCAAGAGCGTCCATCGATCAGGCGATACACATATGACTTTCATGTTAATATGTTATAATATTCCGGTTTGTTTTGTAATTAGTTTCTTATCGATTATGGATGTGATTGAATATATTTGTCAAGATTCAAGATGGTCTAAAGGAGTAAATATATGAAGCAAATATCTAGGTGGTATTGATTCATTCGTTAGATCTTGTGTTCAACTTGCATCTCATGGAAGAGCATTTTGGGTTTGTTAATAACTTGTCTAAGACATTCTAATATCCCTATCATAGGTTTTGACATGTTTGTACATCCTGGAGAACCGCTCAAAAGGAACGAGAAATAACGGGTTTGTTTTGTTACAAAGTTATAATTTTGGATATGTTTTCAGGTAGCGAGTTTCAAAACTAAAAACGGTCTTACTCTAAAGTCAGTCCAAAAGAAGAATAACAATGGATTGTGTTGGTTTATCGACTTTGAAGTTGGTTTTAATTTTGTTGGTTGTAACTACAAGTATTAAGTAATGTTGTTTAACTATTCCAATCATCGATTAATTTTTTCTATATTTTGAAGATAAAAAAACTAGGTTTAAATGCATGTGGGAATTTTGAGTTGATGTTCTATAGAATATATGTATGAGCGTGACAGCCAAAAAACAATTTTTTGATTGATCAAATATTCTACTTGACATAAAAAGTCTCTAAATCTTAATGGGTCCTACAAACATACATCCCCCAACTAACAAACCTCTTTTATTCGAAATCCATGAAGTATTTGGAATTACTTTTTTATGTATAATTTTCGATGCTTTTTAGAAATTATTTTTGCAATGCAACAAGTGTAAAACAACTAAAAGGTCAAAATTGATGCTAATTTCCTCAATAATTTGATTCTAAAGTCAAACTTCTTCCACAAGTTTTTCCTTTTTATTTCTTCTCATAAAATAAATCTATTTGAGTGAATTACAGTTTAATCCTTTGACTTTTGTCAACATGCTATTATGTTATCTTTTCATTTTTAAAGGGTGTTTAAATATGTTTTTAAATCAGGAAAATTATACTTCATATTTTTATACGCAAACTCAAGTCTCCAACAAAATACTTTTATAGATAAATATTTTGTATATTATAGAGCTATTACGATGTCACTGTTGTAATATTTAGATTCTAATGCCTGTAATTTTTAGAAATTAGATGATCGTTTAGTTCCCATAAGCACTGCAACTCTTTATATAAAACATAAAAAATAAAGTACAAATAATATATTAATAAATAAAATTTAAGAGGTAATAATCAATAATAAAATATATATTCACAATTTTGGTCTAAATTTTAAAGAGAGAAAATCAAGTGACAAAAAAGAAAATTACAAGAACAAATAATAAACTATTTGAAGTTAAATAAAAGACCAAAAAATAAACTTTAGAAATCCAAAAGATTTAAAACCAACTAAAATTACTTCAAGATAAGGACCAACAATGTAAAAGAAACAAAATGAAACATTTACACCAAAGTAGCAGTTTGGAAAAAGATAAGGGGCTAAACATGTAACTCACTCCATCAGTTAATATGATCATTCTTATATGTTGTTTGATTAACAGAAATCATGAACACAACGATAAATTGCAAACAAAAAACCTTCAATTTTGCAAATCGACGTATAAGATCGAGTTCTAATGCAATGCATTGACAGTTTGATGATTCATTGCTTCAATTCGATTTTGGAGGCATAATTCTCTAATAAGAAATCGGATTTTGATCATGTATCAGGTAACAATCGTCTCGTTCATGCTGTTGTTTGTAATGATTATGGTTTATATGATGTTAGGGGTTCGGAAATGATGGATGTTGTGATTAACAAGGCGGATGAAATGCAGATGTGTAGATAGTTTGTTGATTCGTTGCTGCAATTCGATTTCTGAGGGGTAAATCTCTACAACGTGTAAGAAATTGGATTTCAATAAGAAATCGGATTTTGATCATGTATCAGGTAACAATCGTCGCATTCATGTTGTTGTTTTGTGATGATTATGGGCTATGTGATGTTAGTGGTTAGAAGATGATAATGTATGTGATTGATGATGGCTGAATTTTGAATTTGTGATTTGTAAAGCGGATGTATACAGGAGGGAAGGTAGTTTGTTGATTTGTTGCTGCATTTTGATTTCTGAGGCGCAAATGTCTACGACGGAGAAGAAGAAGGATTGTGAGAATGTATCAGGTAATGATTGAGTCCTTTGTGTTGTTTGTTTGTTTAATTGTTTTGTTGATTGTTGTTTATGTAATGTTGGGGGCAATGATATGATTCTATTTTATAAAATTGATGTCTTTAAGTTTAATTCGTTCAAAGTGTAGATATAGTTATAATTGTGAATATATTGTGCTTTGCTATTGATGTGAAATGTGGTGTTTTTCATAGTCAGATTGAGTTTTCATCATTTTGAATTGTGGCTTTTTGTAGCAAACAAGAAGGGAAGAAACTCAGAAGTTGGAGAAAAGCTGGAAAACTGCCAAAATTCAACAAGTATGATTGTTTTCTTTTGCACTTACATTTTCATTATTGTGTGAAGTCGTTCAATTTTGGCGAGTGTTCCTTCGGGTGATTTCGCAAGAATTAAGGTTAGATTGTGATGGAAACCGAATATGATGTTTCAAAATTTAGTAATGAGATTTTGGTGTGTAACTCCATAATGGTTTTAATAATTTCATTCAGATAAGATCTTTTTGTTGAAGCAACATAGTTAAGTTTTAAACATACCCAGTAAAATCTCACTCATAGAAAAAGTTATCTGTAGAGTCTAAGGAGGGTAGGATAAGGACACAATTTCCTTTATCCCGGACGATAGAGAGGCTAGATACATATTATTTAATTACCCAAAGTTAATAAGGGTCGTCTTTGGATGGAGTGATTAATCTAATTTTCAAGGTTTCCCAGCTTCCCATGATTAACTGGTGATGATTGATGGGTTTGTAGCAACATTATAGGGATCTACTCTGTGATATTAAAAAAGAACAAAAAATAAAACTAACTTAGACTTATGATCAAATGTATATATGATTATATGTTGTGCTCATCAATTCTTGATTGTACATCTTCACCTTGATGTAATGCTAAATGGTATAAATATCATCTCAGGATTGTCCCTCTATGACCTCTTATGTTTAGAAAATAGAGAAAAATGGAGCTGCTTGTCTGGACAAACTCAACCTTACAGTATGTTTAATCCCATTCTTCAAAACTCATTGGCAACCTTGTTGAACCTTGAATTATGATTTGCTTACAACCTTTTTTCATATGTTCTGACAACATGACTAGTGTAAAACATCAATCGGGTGAACTACATAATATGTTGATACCTATTTGTTGTGAATGATATGTCTTGCATTGTATAATATAAGTGATCATGATCAGATTACTATTAACTAGTGGGTTGTTTATGATGCAATATGATTTTTCCATGTACTAGGTGCGCAAGAAAAGTTGTCAGGTTTTATCTCTGAATCGGGTAATATGGTCTGTGCTGATTGTGGAAGTCCAGATCCAAAATGGGTGTAAGTGTTAAGCTCCATATATGACATCACATACAACACAATCATTTTAATTCCTCATTTGTTCATTCATATTACTCTATAGATGTAACTTTTAGCAGGCTTTTGTATAATGTATTGCAACCAAAATTAAATTTTCTTTGCGTGACTAGATCTGTAAGCTTTGGGGCGTTTATCTGCATCAAATGTTCAGGAGCACATAGAAGCCTTGGTGTTCATATATCAAAGGTATAGATTATATATTTTACTTTGGAAGCAAAAATAAATCATAAAAAATAGACTCTAGTTGGGTTGTGTTAACAAGGTAAAAGTATTTGCATACAGGTGTTATCAGTGAATTTAGATGAATGGACACATGAAGAAGTGAACAATGTAATAAATTGTGGTGGGAATGCCATGGTTAATTCAAAATTTGAAGCCACAATTCCTGAAAAATGTAAAAAACCAAAAGCAGATTCTTCTATAGATGAAAGACTTGATTTTATCAGGTATAGTTACTCTCTAATCCTATTTTAGGTAATATTAATTAGTGTTCAATAAATGACTTCATGGATATTCAGGAGAAAATATGAGCTGCAAGAATTTATAGACACCAATAAAGAAATATGTCTCGGGCCATATCCATCAATGCAATGTGCTTCAACAAATTATATGGACAAAAAGAACGCAAATAATGTTCGCGCGCATAGTATTGGCCAAGCATTTCGCAACAGCTGGAAAAAGAAAGAAGCTGAAACCAAGGCTACTAAAAAAAGTAGTTCAATGGTAATTTATTTGTATTCGTTTTGTTAGCTTAATTAGATGTGTTAAGATGAGCGGGTTGGGTCAGGCCACGTAAATGGGTTAAAACCGGCCTGCAGGGATGGTGATCCACAAACACGTTTTTGGCTATATGTTATTAAATAATTCTGACTATTTTGATTAAAGTTGACCCATTTGAATTATTTCTATTTTAGCTAAATTTGACCCGTTTAGATTACACAGAACCCAGATGGATTCGATGATCGGATGAGACAAAATTGCAAAATCAACCCATTTTATTCAAAACATTATTAATGTGTATGTCTTATATCTTGTGTATAGGCAGGTATGGTTGAATTTATTGGTCTGATTAAGGTCAACGTGGTCAAAGGCACCAACCTAGCTGTTCGAGATATGATGACAAGTGATCCTTATGTAATCCTCTCATTAGGAAACCAAGTAAGCCTCAAATTAGACAATTATTTAGGTAATAATATAGTCAAAGTCCAGAGGTAGTTAAAGTAACGATATTAACTGTGACATTTGATGCAGTCCGTGAAGACACGGGTTATAAAGAGCAACCTTAATCCAGTGTGGAACGAAAAACTAATGTTATCAATTCCTAATAACATCCTCCTCTGAAAGTTGTGAGTCCAAATTCTACATTTTCAAATGAAACATTTTCATATAAATTGAATACTTACTAATAAAAATGATATCATGTTGCAGATTGTTTACGACAGGGATACATTCAAAGCTGATGATTTCATGGGCGATGCTGAGATTGATATCCAACCATTGGTTTCTGCTGCCAAAGCATCTGAGAATCCTGAAGTCGACGAGTCAACAATGCAACATGTAAAAGGGTCTGAAAGCAAAGATGATGTCATAACTATCTCAAAAGGAACCGTGAAACAAGAAATAGCTCTTAAACTTCAAAACGTCGAAAAAGGTATGCTGCAAATCGAGCTTGAGTGTGTTCCTCTTACCCAATAGCGCTACATAGTACATCCTATAACAAGAAGTTTGTGTATCATAGTTGAACATGGTTATTATGTGTTGTTGTTTTTGTCATATTCATGTGTTGAATCATTCATGTAGCTACTTTTACGAGTTGTTGAAGTTAAACGATCTACAAACTGTTGATATTAATGGTTTATGTTGTAGAATTACCGTGATAAATTGAGAGTCACGAAACACTATCAGATTAAAACTATTTGGGTTCACATCAAATTTTCAATCGGATAAAAATCAATTCAAGAATAAATATGATGAATGCGTGGAAAAACGTGAACAGAGAACAAACCAATAATGACCATAAATTGATTCGAAATTAACATTTGCAGGGAAGGGATGAAACTGTCGGAGGCAGTTTTCATATTGAAAATTTACACTTTTTACTCTCTAATTTCACATGTGAAACTGCCGCCCCTTGGAACCCGCTCCCGGAGGCGCTGTCCCTATTGCTTAGGGGCTTCGTCCCTGAGAAGATTTTCAATTTCGAAGATCATAATACACTCAAACAAGGGTGCGTTCCGTACCTCCTAACTTGTTTGATGGATATTATGATCAAATTGGTCATTATTCAATCTAATTACACTAAAATATCTAATAGTTTATGACCCGTACGTTGGTCTAACACGGATGAAAAAGGGAACTATTTGAAGTGCTGGTGAAGCCAAGGCAAATTGATGTATGCATGCATGAAACAATTACTTTGTAATCACATTTATACTTTGTAACATTATACTAAGTAATTGATACACAATATAATAGATCAATAAATTAATTTTTCAAAGTACTTTGAGAAAGCACACACAACATAAAGGAAAGAGGAACAATCTTAGTGTTTCTTCAATCATTAAAATCCCAAAAAGGTAAAGTTCGATTCTTTTGGGGCAAAAAGTGTGAATTTATTACCCTTATGCATGCTTACTACTTCTTTCATTATTTATTAACAACAATAGTAAATGTATTTATCTATAATAATCATCTTCATGGGTATATACCTTTGTACTTAATTCATATAGTGAGTAGACATTAAGGGGACTGTAGCTCGTCTTGTTTAGCCAGGTTGGTGGGAGTGAAAAAGCAACCACGTGAGTTTTATGTGACAAGAGATTTTCGACGATTAAAAGGTAAATTCTGCTGTTATAGTTCAACCCGTTATGTTATATGCAACATATTGTTAGCCAACCAAGAAACCACAAGTGCAAATATTGAGGTAGTAGAGATGAGGACGATGAGGTGAATGCGTGGACACACAAGGTTGGGCCGGACAAGAAATTATTTTTTTAAATAGAACAGGGTAGCACGTGTTTCAAATAAGATAGTGGAGAGAAGATTCAAATGGTTTGAATATGTAAAGAGATAAATGATGACACCTATAAGAAGCGTTAAAAACCTCGAAGTGAAAATGAAGAGGAGTACGAAAATATTATTATAGATTTTAGTCTTTGTTGGAGCTTTTTATCATATCTTATACTATATTTAGGTTATCTTTTGTCATAGGTTGAAATAAACATGTACTAGTATCGTACTGATTTAATATCAACTTAACAATAACAATACTAGTACCGGTATTGAATTTTTATGGTTTTTAGTATTGTTACTATACAACCATAATTTATTTTGCGGTGACTAATTGTGTTACTATTTTATGTGATTCTACTAATTATATTATTATTTTATGTGATTCTACTTTAGTTTCTTTAAAAAGTTGAATTATTTATCAAATATCAAAATTATCTTTTTCTGTGTGTCAAGTATAATTAATCTAATCAAAATATAAATGGCATTAACACTAGCAATATGAATTACGAGCTATAAAAATAGTTTCACTCCACAAGAGGATGCACAAAAGAATTTTCAGCTCTTTTAATTTACTTACGCATAGAAATATTTCGTAATATTTGTTTAATCCAATATCTTATGAAAAAACATACAAAACAAATATTAAACATGATAATTTGTTAGGACTAACAATTCAAAAGCTTTAAATACTTGCACCAAACCAAAAATCACAACAACTATTTCTCAAGTAGTACATCTTGGGCATTCTTTTGTAAATTTAAATCGGTTTTAAGTATATTGCATGTCATGTTATAATATTTTTACATAGGTCCACACAAAAATAGAAGTCTCATAAGCCTCACCTCCGCTCTTTCTTAACCATCAAATTCCTGACGAATTACGGCAATCTATATATCGTGACAGATGCGACAGATGAAATGATTTATCTTGTCATTAATTGTGATAGATGTCTTACTTCTTAACTATAACTCAAGTTAATTGTTGTCACAACAAGCTCTAATGATAATCGTTCTCCTCATTCAAAATACCTTAACCATCAAAATTCACATGCGTTTTTAACAATATATTGTAAAACACATCATGGTATATAACTAAAAAAGGTACATCAAAAATCATGCATACAAAAAGAAGTTTATTTTGGACACAACTAGATAGTCACAATACGAGAAAGAATAAGTCACCTTTTATGATTTTATGCTTTACAATACTTATAATATAATACTAGAAAGTTGATTGCAAGAGGGCGGTGTAGGGCTTCAAATCCAACAACAGTCAAAAGCAAAATGTTATAATCATTTATCGTCTTCCTCTTTACACACAAAAGTTCTCTGCTAATAAACAAATTAAAAACGTTCATGTGCACACCACCCAACAACACTATAACCTTTTCTTTAAGCACATCATCTCTCATCATCAAAAAGGTTGTTTCTTGCTCTATTCTTGATTTCTTTCATACCCATTGCCCCAATTTCGCCTCTTCTTCAATGGATTCCATCTGGGTCGTTGTCAAAACTGTTCGAAATGAGCTGAATTGCACCTGCTAAAAGCTGCAATCAGGGGTCAAATCAAAAGGGTCGAATTGGGGTGAAAAGATTGGAGAATGGAGGGCATTGTGAGATTGGTTGTTTTAATGGTGTTTGGGGGTTTGATTTTGTGTGTAATGTGTGAAAAGGATGGGGGTACAGCGTCTGCAGGTGTGTATATGGTTACTCTTAAGCAAGCTCCTTCTGCTTTTGCTGATTATAGACATAATCGAGTGAAGAAGACGATTCATACATTTGGGTACAGTGGTTCTACTTCTGGAGGAGCGAATACACTTGAAAATCCCAGGTGAAATTATGCGTTTTTTGTGGGTTTTAGTTTGTAGTTTGTGATAATCGACATAGGTTTTAAGGGTTTTGTTGCTGTTTGCATTGATTTTTAGTTTTTTATGCTTTTTTATCATGTTTTTGTGAGTTGTTGTTGGATTTGACATGAGAAATTACAAAGGGAAATTGGATTTCATAGGGTTAAATCATAAATGTGCCCTACTTGACCACCAGTTATGATGACAAAATGGTTGTGTTGTGAATATTGTGATGGTCATTATATCTTTTTATGAGAGTTTACTTGTGATGGATATTGAGTTGGTATGCACTTTGACTTTGGGGGTCAAAGTTATCACTTTTCAGCTTTACTACTGATGTTGGTTGTAAACTTTCTTATGTAGATGAATTTGTTCATTTGTTACAGTTAGTTTCTTGAATTGTAGTAAAGAAAATCAAGAAAACCTAAGTTTGTAAATTAATCAGAATAAAATTGAATGAGTCCATAAGAGATGATAAGGAGTAAAGCTAATTCTAATTATGCTTGAGCATGTATTTTTATAAGTAAAGCAGTTTATAGTTTGTTACTTATGATGTTTCATTTTCCTCTTTTTCTTTTTCCTAATGTAGTTTTAGTAACGTCACGAAAAAGGGCCACCATTTTCGTTCACATATTGCAAGAGTTCATGATTCACTATTGAGACGCGTTCTAAAAGGGGAGAAATATCTGAAATTATACAGCTACCACTACTTAATTAATGGATTTGCTGTTCTTGTTACTCCTCAACAGGTACATTATAATCTCTTTTGTACTGTTTTTCGTTATGGTTTGACGTTTATCGTATTTAATATGCTAGAATAGCAATATCATAGATATCATGTATTAATAATCATTTATTTATAGAATACACTTCAAAAAAGTAATCTTCCTCACCCTTTTATCTAAAGTTGGCAGTAAAAGTAAACAATAACACGTCTTATTTTGATGTTTAAAATGTGAAGGCACACAAGTTATCAAGTCGAAAAGAGGTGGCAAATGTGGTTCCCGATTTCTCTGTCAGAACGGCTACCACACACACCCCACAGTTCCTGGGTTTACCTCAGGGGGCGTGGCTCCAAGAGGGTGGTTATGAGACTGCTGGAGAAGGGGTTGTAATTGGTTTAGTTGACACCGGTATTGACCCGACTCATATCAGCTTCGCTGATGGTCTCTCTGAAAACAGTTATCCGGTTCCCGAACGTTTCACGGGTGTTTGTGAGGTCACTCGAGATTTCCCATCTGGCTCCTGCAACCGAAAACTTGTCGGGGCCCGCCATTTTGCAGCATCTGCTATTACACGTGGAATTTTTAATGCTTCTCAAGATTATGCTTCACCCTTTGATGGTGATGGCCATGGGACGTGCGTAATTTTCATTTTTTTTCTCATTTCTATTTGCGCATGATTTGGTCATAAAGTTTTAATTTGTTTAGCTTAAAATATAGCTACCATATTGGTTTTTGGATATGTTATTTGAAATTTATTTTGCAATATTGAATACTTTTAGATAATCAGCTGTTGTAAAATAGCTTGCGTGGGAATTTTAATGATCAGATAAATCAGTTGTATAAGTGTTTTGCAAATTATGTTTATTTAAGAAATTAACATGTAACATGACCAAAATGGAATGGTTTCATATTATATTTGTTCCGGCTGCAATATTTTCTGCCATCTATTTTTCATATTAACTAAAAAACCTAAAATATTAAAAAAAGTATGTATATGTATTGCAGGCACACAGCTTCTATTGCTGCAGGAAACCATGGTATTCCAGTTGTAGTAGCTGGGCATCACTTCGGAAATGCAAGTGGGATGGCCCCTCGTGCACAGTGAGTAATCTTGATTTCAAACAATATTGATTTATTCCTAGAAAGTTCTAGGAAAGTCAAAGTCTACGTGAAAAAGTCAAAACGATTTCCCACTCCCCCGTTGAAGTCAACATATTAAATCATAGTTGTCTTACGGTTACTTAACAAACCTCATTGGATCATTTCCACATAGTTATAAATTTTGTCACTAATTACGGTATAATATTGAGGTTTAATTCCTGTTTAGCATGTATTATTTTTCTTTATTTATTACTATGGTGTACACTTTTCAGCATTGCTGTTTACAAAGCATTGTACAAAAGCTTCGGTGGCTTTGCTGCTGATGTGGTTGCTGCCATTGATCAGGTATTGTGCTTAATATGATACACATGAGTCCAAATGATATTAATGCCCCTTAGAACTTTTTCATTGTTTACTTCCACTAGAAAATGTATATGTTAAATAATTAATGGTTTCTAACAGACATAAGCAGATTCGCAATCCATATGGGTTGTGTTTTATCTAAAAGTTGTGCTAAACGGTAAACAAGTGAAACGAGTTGAAAGTCGCCTGTTTTGTTTTCAATGCATATGACGTCCTAAATTGTTCTATACCTCTAAGTTACTATTGTAACAATACATTTCTATAATCATATTAACATATTAATAATCATGATATGTTTACATATGGAAAAAATAGTATTTGTGGGTCAACTCAACCTGAGGATTTCAACCGATACTAAAATGACCCATTTCAATTGATCCTGTTTTCTCCATTTATGAGTGATTTACGCAACCCGCCCATCTTGCAACTTTAATAACATGTATTTTTTAATTCTTTACTCGTTGATTTTTATAGGCAGCACAAGATGGAGTAGATGTCATAAGCTTATCGATTACTCCTAACAGACGTCCTCCAGGCATCGCAACATTTTTTAATCCCATAGACATGGCACTATTATCAGCATATAAAACTGGTATTTTTGTGGTACAAGCAGCAGGCAACACCGGTCCATCACCTAAAAGTGTTTCTTCCTTCAGTCCATGGATCTTTACGGTGGGTGCAGCTGCACACGATCGCAAATACAGCAACTCTATTCTACTTGGGAGCAACGTAACCATTACAGGAGTTGGACTTGCACGTATGTTTGTTTATTAAATAATTGTTTCTATTCTGATCTTTTCAACCTGTTGATATTAATCAACTTTTTGAATGAAATGATTTAGGCAAATGAATATATGCACTAAAATTACATTAAAGGACAACTTTAGGCCTGTTTGTCATGATTTCCTTTTTAGCTATCTTTTTAGTTGTAACCATTTGACTGCTAGAGGTTAACCATGACCTAAATCAACAAATTCGTAAGTAAAAGGCTAATACAAGAATAAGAAAGAAAATGCACCTCTAAAGTCATTGGAGATCTTATGTGTCGAGAGACAATATAATTTGCGATATGTGTGTGTGTGAAATCTTTCTTGCATTATTGTAGCATTAAAAAAATTAACATGCTGTGTTGTCTCAGCGGGAACAGATGACAGTTACACTCTGGTGTCTGCAACAGACGCACTGAATGATTCAGAAGCACCACACGATGAATATGTGAATGAATGCCAAGATTATAGTACCTTGAATCAGACCATTGTTGAAGGGAATCTCTTAATCTGTAGCTATTCTATAAAATTTGTTCTCGGGCAATCTACTATAAGTAATGCTGTACAGACAGCTAGGAACTTAAGTGCAGCTGGAATCGTGTTCACCATGGATCCTTTTATTATTGGCTTCCAGCTTAATCCTGTTCCAATGAGTTTGCCTGGTATAATAATTCCGTCGGCTAATGATTCAAAGGTGAGTAGTATCATTTAAGTGTGTTTATAACTTTATATAATTACTTTTTTTGAATATATCTGTAATTTTCATTTCAATCTGTTTATGTAAGTGTGTTTATAACGTCATATAATTACTTTTTTTGAAGATTTCTGTAATTTCATTTTTATTTGTTTATGTAAACGGGTCAAGCGGTTTAAGTTTTTAAAAAATAGCTAAAATGTAGACAAGACAAACTGGTTTGGAATTGCCATGAATATTTTGCATTTGGTTTTCATTTGTGACTTGAATTTATCTGCAGATCTTACTTCAGTACTACAATTCTTCATTGAAAAGAGATCCCGTTTCAAAGAAAATCATCGAATTCGGGGCACTTGCATGCATCGCAGGTGGGGTAGAAGCAAATTTTAGTTACAGTGCTCCAAAAGTTATGTATTATTCAGCAAGAGGACCAGATCCAGAAGATAATTCCTTTCAAGATGCTGAAATATTGAAACCGAATTTAGTTGCACCTGGAAATTTTATCTGGGCTGCTTGGAGTTCTGGTGGCACAGAATCAGTTGAATTTCTTGGTAATAGTTTTTTCTGTTTTAATGCAATGAGTATTTTGTTAGAAATTGCAAATGGGCTGGGCTGCCAAGTCAAAATGGGTATCTTTCAGTACAGGCCCAATCAGGCCGAGCCAGACCGTCAACAAATCATTTGTCAGTTTTGTTTCAATTTATACATCAAGATAATCTAGTTCTTTTTTTATATATAAAAAGAGGTTGTAAATAATGGTTGTTTGGTAGCATCTGAATCAGCCTCTTAATAGTTCAAATGTTTGAATAGTTCAGCACTTAATGGTTCAGACTGTTTGTTTTGTGAGCAAATGTCTGAATGGTTAGACATTTGTCTCTGAATGGTTAAGTATTATACTAATGCTGAATGATTAAAAGGTCTAATGTTGAATAGTTAAGACCTCTTATCTGAATTGGTTAGACATTTGTCTTTGAATAGTTAAGTGATATGCTAGCTCTTAATGGTTCAGACCTTTTAATGGTTCAGCACTTAATAGCTGTGACCTCTTATTAGTTTAACACTTAAATCATTCATACAAACAGCCTCGGAGAACACTTTGGGCAACTTTTGAGCGGTTTGACCTACTTGACCCATGTGACCCATTTGCTCCCCGGGCAGTACCAAATTGTCCTTTTTTTTCTTTTTATAAGGTGATTAATGTATTAATAAGAATTTTTTAAAACTATATTGTTACAACAATTATCTAATCTAAGTAAAACAATTTAGGTGGTTGTAAACATCAACAACTGACCCTTTTTTAAGTTATGTTTACAATTTGACCCATTGATAAGAGAACAACCTAGATCAACCCAATATGAAGTAAACGGGTCAAAGACGTATGCTGATATTAGGTTCTAATAATGTATTTCAGGTGAGGACTTTGCAATGATGTCGGGAACGAGCATGGCAGCTCCACATATTGCCGGGCTTGCAGCATTAATCAAACAAAAATTCCCATACTTTAGTCCTTCAGCAATCGGGTCTGCATTATCCACAACCGCCTCTCTACATGATAAAGATGGGGGCCCGATAATGGCCCAACGGGCTTATGCGAATCCCGACCTAAACCAGTCTCCAGCAACACCATTTGACATGGGAAGTGGTTTCGTAAATGCCACTGCAGCATTAGACCCAGGGCTAATTTTTGACTTAGGTACATCTAATCGACGATGTAGATTAAATCTAACCAGGGGCTAGGATTGAATTTAAAGTCTAAACTATATTGCATGTATTTGCAGGCTACGAAGACTATATGTCATTCCTTTGTGGCATAAACGGGTCAGAGCCTGTGGTCCTAAACTACACAGGTGCAAATTGTGGACCCACAAAGGTCAACGGTGCAGACCTGAACCTGCCTTCCATCACAATCGCAAACCTGAACCGGACTCGAACCATCCAACGAACCGTGACCAACGTTGGTGGGAACGAGTCCTACAGTGTGGGTTGGAACGCGCCTTATGGGGTGTCTATGAAAGTGACCCCGAGCCATTTTTTTATCGCGAATGGTGAAAAACAGGTTCTGAATGTGCTCTTGAACTCAACACTGAACAGCAGTGTTGCAAGCTTCGGAAGGATCGGGCTGTTTGGCGATAAAAGTCACGTGGTCAACATTCATTTGTCAGTTATCGTTAAAACCGCGTATAACATGAGCAGTAGTAGTTGAGGTTTATGATTATTAACATGGTTTGTGATTGTTATTATTTGGTTTTTTGTGACCCATTTGATGTCCAGTTTTTGGTGTGTAAATTATCTAGTGTATGGTATGAGGCTAATTTATTTGTCTGATCTTGATTATAAGTTATTTGACTTTGACCTTTGACTTTGTTTCTTCTTCTTTAGAATGTATGATGATTTTGGGATGAATACAAAATATATACAATGATCATGTAACAGGAGAGTTTATAACTTGATTCAACTAATCTTATAATCCCGTTAAACTTAATTTTAGAAAATATTTTTTTACAAATAATTTATATTTGACTTATTAAAAATAAGAGTTAATTACATAAATAGTCCCTATGGTTTATACAAAATAACAGGTTTGGGTACTAAGCAAAAAAAGTAACAGGTTTGGGTACTCACTTCTAATTTTATAACAAGATTGAGTATTAACATTAACAGACGTTAGATTTTCTCTTAAATTTAAGGGTATTTTAGGTGCTGTTTGTTTTTTCTGCAGGAAAACGCCTCCAGTCTGCGGACCACATTTGCAGACATCTGCAGCAGAAGAGGTGGATCAAATGGCTGCAGTCTGCAAAAGAGGTGGATCAAATGGCTGCAGTCTGCAAGAAAAAACTATTTGTTTTTAACATCTGCAGAATGGTAAAAAATATTTTGTAATTAGATTAAACCTATTTTTTAACACTTGTTTTCTTGGACTTGTACCACACACACACATTCGTACGTACATACAACATATATACACATCCATGGTCCGGCCGATGGGGGAGGTGGGCGTAGGTAGGGGAGGTGGAGGCGGTCGGCGGACGAGGTTGGAGGGGGGGGAGCAGGTGGGGGGAGGGGGAGGCGAGGGCAGGTGGAGGGAGGGGGAGGGGGTATCGATGGTCCGGCCGGTGGGGGTGGTGGGGCGGCGATGGTCCGGCCGGTGGGGGGAGGTGGGGCGGCCGATGGGGGGAGATAGGGGAGGTGAGGGAGGTGAGAAGAGGTTAGAAGATCTCAGAAGACATAGATCCACATCTTCTCCATGCAGACCTCCTGCAGACGTTTTTTAATGAAACGTCTTTCAAAAAACAAACACTCTGCGCAATCAAAACCTATTCCCGCGTCTACGTGCGCACAAATGAAAAGGTAGGGAAGATGTTTTGGTAAAAAACAAACAGCACCTTAGTCTTTTTACATTATAAGAATATTTATGTAATTAGAGGGACTATTTGTGTAAATTAATTAAAATAATATATTTATACATCACACACACACACACTCTTAATACACACACACACACATATATATATATATATATATACATATATATACACACACACATATACATCGAGTCATCACTTTCGCCCAACACTGCTGGCATCACCGTCGACTGCCACCGCCGGCCACCGTCGTGTCACCGTTATCATCAACATTATCCATCTCTAATACCTTTGTTATCATCACCATTGACCATCATCATTAATCCCTTTTCCTTTTACCTTGTAAAACCCTAATCTCCAACCCATCATCAGCCGCGACCACCGTCGCCGGCCATTGAACCACCATCGCCAGCCATTGAACCACCGCCACCATCGGCCATTGTCGCCCCCACCGTCACTAGCCATTGAACCATCTCTACCCTATTCTTTTTGAACGATGTTCAATCGTTAAAGAAGATGGCGATGATATCGCCCTAGCAATTGGAGGTGGTGGTGATGGTGGCTGATGTTTGCCCCTTTGATGATTTTAGGGTTTTTGGTGATGATTTTTGGGAAGCGGTGATGGTTTAAATGGTGTTAGTGGTATGAAATGGGAAGGGGTAGCGGTGGCAATGTGATGGGTGGTGGATTGAATAGTGGTGGTGGGTTGCAGTGGTGGATTGAATGATGGTGGTGGGCGGCGGTTGTGGATTGAATAGTCTTGGGCGTCGGCAATGGTGGAAAGAAGGGCGGTGATGGGCAGCAGTGGTGGAGTGAATGGTGATGGGCGGCGATGGTGGTGGATGAATGGTGATGGGCGGCGATGGTGGTAGATAATTGGTGTTGGGCAACGGCGGTGGTGGTCTAAAAAGGGCTACGATAGTGGGAGGATGGGTGGTTGGGGTTGTTTATAGCTAAATTACACAAATGGTTCTTGATTTAAATAGAGATAATGTTACAAAAATGATCCCTCAAATGGTATTTTGGTCATTTTAACTAAACTTAACAGAAAAGTTAACGTCTGTTAGTCTTAATACCCAATCTTGTTATAAAATTGAAAACATAATACCTCAACCTGTTATTTTTTTTACTTAGTACCCAAACCTGTTATTTTAAATAAACCACATGGACCATTTATGTAATTAACTCTAAAAATAATGTGTAATATTGGTTAATAAAAAAGATTCGAATAATGAAAACAAGTATTCATGTGATTGTGGAGTCACTTTCTCCAACAGAGTCAAGAAGCATGTGTCATATTGCCTAGGGATGTATTTTCTAACGAGCCTTTAACTCTTACAATAAGAATGAAAAATAATATTAATGATTATTTTATTTTTTATTCTTATTTCTACTTGAATGTCCAAACATAATTATATTCATAATTTAATACAAGAACTTGAATAATATATTAGGATTTAAGCAAAGATTTTTTTAATACACGTTAAACTATAGTCTTAATGTGTCTTGCATAATATGATATATGTTGGTGTGTTAGTTGTTAAATATAATACTAAATGTTTTGTGTAAGATATATGATTGATAACAAAAGTTATCATGTCACAACGCCTCTAGATTTTTATAACATAGATAAGCATAAAATCAACTTTAAGGGTAAATTGTAATTCTAATCCTTTAGAATAATTTGTTTAAAACAAGCCATTTCAAACTACTTACACATAATTTTTTTATACGAATTAACATTTTCAGAATAAAATCAACATATTGTGCGTCTTGCAAGACTAGAATCCTAAACATTTTTGTCGAAGAGTACAACACTTACCACCGGATGTAAACAAAAACTTGAAAAATCTCACTTGATATACCATATGAACTCACACCATAAGAAATGAAAATGAACCACAACCATTGATTTTTCACCAACAAGCTCTAAGGATGTCAACAATTTATGATCATTACAGATTCAACAATGACAAAATGTCAAAATTAACCAACTTTCTCATTTCAATGTAAAATGTTGTGAACCCAAATTAAGCTATCCAAACAATGCAATTACAACTTTATTTGAAAAACCGAGACAACGTTGTGCTGGTTCACTACTTTACTGTTTGACGGCTCTTGGTATGTCAAGATCTTTAAAAACCGGGCTGTCGACTCCAACTCCCATTGCATTCAGCCCGTTGTCTACATACAACACTGTTCCTGTGATGGCTGAAGCCAATGGTGATGCCAAAAATGCAGCAGCATTTCCCACTTCCTCTGTTTAAAAACAAAACAATAAGAATAGAACATACACTCCCATTCACGTATTGACTATAGTTCTTTTAGAGCAAAAAAATATTGAATTGATGATTTATTACCCTAAAGTGGGATAGAATAGAATGAAGCAACGAAAAACAGTTTGGGTACAAACTTAGAGATTTATTTTGGTCAGTTTTGTTATGTACTATATTTGACTTGCTTGATGAGATTCAAACTGACCTGCTGATAATTCTTTTTGTAGAGGTGCATTCTCTAATGAATAATCAATCATCATATCAATAAAACCGATCGCCTTGGCAGCACGACTTCTTAGTGGTCCTGGTTTATATTCAAGACAAATTAACACAACATAATCAAATTTGTAACAAGTAAATTTTATTATATGTTTGTTCTATAATGATGAGAAAAAGAGTTTATTATAAGAGAGGAAAAAAAAGAAGCAAGGTTATTGTAGTACCTGCAGATATGGTGTTCACTCTGATTCCATGCTTTCTACCAGCTTCAAATGCCAAAACCTGTGTTTATTAATCGATAGTTATAATTATTAGAATCCAATTAAACACTGACATTTAGAAAAAAAATTGGGATACAGGAACTAACTTGTGTGTCACTCTCCAAAGCAGCCTTTGCAGAACTCATACCTCCCCCATATCTGCATTGAAAAAGGTGCAATTAAGGACTGTTTCTAAGATACGTTGAGAAATTTGATACAAAAACTCTTCAAATGAAATGAAATATGTAAAATAAAAGAAATTACCCAGGTATGATCCTTTCAGAAGCAATGTAGGTCAGAGAAATTGTAGCACCACCTGCATTATAATAACTAAGCTCAACTTTGCAAATTATAATTTCGACTTTGACAATGTAGATGAACTTTGAGATGAGAATCATACCTGGGTTCATTATTGGGGCAAAATGCTGGAGCAAAGATACATAAGAATAGCTGGATGCTGATATGGCAGCAAGATACCCATACCTTGATGTTTCTAAGAGAGGTTTGCTAACCTGCAAAACAGAGGTTTGATGCATACAACATTACTGACATGACATATTTTTTATGTGATCATATATGACACATTAACTTCTTGTATAAACATAAAATAAGTTTGGACAAAAAGGGTTCAAGATGAACCCGACCCTTTAAGGCTCCCACAAAATATATCCACTTTGACCCATTACCAACCTGTGTTAACCCGCCCACTTTGCCACCTCTACTGCAAACCATGCATAAGAAGAATTTTTAATACTGATTACGAGAGAATATATTACATGCACAGGTTAATTAGTAAGCATGACCCATGTACTAATATATACTAGCATCAATAACTAAAAGAATGATGTCCAAAGCATACCTCAGGTCCATTGGCTAATGAATGCACAAGAATGTCAATGCTTCCAAAATCCTCTTTCACAGATTCAGCTACTTCCTACAAAACATGAATATAGGTTTTCTCAGGAACGTTTGACTACGCATAGCAGTGAGAATAAACCCAAAACACGATTCATGAAATGACTACCTTAACAGTCCACTTTGAGGACCCTGCATAACGCTTGTTTGTTTTTACCTGCATAATAAGCATACTGGTTATGTGATATACAAATTTTTATTCCTTTTTTCTTTTTTCTTCCGCATAAATTGCCTAATAATCTTTATAAAAGTGTGGACTTACATCCTCAGGAACATCTTCAGGAGTATCATAGACAGCATCCAATGGGTACACTTTAGTAATTTCCATCAATGAACCATCTGGCAACCTATAACGAAAAGATTTACTGGTTAGTTGACCAATCATAATATTTTCTTAAAAATAAGTGAAAACATGGTGGAATATATACACTTACACACGTGACTCGTCAAACTTCCCCCTTCGAAGACTAGTCTCAAATATGTTGAGTGCCTAAAAAAGGTAAATAGTCATCAACAACAAAATACATTACAAGATGCAGGTAAAGGTTGCAATTCTGACCCAATTACTTATGAATGGGTCAATTTGGGTTGTTTTTTATCAGAAATGGGTCAACCCAACTCAACCATACCTATTTTCGACCAATATTTAAAATGACCTTAAAACCCAATCCGCCCATCTTTAATCTACGTAAGAATCGGTAACATACCGGGACCCATGTGCCAACAAGAATCTCAGCACCAGCAGCAGCTAGAGATTTAGCTATTGCCCAACCATATCCATTATCATCGGCTATACCAGCAATGAATGCCCTCTTCCCTAAAAAGAGCATTCGATGTTATTAAAATTATAACAAATTTTAACAAGGAAATCAACTATTTTCTCGCAACAAATGTTAACTCATTTTGTTAAATATATAAGCATAAATATATCATCCACAATGGTCCATGAAATTAACCTCTTAGATCAACAGGAAGCCCTGGAAGGGGTTTTGTGTCACTGGAATCAGACATGGCTTTTGTGATCATCTTTCTAGATCTCAAAGCACCAAATTTAGCATTTTGAGATGATAATCGCGTAGAAGCTATGTGACATGAGCTTTTAAGCTTTGCACATGACAGCCCTTTAACGTCACTACCAAAAGCTGCAATGCTTGACTTTGAAACTTCATGAGAAGAAAAGGCAGATGGTCTTGCAATAGCAATGTGCATATTAGTAACATTCGTTGCCATCTCAACAATCTGATAACAAACCTGGAAAATTATGCAAGAATCATAACAATTAGCACAAATCTCAAGAAACCTATCATTTACAACTTTGATTTTTACAATCTTACTTAACACTTCTTTGATTAAAGAAATGAAATCAATTTCTTCAAATTTCATGACCACAGAGAGTTCATTCTCCATTCTACATCTACTTATATCCCCCAAACTCAAATCAACTCATTACACTACAGAATCTAACAAACATGAGGCCTATCATAAACATCTTAATCATAAAGAACACATTTTTTATTTCACAAAACACCCAAAAAAGCAAATACAATAAACAGAATCAGATGTTCATCATATCATCTACATAAATCACAACTAAATCTGCATTTTCTAGCTCAATAAAAGGTGAACTTAGATCAGTGTGCTACCAATACAACCCACCAAAATCAAAACAAATGGGCTTACGAATTCGATGAAAAAGATGAGAGATTGAAAGTTTCTTGATGAAAATGTAACTATTGGGGACCGATTGATTGTGACTTACCTCTCCGATGAGGGGAAATTTGAGCAATCTTTTGAAGTTACAGTGAAAGTGTGTATGAATCTATGTATATATAAGTGGATGATTACGAATTTCGATCAAAACGATGATGAAATTGATGAAATGGGCTTTGTGAGGGCCGTTGGGAAGCTTTGGAAGTATCGAAACAGGTAGTGTGAGATTTGGGGTTTCAAACAGGGTTTTAGGCATGGGTCACATTTTGAGAAAATGGGTCTAATTTTAGTGTTTTTTTATGTTCGAAAATAGTTTATTTTTAGAGTAAATTTCATGGATAGTGTACGTGATTTAGTTAAATTTGAATTTGGTTTTTATGGTTTTAAAATTACGTATATAGTCTTTATTATTATAATTATTTTTTATTTATGGTTTCTGTTCTGTTAGTTCAGTTATGATGTTAAATTCATCGAAATAATTATTTATTTGTATGGGATCATCAATGTAATTGACATTTTATTATATTTTTTTAATTATAAATATGTTTATTATTTAATACACAAATAAAAATATTTTACAAATTATCTTCTTTTAAATGGTTGGTTAATCTTTTTTTCAAATCACTATGCGGGTTATTTAAACCTTTATTAAAATGTCTTTTTTTATAAATACTTTAAAACTAAATTGTTTTAAAAATATTAAAAATTTCAGATTTTTTAATAAAATATATTTCAAAAAATGAATTGTTTGAAAAAAAAGAAGTTTAAAAAACCAATGAATTTAAAAAAAAGTATAAAAATTCAAATAGTTTAAGAATGACGTGTAAAAAACGAACAGTTCAAAACCAAACATTTGAAAAACATGTTTGTAAGAAGTTTTTTATCTGTGTATTTAAAATGTAATTAAATAATAATCGTTTAATAGTGGAACTACAAAAATAATATAAAAAAATAAAAAACTGGAAAAAATAATATAAAATTTCATTAATAAAAATAATATAATAGTTTAAGATGTAAAGTAAATCAATGGTTAATACGAGTAAAATGTTCATTTTTATAATATTTAACATCACTAACTGTTGACTAACAGACATAAAGATCATATATGAAATAGAAAGAAATAAGTGAGAAGAGGTTAGAAGATTAGAAGATCTCAGAAATCATAAGTTCACATCTTCTTCATGCAGACCTTAGAAAGACGTTTTTAATAAAACGTCTTTCAAAAAATAAGCACTCTACGCACTCAAAACCTCTTCCCGCGTCTACGTGCGCCCAAATGAAGAAGTGGGGAAGAGGTTTTGGTAAAAAACAAACACTCTGCGCACTCAAACCTCTTCCCGCGTCTGCGTGCGCGTAGATGAAGAAGTAGGGAAGAGATTTTGATAAAAAACAAACACCACCTTAATCTCTATCACCACCACCACCACCACCACCCACCCACCACCACTATAAGCTTCTGTCACCGCCACCACATCCCCTGTTACCGCCATGACAACCACTCATCATCACAGAACCACCACCACAGGTTGTTCGTCACCACAACCACAACCCTCATCACAGACATCGACCAACATCGCCAAGAAATCATGGGTTTTCGTCAAATGTGGAGTTTTGATTTGAGGTTTTCGCTAGATGTGGGTTTTGTGAATAGATTGATTCTTGAACACTTGTATGATTTGGGGTTTCGATTGATAATTTATGGATATAAAGTTGATGATAGTGGTTATCGGGTGGTGGAAGGTGTTCTGTGATAACGACTGTAGTAGTGATGGGTGGAGGAAGAGATTATATCTAAGCTATGTGAAGAAGAAGAAAGAGGTGGGTGGATGAGTGATGAGTCTAAATTGATAGGGGTATTTTAGTCTTTTATAAAAATAATTAATAAAAAAGTTAATACTATCATCCTTTAGGATTTGAATGAATTAAAAAATGAAAAATCAAAGAACATAATAATCTTTTTAAACTTTGAAAATGCAACTAGTTAGTTTGGAAAAAAATCAAGGATGCAAATAGTAATATGTTTTTATATCTACTTTGTGTTATATTTTTATATCTACTTTGTGTTATATCAATATCACATCAGATTTTATTTTCCTTCCTGATATACAATTCGATTAAGAAAATTATCTTTTTATGCTTTGAGGGGTCAAGTGTAAGTATCTTTGGGCAAAGAGTAAAGACAACTATGAGCTTTGAAGAAGGAAGAATGTAGTAAATTGGGAAGGGCGTGAAGAAGGGGGTAGATGGCGTCGTGGTGTTCATCGAGTCTAACTTGTTGTCGTTCCTTGTGTGGTCATATATGAGTGCGTAAAAGGGTGCACACGTATATATGAGTGTTTAAGTCGTTGAATACAAAAGTATAAGCAGAGGGAAAAGCTTATACGAGAGGTTAAGTGGTTGGATATGAGCAGGTTGGATATGAGCATATATACGAGTGTATACACATTTAAAAAAAGGAAAAGTCACCTCGAAGCAACAAGGGGCAAGCTTAGTAATAATGCTACATTTAGCCAACCTCATTTATATATATTTTATATTTTAGTCTTTTGAGTTTATTAAGAGCATCTCCAATAGATGTTTTTCATACTTAAAAACAGTCACGTGAACATCTATTGAGTTTATCACCATTGGGTGGGTATATTTTTTATGCGATTGTTCTTCTTTAAAAACATCAAAAAATTAATAGATGTGAGCCCCATGTACTATATTTATAAATATATTAAAAAGAGAGAAAAATAAATTGGTTTAAATTTTTAAATAAAAAGTTGGTGATTATGTGGCAATGTTTTTGAATTTCCTTATTGGTGTGATTTTTGAAGATTATAAAGAATGTGTGTTTTTCCGAATTGTCAACTCGCTAAACATGTTTTTTGTTGTTTTTAAGACTTCTTCTTGGTGATGCTATAATAGTTTTTATAGGCAACGTTGTATGAGTTACTGTCTCAAGTATTCAACTAAAGTCTTTCTAGTATTAAAGTTTTTTATAATTGTAAAATCATTCAACTTTCATTCAATGTTAACAGAAGATAAAAATAAGAAAAACATTAATATATAACCAAGTTTTATAAGTTTTAATTAAAATCAAATGTAAAGAAAATTTAATAAATAATATTTAAAAAATTTCACAAGATTAGAACACCAATAAAAGTTTAGTGATTTCATAGGAAAATATAGTAACTCTCTAGTAGAACTTTTGGAAAACTTGGTTGACTATTGCCCAAAATAATAAGTAAAATATAAACGTTGGTAACATTTACTTATTTATGTTGAATAATAAGTATAATTAAATTTAAAAAAAGTAAATATATACTAACTTTTGAGTCTATAGGTACATCGATCACAACCCTAAGCAAGTGCATTTTCTTCTTCATTTCAACCTTTTTTATTGTCAATCTGGCTTTTGGTGCTTTTTTGTGTTTTTTTTAATGGTATGATCGGTAACAATAGTTTGAGTCGAAAATAATAAAAAGGTTGTTGGTTTTGGTTGAGCAAAGCTTGTGAGTTGAATCCACAAAAATTGTTAAAGGATTCATAGTGATTTTGTTTTTAAAGAAGTATTATATTTTGTACGGGAATAAAAGTATTATTTGTGAACTATTTTATGTAGTAAAAAAGTGTGATATTATTTTTTTTTATTAACTAGCTGAAGACTAGATGCCTTGAAAACCTCACACCGTTGAGGGCTTCAGGACAAAGGCTGTCATGCTCCTATCACTTGTGAAGGTTTGATGTTTTCATCATCTTTTTAACGGAAAACGAATAATTATTAAATCTGGTCATCCGGTTAAATATATTGGCGAAAGATCACTCACGCTCACGAACACAGACAACGCTGGTGATCCGAATTGCTCATCACTCCAAAGGAAATCCATCACTTAAAGGCCCACTGTGATAAAACTTTTAATCCACTTAAAGGTCCACTGTGGTAAAACTTTTAATCCACTTAAAACATATTACACCTAGTGAGACTCCAACTTATAAACTTTAATGTAGAATGTCATTTGGTGCCTCCTAAACCATTTGATATGATAGGATGCTATCTCATTCTCTTTATGGTTTATGTGAACTGTCTTATAACTCGATCGCTATATTGTTTAAATTAAAGAATATATATTTACCAACTAGATAATCCTATAAATATTTCCCCAACAAGTTCATAAATCAAAATAAATAAAAAAATATAATTAAGTCGTTCATTTATTTGAACAAGTCAAACAGATTAAAAAAATCTATAGATACTAATAAAAGAATGTTTATTTTGTCACTTGTCATCTTCTTAAATCATCTTTTTGACACTTGTCATTCTTCTAGATATTCTCATTTTATTTTCCCTCCAAAAGGGTATTAAAATAATTTAAATACTCAAACAATTTATTTCTTTTCATAAAAATTAATTTGATCAATTGATAAATGTTTCTTTATCATCTATATTTTTTTTAAAATCAAACTATGTTTTTTAAAAATAAATTTTATGAAGAAAATTAAAATTTATATATTTTCTAAAACATTAAACCTTTTGAAACAAAATATTTTAAATTAATCCTTTTTATAATAATTATAAAAATATGAAATTTTCTAAATGTAGTTTTATTAAAACAACCAGAATAATTAGAAACTTGAGTTTTTAATAAACACGGTTTTTATAAACAATAAAATTTAATAAGAAAATCTTAAAACAAATATTTAAAAATAAAACTATTTAGATAAAAGAGTTAAAAATAGTATAATTGTTTTATCTCTTAAACAAGTATGTATATATAATTTTATACATATCTTCTATTAAAATATCGTACTGTAACTTTTCGTATTTATTACTAACTATAATACGTTTAATAAATGAATAACTAGACTATCTATTTATCTATATCTATATATCTATCTATCTATAACCAATCTATTTTTTATTTACTTGAAATAACTATTCATATGCAACAATAATATTTTATCTTCAAACATAGTTTTATAATTCATAATTTTTTATTACTAATTATTTATTATTTTATTTATTCAGCTCGTGTAATACACAGTATACTAATCTAGTATTAGTTATAAACAATGGCATACATATAACAAGACCTTTATTTTCAAGTTATGTAAAGATTGCTAAATTATCCCTCAATAACAGTGATAATCAATTCAATGGTTCCAACAAATTCTATAATCACGTTATATACCCCCATATTTAACTTGAAACATGCCAAAACAATGAAACATCAATAAAAGAACAATTTAATTTCAACTTATTGAAAAGAATTAAATGAAGAATAAAAACACCCTTTAAAGGTGAAAGTAACTCTTGGTCACCAAGAGTAAAATGCTATTGCATGACAAAAAAAAAACCTCTATCAACTGCTTCATAGAGACCACAAATAACCAACGATCAATGGCTTATACTAAGCAATTTAACCTCAAAAACCTGCCTATGAAATCACTATCAACATTTACATTTAATAGGCAAAAATTCAAAGTTTTTCGATCCATCAAAATTATTATTTCCGAGTACCTTATCCCCCTTATCATCTTCAAGAAGTTGTTGCATAGTGCTCGTGAACCTCTCTGAAAACAGAAACCAACACGTTAACCATGAAAACAAGTAATAAACTATGAAAAAGAAGTAAAATTTGTAAAAGCAATGAAGGAGGAAAAGATTTGTCAAAAGCATGAAACTTTTACATATAAGGACACCATTGTTGGAAATGAAGTCAGGTTTGGGCCATACGTTGGAGCCTATAACTTCATTGACCAAACGTATAGGTGACAAGATGGGCGGGTCACAATTGGCAGGTATCGGTTGGGTCCATGAGTTTTCCAGTAATAGGTTCTCACAGATACTAATCAAAATAAACAGTAACTATAAATTTCTATTATAATGTGTGTAGTTTTCATGTACTATGCAATTGTTGTGATATTTGATAATTAGAAGAAAAAAAACAGTAACCATGAACCGCATAAAATCTGTGTATTCAACCTATTGTTTCTATCTTACCTAATTTTGTCTATGTTCCTATCTTTGTTGTGACTTGAATCAACAATCAAATTGCTGTGTTTCGAAAAACACTCGTGGTAATGACTATTTGCTTATTTAAAGCCAAAATAATCATATTTGGAAAAGCTAGCAACTGTCACTGAGCAACTCCTTTCCTATGGTAAATGTAAGATTTAATAACTACATCAAGATATTTGTGTTGTAATCTGATTCTTGAAGTCATGAAAATAACTATGAAAATGACTGGACTCAAATATCAGAAGATTATATTTATGTTGAATGTGATCTACGATGTAAAGAAACAATATAATTTTTAAGAAAGAAAAACATACTTGCAAGATCGCTTATTGTGACCAAGGCCTTTACACTTTCCACACTGAAGCTGTCGCTTAAGAAAGTCAGCAGGCCCAACCCGACCCGGTGCAACCTTCCTCATCTTTGTCCTGCCAGGTGTCCGAATAGTGGGTGGAGTAACAAGAACTGTACCGTCATCTAATTCAATATCCATTAATCTTTCTAAATTAGGTATCGGATTAATAGAATCTGCATACGCCAATTGGTACATTTCAACATGAACAAATCTTGAACAATGATCATATGGGCTCCTACCATAACTATCCAAAACAGCAATAGCATGACAGCAAGGCAATCCAGTCAACAACCACACTTTACAACTACAATCCCAATTTTCAATATCAACAATATCAATACTTTCACCAAATCTAACCTCAAATTTGCTTCCATGTGACCGTAACATTTGAACAGAATGTGCCTTTAACATCTCGGTTTTTAATTTTTCCTCCATAGATGGTGTTAATCGAGTTAACCACTGACTTGATTCAACTCTACGTGTGTATATCAGTTGCATCAGTTTACCCCTTAATTCATCTATCATTTGAGTTATTGGCAATTCATTTGCTTCAGATACCCATGAGTAAAAATAGTTACCAAAATTGGAAGTCATATGATTGTACCTCAGACCCCCAAAAAAAGCATTAGCCCAATGATCTGGCTCACTTCGTATGATCCAATTATAAGCTTCAGGTGAAATGGCTTTCATATCTTCTGTATATTTTTGAAAACCCTCAAGTTTTGGTGCATGAGCAGCAGCATAAAGATCTTCAACCATAAGTCTTCTAGCATCATGTGAAAAATGGCCTGTTAAATCTTTATTCAATTTCTCGGCTAAATAACCTAAACAATAAGCATGATAACATTCCCCGCCAAATATTTCAGGCAAAGACTCCCTTAAACCCTTTTGAAAATCAGCCACAAAAGTAATTGGCCCGTGACCTAAAACCAAATTCTTAAACTCACTTAAAAACCAGTGCCAGTTGTCACTAGTTTCCTCATCAACAACTGCAAAAGCCACTGGAAAAGCCCCGTCATCACCGTCTGCTGATGTGGCGGTCAATAACATTCCTTGGTATCTTGAATTCAAAGGTGTGCTATCAAGAAAGAGAAGGGGCCGACAACCTTGTATGAAACCGGAAATTGATGCATGAAAACATACAAAAAGACGATGAAAACTTAAATCCTCGTTTGTACAGAATTTAGCAAGGCTTCCTGGATTTGTTTCCATAATTTTCTCACAAAAGAATGGTAATTCACTATATGCATCTTTGTAAGAACCTAAAAGTTGCTCTCTTGCATATTCTTTAGCACGCCTTGCTTGTGAATAGTTAAGCTCAATTCCATAATCACGTTTAAGATCATTAGCAATGTCTTTTGGCTTGATCTTTGGAGAATCTTTGACCTTTTCTTTTATTAGATTTCCAACCCAACTTCTTGTAGCCCGAAATGCAGGTTTTATTGAACCACCTTGACAAGTATGAGTTGGTCTCATCGTTTTAATACAAACTAATTGGGTGGTTGATAATCTTGATGCATGAATACGCCATGGACAGCTTTCTGATTTGCACTTTACCGTCACCCGTTGATTTTCATTTTTCTTGTACACGTAATTAAACCCGTGAGCAATTGAATATTTTCTTAAAGCCTCCCGGAATTCAGCTAACGAATGGAATCTTTGACCTACACCCGTTATAAGATTCTCCCACTGTTTGGCACCTAAGTGTTGCTCATTATTGATTAGAGGCATAGGAAAATGATTGACGGGAACTGGGGCGGGAACTGGAGTGATCCCATTGGCTGTTTCCATGTCAATAACTTCGTTAAGAGGGATTATATTTGGTGGGCCCAGGTCAGCAGGCGGTAAAATTGGCGCCACTTGTGTCTCAGCTGGTCTCTTTTGCGGTCTAAGTTTATAAAATAACAAAAGCAAAATAGAAAATCATTAGAATGGTCCACAAATGTTATAAGTGTTTATAAAATAGCCAAAGGGTACTCGTAGATTCAAAGCATGGATGTGCATTTTGAATGTGATTATTGTGACTTAAAACTAGACATAGGAAGGTAATTGCACATTTATTTCAGTAATCATGTTCAAACGATAACTTTCTTACCTGCTTCTCTGGATCTTATTGTTTGGACCTTAATAACCATAATCAAAATCATGTTTACCCGAAAACTCTGGACCAATTACAACTTAGAGTGATCATCACCACACATGGAACTTTTAAAGATGCGTGTTGAAAGCGATTATCACAAATTTTACGCATCTAAATCAGACAATCTATCGCGTGAAGCTAGAAATGGTAGGTAATCTTACCTTTATATCATAATCAGTTTCCTTATGGCATTAGTTACACAAAATCTATAATATCATAATCATAATCACTTTTACCCAAACACTCTCGACCAATAGTTGTGATTCTCGACTCGCAGTGGTCATACTAAAGGCACATCCACATAAAACGATCATCCAAACGTACTACACATAATCATATACAAATAAAAACATACATATGGAAGTTCTAAAAGGTAAGATCATGACAATTACCTACGAACAGGCTTCTTCTTGGGAGTTTTAGCAGGCGTCGATTCATTCATTATATAGACCACCAGCTGATCAGATTCTTTATAGTAATTCACCATCCGATGAAAGTCCTTATCTTTCGAAACCGTGATAAGATTCTTCTTATTCCCAGGCAAAAAATACTTCACTACCATCCCATCCACAGTTAAATCAACAGTTTCAGCTATCTCTTGCTTAAAACCACTGAACTGCATATCAACTTCAACATCAACAGCATAAGCTTCCCCACCACTATACCCCATCAACCCATCTTCATACGTTTCAAACTCTCCCCCACAGTGGCAAATAGCAATCATCTTCTTCGATGGCACAATCGCCATCTCTGCAAACAAAAACTCAAACTTTTACATAAATCCCACAAACAGAACAAACCACACAACAAATTAACCCACACCCACCGATTAACGACCGAAACATTCATCATTTCATCTCACAATCACGAATTAACAGATTCAAACAGACAGACCCCACTGTATTCATCAAAATCAAGAAAACGTCAAAACAGACGAATCTGTGATGCGAAAACAAACCCCAGATAGGAAACAGCATGTTCGAGCTAATTTTGAGTTTTATTACAGTTTCTACAAAAAAAACCGCAAAATCAAGAAAACGTCAAAACCGACGAATCTTTGATGCGAAAACAAAACCCAGATGGGAAACAGCATTAATCGATGGAAATCGAACAAGGTTCGAGCTAAATTTGAGTTTAATCGAGTCATTATGGATGATAGTGGGAATCGAATTGGGGAAAAGGGGTCCCGTTATATAGTTGTGTAGGAGGATTAAATGATTGAAGCAAAAGGGGGAAGAAAGTACCTGTGTTCAATATGGGTGGAAGTACGAAAGTGGATATATTTTCTGATCTGCCCTTGGAGATTTGCAGGTAGGGCTAAGAGGGGTCGAGATGGAGGATTGGGTATATAGGGAGGACGATAGACGCATCTATTGAAGGTTTAAGGGGTGCAATCGCCTCATGTTTTGTATGTTTACATGTAGCTTGTGGGTCGAGTATATATGGTTTGAAATTGTGTATGATTATTATATCACACCTGATATGATAATATAATTGTGTGGGGTTGATTAGAGGTGTATAATGAGGACCCGGGTTTAAACTAGTCGGTCAGAGTTAGAATTAGTTAGGTTTGTGTTAAAGATGGTTAACAATGATTTTTATCAGATCAGTATGGATTTGAAACAAAACTCTAGAGAAGAAAATTATTGGTTAAGTGTGGAGGTTGTTTGGGTTTGAACCAAGGTGTTATTTGGTAGGGACTAGGTTTGATTGATTTTAAATTAGCTTCGACGTCGGGGTTACAAACCGATACACCCGGACATATAGAGTCGGTTCTGAACTTGTTTCATTCATACTAGCTTCGATGCCGATTTTGAGTTACGAAACATTTTTTTGTGCATCTATAGTGACAATGACTTTAGTTTAAACTGTATAATCTCCAAGGTGAGAGGAAAATGAACGTTAGTAACCACCCTTCACGTCGACCTAGCTGACTTCTTCCCCTCTCACATTTCATGTCTGGCCTCGTAAGGGGAGACGGAATTTACCCACCTTCTCTCCTCATCATGTCATCCTTGTGATATCTCTATCTTTTGCATTGGTCCATAGGCATCAAAGGGCGTCAGTGCATCACGACTAGAGATGTTTTAGTTAGGTTTAAAATATTCTTACTTGTCTAATAAATCTGTCTATAAGTTATTATATTTTAGTTAGGTTTTACTTTTAGATATATTGTTCCCTATTAAGATTCAAGCATAAAATTATAAGGCCCCGTTCCCGGAGACCTCACAGTTGGTCATTCACAGCATTAAATACATTAAACATTATAAATTTACAAGCTTAAGCAGCGGAATTATTTTAACAAAAGCCATTCATTTCATTAAAAACACTGTTGTTAAGCAATACACTATTATTTAACCAAAAAAATTGTTTAATTGCATTACAAAACAACAGCAATAATAAGTATGGATGGATATTAGTATTTTCCTGCCAAGTAGATTCACCATCGTGTCATCCTCAGCAATATTTACCTGCCAACTGAAAATGTATAAAAATCAGTGTTGCTGAGTGAGTTCTAGTGTTAAAAATAATAAAATGCTTTCTGTAAGGTATACATATGAAAATACCTTTTTATGAAATTTCATATTTTTATACGTGAACACGCATTAACTATACAACCAGATAATGCTTCTTCTCTTTACTATATGTCTTGTTTATTCTGTACTCTTTTATTTTTATCTCTCACTATCTATGTGGACCAATGAGCAATACCCTAAACTATATGCGCGGGGGAAACTGATGTTGGGCCATCTGGTACCCCAATGGGCACTGATTACTGTATACAAGGCCGGCCCAGTCACCTAGGGTACGCTGCAAAGTTCCGCCAATCTCAATTGACTGGCCCCGTGTGCATAATAGGGTAGCTAACCCGCATCACAGTTGAGCTAACGACAACATGGTCGTGCACCTCCTAAAAGCTTGCAAGACTTGTTAACATTTTATTTAAGTTCCACTTCTCTTCTTCATTGCTCTTTCGTTATATTATTATTAGTAATACTTTACGTTACGATAATAAACACACCACATAAAGTCATACACTAATAGTAATAATAATAATAATATGAAACAATCATAAAACAATCATAATCATGCATAAAACTAAGCATTAATAAGCCCTAGTCAAACCTTGGTCAAAACCCTAATAGCACAAACTCCTAAAAATTTTGTAATAAATTCTAAGTGTTTAGGCGCACCAGTACTATTTGGGTGCATGAGCCCTGTTTGGGCGCTTCATCACTATGCAGGCGCATCAGCCAACACTTAACCGCTTTAACACTTAGGTGCATGAACCATTCAGGCGCATGAACTATTCGGGCGTATGGTCCATTCGGACGCATGGACACTTAGACGCATGGACACTTAGGCGCATGGCCATTCAGACGCATGAACACTATCGGGGCCCATGGCCCGACACTTAGTCATCCGATTACAAATTCTAGGCGCATGAACCACTGTTCAGGCACACGAGTTACACTTAAAACATTTCGAAGGCATTTCCAGGCGCATGAACCTTATTTAGGCGCATGAACCTTCTGCTCAACATGTTTCTAGGATATTTTCAAACCCAAACATCAAGCCTATTTGTTCTAAGCTTACCAAGGTCATTCTAAGCACGAACAACATAATAACACCTAAGGAACATCATCAAACATGCATAATACATACGGGTATACATACATAAACATTGTAAAGTCGCTTAAATACATTTTCAGCCCCAAAGAGTTTAAAACAAGTAAAACCAGGGTCTAGAAACTCACCTGCTGCAACTTTGGGTGTATCTTCCTTCTAACCCGTATGCGAATAAGCTCTAATACCTAGAAACCCACCAAACACACACACACGAATACACACACAAACACATAAGCATATAACCGAGACAAAACCCATCATAACACATAAAACCATGAGTTCTTACCTTGAATTCAACCTCTTCTTCTTCTTCTTCAATCCCGTAGGTTCTCTGCTCCTTCTCTCTCTAGAACCAATTAAAAAAGTGATGTGAAAAGAGGGTGGGCGGCCATGCCCACCTTTACACTAACTTTTTGTACTTTTGTCCCCTTTTACATTTTTAACCCCTCAACTTGGGTTTATTGATGTTTCCTTATTTTATTTACTTTAATAGAATAACCGGGTGTTACAAGTCCACCCCCCTTATTTAGGTTTCGTCTCTGAAACCTGTTATTCCTCAAACATATGAGGGTAATGTTGCCTCATCTCCTCCTCAGTCTCCCATATAGATTCAGATCCCTTTCTGTGCTTCCACTGCACACGCATAAGAGGAACCACTTTATTTCTCAGTCTTTTCTCTTTTTTATAATCGATGATTACCACTGGTTGCTCCACATAATTGAGTCTTTCGTCTACTTTGATATCCTCCAGTGGAACAATCATGTCTTCATCAGCTAAGCACTTTCTCAGATGAGATACATGGAATGTCGGGTGAATTCCACTTAACTTATCTGGTAACGCCAATCTATAGGCCACCTCTCCTACTCGAGCAATGATTCGGAAATGGCCTATATACCTTGGGCTCAACTTGCCCCGCTTCCTGAATCGGATAATACCCTTCCAAGGTGATACCTTCAACATAACCCGGTCACCCACCTGGAACTTAATCGGTTTGTGTCGTTTATCAACATACGATTTTTGTCTATCTTTGGCTGCCTTCATGAAGGCTTTAATCTTCTCAAGCTTCTCAGTCGTAGCCTCGATTACCTCGACGCTCCCCAATTCCTTCTGACCAATATCACCCCAACAACGGGTGTTCTGCATCTCCTACTATATAGCATCTTATAGGGTGGCATACCAATGTTGGCATGATAGTTGTTGTTGTAAGAGAATTCGGCTAACAGTAAGTGGTCATCCCAACTTCCCCCAAAATCAATCACACATGCCCGAAGCATGTCTTCTAATGTCTGAATAGTCCTTTCTGACTGACCATCAGTTTCGGGATGATAAGCCGTGCTAATATGTAACCTCGTCCCCATGACATCGTGGAATTTCTTCCAAAATTTAGATGTAAACGGGGTGTCACGATCAGACACAATAGACAGCGGCATACCATTACGAGTTACAATTTCCCTGATGAATAGGTCAGCCAGCCTCTCAGATGAATATGTCTCGCGGATTGGTAAAAAGTGAGCACTCTTCTTCAGACGGTCAACAATCACTCATATGGCATCGTACCCTTTCGGAGTACGCGGCAGTTTCGTAATGAAATCCATGGTGATGTGCTCCCACTTCCATTCCGGTATATCCAAAGGTTGAATCTTCCCATACGGCTTCTGATGTTCGGCCATCACCTGTAAGCAAGTAAGACACTTACTCACTTATCCCACCACATCGCGCTTCATACCCGGCCACCAATAATCTTTCTTCATATCTTGATACATTTTCGTGGCACCAGGATGAATGGAGTATCGAGTCTTGTGAGCTTCATCCATAATCTTCACCCGTAGATCCCCAAAACGAGGAATCCACACTCGTCCGTATCGGGTTTTAACACGAAGTGTGTTTTCACTCAATTCCCCAACTAGACCTCTCATCCTTTCAGAGTTAAGATGATCTTCTTTCAGTGCCTTATCTTGAAACTCTTTGACTTGCTTCATCACGTCAGAGGTCATGATCAGCTCCGAATCGGCTCGAGCCTCTCTTTTCGGCTAAGGGCATCAGCCACTACGTTGGCCTTGCCCGGATGATAGTGGATCTCGCATTCATAGTCTTTTATGAGCTTCAACCATCTTCTCTGCCTCATTTTTAGGTCTTTCTGCTCAAAGAAGTACTTCAAGCCTTTGTGATCAATGAATATGGTGCACTTTGTCCCATAGAGATAGTGCCTCCAAATCTTTAACGCAAAGACCACGGCTGCCAGCTCCAAGTCATGAGTAGGGTAATTGACCTCATGAACCTTCAACTGTCGGGATACATAGGCTATAAACTTTCCTCTCTACATCAACACGCACCCTAACCCTGAGTAGGAAGCATTAGAATAAACCACCAGATCTTCACTTCCATCGGGTAATGACAGAACAGGAGCTTGAGTCAACCTCGCCTTCAGTTCATTGAACGACTTCTCTTGAGCTTGACCCCATATAAACTTTACATCCTTTCGGTTCAACTTGGTTAGTGGAGAAGCGATCTTGGAAAAGTCTTGGATGAATCTTCTGTAGTAGCCCGCCAAACCCAAGAAACTACGAATCTCGGATGGCGTCTTCGGTGACTTCCATTGCATAACCGCCTCCACCTTTGTCGGGTCCACCATGATTCCGTCAGGATTCACCACATGACCCGAGAATTGAACTTCGCGCAACCAGAATGCGCACTTGGAGAATTTGGCATACAACTTCTCCCTTCTTAATGTCTCCAACACCTCCCGAATGTGATCGGTATGCTCTTCTTCGCTCTTCGAGTAGATCAGGATATCATCAATGAACACAATCACTGATCTATCCAACATCGGCCGACACACTCAATTCATCAAATCCATAAAGGCAGCTGGCGCGTTAGTTAGACCAAAAGACATAACGAGGAACTCATAGTGTCCATAACGCGTACAGAAGTTGTCTTAGGAATGTCTTGTTCCTTCACCTTCAATTGATAGTAGCCAGATCATAGATCTATCCTCGAGAACCAACTGGCACCTTGGAGCTGGTCGAACAAGTTATCAATCCTTGGTAACGGGTATCGATTCTTCACCGTCAACTTGTTCAGCTCTCGATAGTCAATGCACATTCGCATACTTCTGTCCTTTTTCTTTACAAACAATACCGGAGCACCCCACGGAGAAATACTTGATCGAATGAATACCTTATCCATTAACTACTGCAATTGGCTCATGATTTCCTTCATCTCAGTCGGAGCTAATCGATATGGTGCTTTGGCAACGGGTTAAGCATCGGGTATCAAATCAATTTGAAACTCAATCTCGCGATCCGGTGGCACGCCGGGTAAGTCTTTCGGGAATACGTCCAAAAAGTCGCACACCACTGGTACCTCAGATAATTGCGTACCGACGCATCCACATCTTTTACGTATGCCAAGTAGGCACTACATCCACGTTTCATGCACTTCCCTGCCACCGCCATCGAAATCACCTTCGGGATCGTAGTAACGCAATCTCCATAAATCATAACCAAACTCCTATCGAGCACAACTAATTGAATCATCTTCTTGCGACATACGATGTTTGCTTCATAGGTTGGTAACCAGTCCATCCCTAGTACTACATCAAATCCACCTAGGGGCATCACGTGTAACCTAGCAGCAAACTTATAACCTTCTAGTTCTATAGCACAGTCCTCTATCACATTAATAATTCTAGTGGACTTACCAATAGTAGTTTCTAGATCAAATGGTTCACTAACATTTCTACTACTAATAGGCAACTTAGCACAGAAAGTAATGGAAATAAAACTCCTACTAGCACCGGAATCAAACAATACAGAGGCACAAGTTTGGTTTACTAGAAACATACCTGACACGACATCGGGATCAACTCTGGCTGCCTCCTGGGTCATGGTGTAAGCTCTAGCACTTGCCCTCTGGCTTCTTCTTCGTTCCAGAGCTCTCCACCCTCGGCTTCTTACAATCTTTGGTCGCGTGGCCCTCCCCACCACAGTTATAGCACTTCAGCGCCCTATAGTCTCTAGCGATGTGGCCAGGCTTGCCACACCTGAAGCATACATTCATTCCCATCCTGCACTCACCGGTATGCTCCCTTCCACATCTACCACACTTTTTCAGCCCTGGTCTTGACGACACCCCACGGTCGTCCACCTTCATCTTCTTGTTGTTTGGAGTGAAACCACCACGTCCAAACCTCTTCCCATTCCAGTTCTTACCATCCCTACTCATCTTCTTCACATCCACCACAGTTTCCTCTCGCTCATCATACAATCTACCCGCCAAATCCACCACCGATCGAAAGGTACCTGGCTGAGCAACAATCAGGTGCTTACAATGTCAGCCGACAGTCCCTGGATGTACCTCTTGATCTTCCATGACACCCGCGTCACCTGATTCGGCACCAGCCTCGCCATCTCGTTGAATTTAGTGGTGTACTGCTAGTGGGTCATGGTTCCCACTTCAAGTTGCAAGAATTCCCTCTCGATTTTATCGAGTTCCCTGTGAGGACAGAATTCCTCGATCACCAACTGCTTAAACTCCTTCCATTTCATTTTTCCGATGGCTCTGGCACCCTCAGCTTGGACAATATTGTCCCACCAACACAACGCTGAATCAACGAAAGAGTGAGTTGTGAACTTTACCTTCTGGTCCTCGCGACACTCACTGATCTCCAAGACTGCCTCCATCTCCCTCACCCAGCGGTGAGCAGCAGCCGCATTGCCATTGCCATCGAAAGTCAGGGGCTTACACCTTTGGAACGCCCCATAACTGCACCCTTTGGTCGCTACCCCCACTACATCATCCTCCTCCTCATAGGACAACACATTCTTAGGCTCCAGTTGTTCCTCCTCCCTTTGCTTCCCTTGCCCGCTGATCCCTTTCTAGTCTCCTTCTCCTTCCTCTCATCGCTTCTCACAACCCTGATGACTTTAGTCACCACAGACGGTAAGACTGTCTGCATGACCTAGTGTACTTCATCAGCAATTGCCTCCCTAGCTGAAGCATTCAAGCTAGCATTCTCATTCTTTTCGCTCCGGCCATGAACCTCAGGGTTCTCATGGTCGTCTCAGGAGCCTTAGCACTACTCCTAGTCACACGTGGACGGCCTCTGCCTCTAGGAGTCTTGGAAGATTTCTGTCCAACCATCCTCTAACACACTATAAGATTCAAACACCAACACAGTCATTTAGGTAATAACTTAGTTTATGTCAAGTATAGTAAGTCCCTAATTACAGTGGCCAGTTGTGATTAGCCATTTAATTTACTCTTCATACCCCAAGCATTTCCCATCCTGACTTAATCAGTATCTAAAACTACTAAGAGCACATCAATCATATAGCATGCGCACATAACACCGTTTAATCATCAAGAAAAGGCATACCTGATGGCACATAGCTACTCGGGCTGACATCCCTCTAGTTGTCCCATTTTCAATTTAAGTTTAGGTTTTAAAAAAATTATTTAATCCAATTCTCTTAAACTTTGGCTCTGATACTAACTTGTAAGGTCCCGTTCCCGGAGACCTCACAGTTGGTCATTCACAGCATTAAATACATTAAACATTATAAATTTACAAGCTTAAGCAGCGAAATTATTTTAACAAAAGTCATTCATTTCATTAAAAACACTGTTGTTAAGCAATAAACTATTGTTTAACCGAATACAAAAGAATTGTTTAATTGTATTACAAAACAAGAACAATAATAAGTATGGATGGATGTTAGTCTTTTCCTGCCGAGTAGCTTCACCATCGTGCCATCCTCAACAATATTTACCTGCCAACTGAAATTGTATAAAAGTTAGCGTTGCTGAGTGAGTTCTAGTTTTAAAAGTAATAAAATGCTTTCTGTAAGGTATACATATGAAAATACTTTTTTTATCTTTCATTTCTAAGGGATTTCCAGGCGCATGAACCTTCTGCTCAACATTTTTCTAGGATATTTTCGAACCCAAACATCAAGCCTATTTGTTCTAAGCTTACCAAGGTCATTCTAAGCACGAACAACATAATAACACCTAAGGAACATCATCAAACATGCATAATACATACGAGTATACATACATAAACATTGTAAAGTCGCTTAAATACATTTTCAGCCCCAAATAGTTTAAAACAAGTAAAACCGGGGTTTGGAAACTCACCTGGTGCAACTTTGGGTGTATCTTCCTTCTAACCCGTATGCAAATTAGCTCTAACACCTCGAAACCCACCAAACACACACACACGAACACACACACAAACACATAAGCATATAACCGAGACAAAACCCATCATAAACACATAAAACCCATGAATTCTTACCTTGAATTCAGCCTCTTCTTCTTTTTCTTCAATCCCGTAGGTTCTCTGCTCCTTCTCTCTCTAGAACCGATTGAAAAAGTGATGTGAAAAGAGGGTGGGCGGCCATGCCCACCTTTACACTAACTTTTCGTATTTTTGTCCCCTTTTATATTTTTAACCCCTCAACTTGGGTTTATTGATGTTTCCTTATTTTATTTACTTTAATAGAATAACCGGGTGTTATAAAATAATAAATAGGCGACTCACTTTGACTTGTGTCTCTCTATAAGCTATAAATTCAGGTTCAAACTCAACTCACTTACAACTCAAGTTCACTTGTGTTTAGAATAAAAATCAAAGTAGTTGTAAAAGAATATAAATACTTGTGCAATATAATCTTAGAATTTTTTTCATTGCCTATGCAGGTATGAATCAAGATTTTGATTTATTTTCATGATGTATGGATGTTTATATTCATTATAATAGCAAGTTAAGAACCTCATGTCATATAATTATACATATAAATTTGCATATGTTTTATTGTCTATCGAAACAGATACACATAGCGTTTTACAGTTAGTTAAATTAAGAACTTTAAGCTTTAATATCAAATATAAGGTGGTGCTACCGTGCTAATGACTATAAATGCCTAAATAATTGATATCAAAACCACAAGAACATATTTTATAAAGTTAACAATCAATCGAGTATGATATAATAGATTCAATAGATATTCTAACAAGGAGGGGCATGGGTTTGCTTAATTTAGTCGTATGCTAATCAAAATCATTATTTTAAAAGTTTAATGTAATCATAACTTATGATGATGTAGATATAATCGAAAGAAATCACCAAACTTTTTTAAAGAGGACTTGTAAAAGATTTGAACATTATGTAATTATTCATTGACTTGATGTTTGAGTATGTGTGTAGTTATAGTTTTATCGAACTACATCCTAAATGAATGAAACACTTAACATGAACAAACTCATTCTTTAAGTATCTAAAAACTGTTCAATAGTTAGATCTTTCATTAATAAATTCCCATCAATAAATGAAAATTTTAGTCCAAAAGCATCATAGTTAAACAAATGATTAATACTCGTAAAATCACTACTCACTACTGATAATTAAATAGAATTACTATCGATAAATGGTTAATACTAATAGGAAATAAATGTTTATGAGAAGTTATTATTATTGAGTAGCTACTACTAATAAAAACACAAAATAATTTATTTAAGCTCTGAGCGTCTTGTGCGAGACAACCAATGTGGGTTTAAGCCTTGTTACCTTTTGCTGGTCGGTCCAAACTTTTTTCCCTCTCTTTTTTCCCTCGTTACCTTTATTTTTTTATATTTTATTTGTGTTTTGCTATTTTTTCTCCTTGTTTATTTTTTACTTTATATATTCAACCTTTTTAAGTTGTATATTTTTTACTTTTATTTCGACTTTGTTTTTATTGTGTTCTTTCTTACTATTTTATGTTTAACATCTCATACAATAGGTTTATGTGTTTTGCTTTGATTTTTTTCTTTCCTTTTGTATTTGTTTTCTCTTAATTTATAAATTACTTTTATATCGTTTTCAAGTTGTTTTACTTTTTCATAACCAACTTGTTTAATAATCCTGTTGTTACAATGTCAAGTCTTGTTTTTTTAAATCGGTACCATGAACAACAAAATCAATACCTATCGGAAAACATCAATTCTGTGAACCACATCTGCAGACATCTACAGGAGAAGAGGTGGATCAAATGTCTACAGTCTGCAAGAAAAAGACTGTTTTTTTTACATCTGTAGAATGTTAAAATACTCTATAATTAAACTAAACCTATTTTTTAAACTTTAAAAATAACTTTAACATTAATATATAAATAAAAGTCATTCAAATTCATTAAAATATAAATAAAAAGTCATACAACACTACAATAATATTCATAACCATACAAATATATTTTTTAAATCGTTTATTCGACATTCTGCATTAACTGCTCAACAATTTCATCTCGTAAGACATGTATTCCTAATCTGATATGGTACCATGTTCTTCAACATTATTTTCATCAGCATTAACGTGGATATCATAATTTTCAAAGGACACACTGGGCTGATCGTATTGTGTAAAAAAGTCATTGCTGAGATCATTTTTCCTTATAAAATTATGTAGCATTAAACATGCAACGGTAATGTTCCTTTGAGTGACCAATGGAAATGATGCCACCCTTTTCAATATAGGGAGCCATGCTTTCAAGACACCAAACAAACACTCAATAACGTTTCGTAGTTTTGCATGTGCATGCTTAAATTTTTCTTTATTGGTCAATGCACGACTCCTACGTAAAAATCCAAGCCAATACCTAACATTACGATATGGAACCATAGATCCTTGTATGTGTGCATAAGCGACATCACAAAGATAATATTTATATGTAAATATATATAAATAATTAGGAAATTAAACTAAAATACAAACATTTTAAAAACAATTTTTATTCATGGTGCTGGTAATGGGAATTAAGCATTTGTATCTGATAATATTATAGAATCATATGCTACCCCTTCTTAGTGCACTACAATGAATGTAAAAATCATGTTAAAGTCACAAATTGCTAATACGTTTTGATAACACTCCCCTTTTCTCTTCCTCTATGTAAATTTTGTTTACTAGCAAGGATAACATCATGTATCAAAGTTCCTTCAAGTGCACCAATCGCTCCTTTGAAAAATCGTCGTAGCCTTTTGTTATGTCTGGAATGTTTGGATTCGGATTGAAAGAAGTTGGTATTATCATATCATTGGCAAAAAACATCATTTTATCTAATACTTCATAAAAAGTTATGAATTGTTTGCTTTGATTGTTGAAATCTACGCTTGATAACCACGTAACATTGATTATGATCGATCATCATTAAAAACATAGTCATCTTCTCCTCAGCCGATACATGTTTACTATCATTTAATGAATAATTTATTCTAAAATATGCGCATAGTCGGACAAAGGATTCACGAGACATGCCTAGCAATTCAATGCATTGTTTGAAATTTCCTTGCAATAACTTTAACTTGTATTTATGTCCCATCATTTTCCGAGTCATTGTCTCGCATCCGTTTCAAATTTCTCCTAAAAAACGAACATACAAGTACATAAGAATTACTAGAATTAATTTCTTATTATAATCCATATGATCCTATGTTAATAATAAAAAAAACAACCATTAAACATAAACAATATCATGAAAAACACAACCAATAAACATAAATAATGTCATCACCAACCAAACACAACCATCAAACAAAAACAATGTCATCAAACATAAACAATGTCATAAAACATAAACAATGTCATAAACAAAAACAATGCCGGAGGAGGGCCGCAGAGGGGAAGGCTGGGCCGGTGGGAGCGTGGGTGGGCGAAGGGGTGGCAACGTTGGTGGGAGCGCTGCGACGGGCGGAGGGCGTGGGCGGGCAAGGGAGGGTGGGGGGAGGGTTGCGACGGGCGGAGAACTGCTATGGTCGGAGGGAGGCGGCGTGGCCGGGCGGCGGCCAGAGACGGGGTTGGCGGCACCTGGGAGGAGATGAGTGGTGTGGTTGGGGTAAATGGTTAACACAAATGAAAGAAAAAGTCTGGGAGGAAAGAAGTGTTAGGGGGTAAAAAAAGAGGTTGAGAATACTTGAGAAGTGATAACACCACATTTTATTCATGCAGAGTCAGAAAGACGTTTTTTAATGAAACGTTTTCAAAAAAACAAATAGTAAGCGTACTCAAAAATTCTTTCCGCGTCTGCGTACACATAAATAAAAAGATAAGAAAGGGTTTTTGCGAAAATAACAAACACCACAAAATCCAAAATAAAAAATGTAAAATACTAAAACTCACAATATAATTCGGCAATAAGAAAACCAACGAACCAACAAGAAGTTCATTCTGTTGATATCAAATGGGTGGAGGATTAGCATCCCCATGGATTATCGGTAGTTTTCTTCTTCAACAATCATCACTTCCTATTGATTTCTCATCGTCTTCACCTCCGCCGTCTACTTGCGGTGGCGCCGCCGTCTGCCGGTCCCATTTCCGACCACCGAACGACCTCAAATTCGTACTCCATGACGCCCTAGATTCCTCCGGATTCAACACCACCTACGCTAGGGTATTCGTTTCTGTTCATCTTCTATTCGTATATCATGAATCACACTTTCAGTTGGCTCGATTTTCGGTTCAATTTGGTCGTGTGGCTCTTGTTTTTCGCACACGAGAAGTTAAATTAGAAGTTAGAACATTGTTGTGATTTCTGTTATGATTCGTGCCTAGGGTTTTAGGTTGATGCTGATTTTTTTAGAATTATTAGGATTTTTCCAGAAAGTTAGTTTCTAAAGTGTTGCATATATAGATATGGATGCATTTAGTACGTTATCGTTGAGTGGATTAACAATTAACATGGTGTATTTGTATGAGTTTAAAGTTATAAACTTTAGTAAAAAGTCACAGCTCTTCGTGAATAATTGTAATCTTCTGTTAATTAATTGGTTATTTAACGAAGAGTGACAGTCTGTCATGTAAATTGCAACCGTTTTAGGAATATAACGAACAGACACAATTTTGTATAAAGAGTCGCTGTATTTGCATATATGAATGTCCTATTTCAGAACACAGTAAAGCACTCTCATAATTACATTAAAGAATTGCACTTTGGTTTGGTTGACATAAATAGTTAATTGGTGTGCTTCGTGTAAGTATTCCTTAAATTGTTGTATCTTGGGAGACTATTTGCGAATTACCTACGGGAACCTGTGGGGTTTGTATAGAAAGACAAAAATTTGCGTCCAACGCATGCCTTGGTTTACTTGATTCGTAATCTTTCTCACACAGCAAATGTTCGTTTATACACTGCTTAACTTGTCTAGTGAAATTGACTAATTTTGAAATTTGTGGTTGAAAGTGTTCTAAACGGAATGATAGGCTAATATATGTGTGAATGTGATGTCCTGCAACAGGAAGCAAGAGACGGATTCTGTTCACAGATCAAGAAATTGTCAAAAATAGAGAGGGAAACAAGCATAATCATCAATGGAGAGGTCGATTTAGGGAAAACAGCTCTTTATATAGCAGCAGAAGATGACTCACTCATTTCTCACTCTTCTGTGGCACTTCCTGTTGATGCTTTTATTGGGAGATTGGATGATCTTTCTATGGGTTACTGTTCACGCTACAATTCATCATTTAAATCATCTCCTGATGATTTTCTTGAGTGCTTAGAACGATACATATATGTTGATAAGGTATATCTATCTCTATTTCCCGATTCATGCTGAAAGTTAATAGATTTTCTATATAAATTTAGTTTTATGTTTATAAGATCTTCACCATCTCCAAGGAGCATGAAACTTAATATTTTGTGAAGAAAGATGCAATCTATGTTTTAGTTTATTTGTAAATGAAGATATTGGTATCTTATTCATGAAACTTGAAATATATTTAGTACTCAAGTAATATATAGTTTGTGAACATTAAAGGTTTTTATGTGGTTTGTTTCTATATAAAGAGAGACATGAATTAATAATGGCAGAGGTGGTGATTTTGACCCATTTACTTATAAATTGTTTAACTTGTGCTATGTTTAGCTAAGAGGGAGATGAATCAAACAGGAAGAAATTTGCCCAAAAAGTCTATTTTTAAAGCACAAAACCTCTTAAATCGCCTTGTTTGAGGATGGAGGTCATATTGTAGTAATGTTGTAAGAGTATTCATATTTAATGCATTAATAATTTAATAAAATGACATAAAAGTGTACCCAGGTCAACATTCCCACCCTTTGTGTATGACCTCCTCAAAATAAAATGTTCCAACCTACCCTCGTTTTTACTTGTTACCCAGAGTCCCAGACTACTTGATCCACCCACCTTGCTACCTCTAATTAATCTCAATCTTGATTTGTTACTTGTATATTTTTGTTTTATTCAGGGATTTCGTAGGACCAAGTCAAGCAACCATCCGGAGCATCGAGCAGTTTATCTTCATTCAGTAGGAACACTTATTTTCTTAAAACATGCTACCATGTATTTACACAGCTTTCTGTAAAAAGCTAAAACATTATGCCATGCGTACCTTCTGCTCAGGTTTTGACTCATCGTGTGGGGTCAATGTCTATGCTTTCACTGATATATTCTGAGATCCTGAAAATGCTACGTTCATGGGGTCTCCTCAAATTTGATGTCGAAGTTTCTTCCCCTACTGATTCTTATGGTTCTCCTAGAGGCTATCTCAAGCATAAAGCTACAGAGTCTGATCAACAAGATGTTATGACGACTGAATTCCTGTTATTGAAGGTGGCTCCTGTCTTTTATGTTGAGATATTCACCTGCAGGTTCAATTACTATTTTTTTCATTTCATTTTGTTAGTTCTGCACCTTTAACCAAGTATGTCATTGGTGTCAAATGTTAGGCAGTCTTTCAACATTTAGAAAGCAACAAATACTTAACTTTAGAAAAAAATTCTACACACATATAGACATATCATACGGGTAAACTTTTAACCAGTAGTTCTGCAGGTTCATTTACACGTATATGCTGAAAGAATATACTAACGCAAGGAGCTAATACATGTTAAGAATTAATTTTATGTGCAGATTTTAAGAGACTTAAAGGATGCTTTCTGGCCATTTCAACTTGACCAGAGTAAGAGTCCATTTCTCAGAGCAGCAGAGGCTGCACATTGCTCTGATAGATCAGCCAATGTTGACAAAAGGTCCCTATTTCTTCACTATGCATGGAAACAGGTCAATTTGGGTTGTATTTGATTGATATGGGTCTAATGGGTCAATATTAAAATTGTTAAAGATGAAACGACCAAAGTAGCTAAACACTTGTTTAAAGTTGTTTATGACACTCTAAATTGCTTTATTTATTTATTTAATATATTATATTATTATTTAAGAGTATAGTTTAGTAATCTTATATAATACATCTATAATTTACAATTTTACTGCTGGCCCAAACCATCTGGACCCTTTTTGACCCTAATCAATCTTACCCGACGTGCTTCATTTGCCACTTCTATTTTCTACTCCCATCGAACCAGTGTTTTGCCTACTGTAGTGGTATGGAGCTTGCATCTGTGAAGGCTGCCAGGCATAGGCTAGAACGTGGTGTTTGGACCAGTGTCCGCTTTGGGGATATAAGGCGTGCACTTGCTGGTATGTTGTTTGTCATTTCTTTCTTTTACCACTGAAGAATTTATGTAAACTTGGAACATTTATTAAATATGTTCATAGCATTTCTTGGTTTTGCATAAAAGTTACCAAAGGTGACAAGTGAGCTCTGGTTGGGTTAGATAACATGTTCTGTTTAGGTCATATATATAATGGGTCCTAACATGCTGGGTTGGGTTGGATTGGCCCACAAACACATTTTCGTCTATTCTCTATTAGTTACGATGAGTTAATGTGTTAATTACTTGATTATGATTTTAAAACAACTTTATTTCAATAATAAATAAAACTTTGAATATAACTATAACAATAATTATTTGAATCTAACGAATGAAGCGATAAGTCTTTGAATAAAACAATTATATTACAATAATTATCTAGATTTTAGAAAGACTTTCAACATGTTCGACCCATTCCCCTTTTAGATGAACTTTTTGATACAACCCATTTAAGGTTAAACGCAACTCAAATCAACCTATCATTAATAAATTCTATGGTTGGGGCATTGTTACATGATATCCTGTTCACTCATTACCAAACTGGTTTCCCTAGTATTCAAATTATATGAGTTTATTAAGAAACATTTGGATAAACTTCACAATTTAGCAGCATAGTGCATTATCTATATTTCTTTCTAATTCATGCTTCGCTTAAACCTTAAAAAACAAAAACAAATCAAGTTTCTCCTGATTTGTTTATCATTTAAATACATCTTCTTCATTGGACAGCATGTGAGCGGCTCATCATCCTAGAAGCTGATTCAACAGAACTAAGAGATTATGGTGTTCTTCTGTATCACTGTGGATTCTACAAGGAATCTTTGCAATACCTCAAGTTATATCAAGATACAGAGGTACACCATGCTTTATATGATTATTTTTTATATTTAAATAGTTAAAGGAATTCCATCAATTTCTCAAGGGAGGTATACCATGCTATAAGCTGGCAAATATGGGGGCTTTTGGATTTGTTAAAAAACTACTATAAAGTAAATTATCACCTAATTAACCCTTCATTTGACCAAATATCAGAGGCTTTTACTCCCTATTTTCTTTTGCAAGAACATCCTTTTTGGCAATTTAAGTTTCTTAATAATCAGAAATTGTCAAACACCCAAACAACAAACACACATCCAAACACCCTAAATCTGTCTTTCACTGCTTATTTAGTTATGAGAATATTGTTTGCAGAAAGAGAAGCAATTACCAGATTTGTTAACAAAAATGGAGGAAGAAGCTGTAGAAAACTTAATCATTCGACTTAATCTTATTCTAATGGAGGACGAATGGACTAGACCTTCATCAATTGCAAGCTCTCTATATAACAACACTGATCCATGGTAAACAGAGCACATAGTACCAAATCCCACCTCGTGAATTCATTTCTTGGTTCGAAAAACTCTATGGTTCATGTCATAATCGAGTGAAACTTAAAAGTTGAATTGCAAGCCATCATGACATGCGATCATCAAGTAGATGCACATATGTCCATGAAGAATCTTTTGTGGCAACTACAGGAGATATATGTTCATTTATTATCTTTAAACTTACGATGAGATGTAGAGTTTGTGATGATCGCATACATGTAAATAGTGTATATGCTAGTCTTATAAGCTCTTCATAATGGAGCTAAATTGATGTGATTCTGTAAAAGAAACAAAGATGCTTACAACTCAAGTTTGACCTGGTCACTTGCTTAAATGTGATAACAAAGTGCATGTAAAAAGTTTATTACTTAAAGTCCCCAATTGCTAACATTGTTTATTGTTGAAATTGTTAGATTTTAATATTGAAGTATTGGACCCTTTGTTACTTGATTGTTTTTTTGTTGAAATTGTTGATTATATATGAAGAAACCAAGGAAATGTCTAAAGCAGTCTTCCAAGTTGCATATCATAAATGAGAAAATCACGAAAACAAACATGTTATGACTTACTGCTTGTACTAAGTTTTACTCGTGTAATGTTTAATATGCAATGACGAAATGTAATTTATATATACCCGAATCAAATGCACGTAAAAGAAATGAGTTTTACGAGAGGGAGAGTCTCATGGGAGTCTTCACAATCAAACAGTTACCCCCATTAGATATAGACGAGATCACTAACTTCTTTTTAGCTCATGTTTCATGAGCCATTGAAATTGCACACCTGCAAAAGGGTTGTGAGGCCTTCTTGTTCTAAACCAAGAAAAGAAAGCACGTATACAAATAAAAACACATACCGAAGCTATACACAAATAAAAGTCTAATATGTGAATTTGCATACGCATCTTAATTGAAAAAGTGTAAATATGCAGATATAGCTAGATATGTTTACTTCATAGCTATACAAGTGCAAATTGGTTTCTTCTGACCATAATGTTATAACACACTTGAAAAGATAGTTATAACACACTTGGAAAGATAGTTATTTTCAAGACGTTTTCGTTATATATATATATATATGTTACATATATATTATGTGTGCACGTGAGTGTATATATTATTGTTATGATATACTAGCTTTAGTAAACTCGTGTATTACACAGGTTGGTTAAAAATATTAAATATAATAAAATTTTATTAATTATAAATCGATATACTAAAATAAGATATGACTGAAATCTTTCCTATAATAAATAAAAGTAAAATTTTTATTTTAGAACACTCTTTAAAAATTGTCATACTTAAAAACTTTCTTTTATAACTCTTAATTTTAATTATTCTTTTGTTTATAAAAATTTACTTTTTAAAAACACCAGTTATAAAATATTTTGTATTTTTAAAAAAGTTTAATTTTCTAAAAAATTATTTCATTGGAAATAACATTAATAAATATATATCTTGCTTATTTAAAAAAACCATTTTAATTTTAAAAAAATAAATAATATTATTAGTAATTAATGTGATTATTAAATAGGAGAGAGAAGCAGGAAAAAATTATTAAGAAACAATATTGTGTTGACATATGTCCTCCTAGATACCCTTTTATTAGAGTAGGGAAACAACAATACTAGACTAATAACTTAATTAATGAACATCTAAATACAAAAGCTATGAAGAAGAGTGAAACATTAGTGCCGCATTGACCAAACTCTTTGCATCCTTCACTTCTTTAGCGAAAACAAACCCAAGTTTTTACAACATTATTGTTGCATAACATGTCGGATGTGTAATATCACTACTAGTTTAGAACTACTATGTCCTAGAACGACTTGAAATTTGAGCTTGTTTTTATTATATGAACTCGACTTTTGTAATCGGGCTACGAGCTGAGTATGTTATGTTTTGAAAAATATATATGCCTTTTGACCATTTAACATCTATATGGGTTGTGCGTGTTGATCTCCACACTTAAAATATTTAATTTAATAGAGGTTGATACTCTAATAGGATAATATGTAAATAATGATTGTTAAAAGATTATTCACTCAAGTTTTGTCATTACCTTAATTCTTCTATCCTATGAATTCTCTAAGTTCATATTCATCATCAAAGAAGTTGAAAATCTTAACACCATAAACAAAATTCATCTATCATATTAATACAAACAACACTCTTAATCAAGATTATCATGACTTCATCTTCATCTACTAACTTTGTAAAGATATGAACATCATCTTTAAGTAAGTTAATTAAATTCACTAGTCACTACACTAATTAACTTGGGGGTTGTATAATTGATACAATAGATAAAAGAAGTCATTCTACATACTAATTATCGTTGACAGATCACTTCGTTTTATGGTTCTATATCAAGTTTTACAAACTCAACTAAGCATATGCTGTTGCATAGCTAATCTTTTCTAACGTGTTTTGTCTCGAATGCACAAAATAAAATACCTGTAAGACCTTATACTATGTATCTAATAGAATATATCTATAAATCTTATGGTCCGGTCTATTTTTATACTGTTTTTATTTCCTTACAAAATGCAAACCAAACCATTCGCTACCATTGGAATTTTGAAACCGACAAATCGAAACCAAACCGGTTTTTACAAACTCCTAACTAGATATATGACTCACAAAATAGCAATAAAGTATCAAAAGTGTTTTAATTTGGTTACCCATGTATATTTTATTCAGATTGGACAACTAAACCATCAAATCGAGTCATTATCAAAATTTCTTACGTCAAGAAAATAATGTCGGAGAAGACGTGAGAGTCAATTTTTCGATATATGATATTATATTAAAAAATAAAAAATATTAACTTATATTAAAAAATAAACAAAAATTACGTAAAATTCACACTATCGTTTCACATCAATATAAAAAAACATTTATCCTAACTGAAACAAAAAGAAAAACATGTATAATTTAATAAAATATGAAATGATTTAATTAAAACATGTTTTAAATCTAAGTTATTTAATTAAAATATTTTTAAACTTTGATTACTATTTTGTAAAATAATCGTGTATTTTTTATACAACTTCAAAATTTTATAATAAAACATATATAAATAAAACTAATTTTCCTTTTTCTAATATTTTCTGATTTCAACAGTATGTTCGATCGTAGATTCGTAAACACAAATTCATCGATGGCGTTTGGATCAACTCACCAAATCATATTTCTCGTGAATCACAATGATCAGTGAACTCATTCGAGATCTGTTATACTATTGGATTTCGTGATTTCAATCTGATCGAAACTACGAATCAGATCTGAAATTGGGAGATTATTTATCTGTTTACTGTAACTGTTAGAGATCAGATTCGATCTACCGATCTCCGTTAATTGATTGTTTGATGATTTAACGCCATGAAGAAGAAGCTCGATACGCGATTCCCTGCTGTAAGTTTTTCATCCTTCGATTTTATGTCTGATTTTGGATGATCTGTTGTTCGATTTGAGATTGCTGATACCTTGACCATATCTATTGCGTTTGAGAAGTTTTGAACTTCAAAATTGATACTAAGAGAACATTTTTGGTGTGAGAAAGCAATAGGATGAGTGATTTATGTTATTGTGTAGCTATTTCTTTGAAGGATTGGAGTATAAATGTGTGATTGAACAGTCTGAATCAACTATGGCTATGGGAATAAGCTTGATTGCCATAGTATCTACAACTCTACAAGATATACATACTTTGTGTTTAGCTTTGAATTATTTTTACTTCTAGAAGCTGTATCTAGTTTAATTTGTATATGTGGTTGTGTGTGAATGGTGTATATATCCTAGATGCCTTCAAACTGATATCTTGAGTTTTGATCTGAAGTATTGAGGGTAATTGTTATGTTTCTGCTAGGGTTTGAGTTTGCTATCTTGGTGTAAAATTGACCAATAGGTGGACTACTTTCTTGTGATTTGCATATCTATTTCATCTATGCTTGAAGCTTTTCATGGTAGTTTTAATTATTATGTGGTTCTATAAATTGTATCTCATTCATGTTAGTCCTTAACTTTTTTCTGTTTCCACTCTTAAATCTTACTTGAATTGTGTCTCTAAGAGTCTAAGGGATACATACCAATTTCACTAAGTAGAACTATTGTACTACACTGTTAATCAACTAAAATTTTTTTATGTTATTACTCGTGTGCATTGTAAAAAATTCTTTCGTGACAGATTTCTTAAATCCATGTGATTCTTAGATTTAAAACTAGTTGCGAACCTATAAATTCTTTAACTTGTTTTGAAAAGGTAACTAATTTCTACTTTTGCAATTATAGAATGATCATCCTTCATAGTCCATGACTCCATGTCATGATAATTGAAGAATGATGCAAATTGTAATCCCTTCTATTACTTTGAACTAATTATTTGCAGGCACGGATCAAAAAGATAATGCAAGCCGATGAGGATGTTGGAAAAATAGCCATGGCCGTGCCGGTTTTAGTTTGTGAGTTTTTAGCTTCTCCTTTAGGTCAGTATTAGACAATTAGTGTTCTTAATCTTGTATAATAAATTGCAGCCAAAGCTTTGGAACTGTTTCTGCAAGACCTTTGTGATCGTACATATGATATAACTCTACGCAGAGGTGCAAGACTGTTAACTCACTGCATTTGTAAGTCCTGCTTCTATCTAATTATATAACACATTTTATAACTGAATTCTGAGGATAGTAAAGGGTTTAGTTATTAGCGTTTTTGGTACTTGAACCATTACATTATGCTGTTGGTGACATGAGAAACACATTGTGAGGAATCTAGCATGTTACCTTTGCACTTATGAAATAAATACTCTTTGCAATAGAAGATTTGTTTGGATGACAAAGCTTCAGATTTGATTCAGTAACTATAAGCTCCATATAGATAAGCTACTTCGTTAGTTTTCAAAACAAGCTGGCATGACTAATGAAGGGAAATTACCATTTTGCCCTTAACTAATATGCTCAAAAAATATGAAATGCGTTACAATTTCAGTCAAATTTATGAACTAAAGAACTAAGTTAATGTTTCATATTATCATCTTATTTTTACAAGCTTTTATTTCATTTCAATACTATTTCATATCATTGATATTCACCTTTTATGTTTTTCGGATATATTTTGATGTTCCTGGTACTTGAAACTCTCCTGATCTGAAAAAAAGTCAAGTTATCATTATTTTTGTTTTATTCAGAAAGCATTGTGTGCAAAGCTACAATGTATTTGATTTTCTGAGGGAAGTTGTGAACAAGGTTCCTGACTATGGCCATTCTGACGCTGGCGTTGATGATCGTACCATGATAAAAAGGAAGTAAGAATTCTCTCCCATCCTCCAAAGTCCTTAAGTTGAGCTCATAAATCAAATTTTCGTTGAGGTTACTTCGTGAAGTTACTAATATAATAGTTATGACAATTTAATTTTCCTTTTCAGGAAAGCGGCTGCAGATGATATGAATGAGAGCGATGAAGAGTCAAAGAGAAACAGGATGGTAAAAGTCTATTTTCATCAAATGTTCCTACATAATAATCATATTAGGCATCATTAAATTACCTCTTTATACTGAGAACTCGAAATGTGACACATCAGTTATATTAGTTCTCTTGGATACAGTATGTACAAGTGAATTGTTGGATGTTTTAGACTCACGTTTAATCGTTTATTTTTCTCATCTGTATCCCGTTTTAACATAAATCTATAGCACATTGTTGCTGTTTAAATATTTCTTCTGTCATTGATAATTTAAACACAAGTAAATGTGTCTTCTTATATATATACCAGTGTACTAGTTCTCACCTTATGTAGCTATTTATCTATCCAAAGTATCTCTCAATTTGTTTTAGCTATATATTTATAAATGGTGTCAATTTGGATCAATTTTGCTTCTTAGTGTTTATCAAACTTGACGGTCACCGAAAACAGGAAGTGGCAAGATGGACAGGTTGGTTGGTTAGGTCACATGTCAAAGAGAATTCAGGTTTACAAGTCATCTTTTAGTACAAGTCAAAACATGTCTTGTTGACCTGCAAACATCTTTTTGTCTATTTTAATAAATTCTTTTAGTTATATAATGTGATAGTTACGACTACAAAAACAATTTGATTACAACAACAATCTAAATCTTTGCATTAGAGGGTTGTATAACTTTCAACCCGCTTGAGTCGTTCCCATGTTAGCTAATATTTTTGTTTGACCTGCTGAGAACCCAAAACGACCCATATATTTATAAATGGATTTGATGCAGAACGAGCAAGTCATACAAGCAGCAATGGTAGGGGCAGAGGGCGGGGTAGAGGAAGAGGCAGGGGCCGTGGCAGAGTAGCAGCAGAAAGAGAGCCACAGCCACCACAGACAGAAGTAGAACCAGAAATCTTCACATCGGTTCAAGCTAGCAACGCCAACAAGCCAGACCTGAACCAACAGGAGGAGACTGACCACCACAATTTAGAGTCACCCAAGCCAATTAAAGGTGAAGTGGCTAGCGGTGACGGTGGTCTGAACTTTGACCTGAATGCCGGTCTTGATGACACCACAAACAAAACAACCAATGCACTGGATGGAGGAGCCACCCTACAACCACCTACACCTACACCACCACAGGTGGCTCCTGGTAGTGGAGGACCTGGCGGTTCATCATCAACACAGCCTGGTGAACTTAAAGACGGAAATGATCTCGGGTTGTCACTATCAGAAATGGACAGGATGGCAATTGACACTCACAATCTGGCACAAATGAACTCAAGGTTGGATGAAGAAGATGAAGATTATGATGAAGAATAAAACACCCACTAGACTTCTGTGTTGCTAACTGGGTAAGAAAGTGAACTTAAAAATGTTTTTTTTGTAATTTAGTTTTTTTATGTATTATAATCCATGCATGTTTGTCTTTGTTGCTAGTTGTTTCTACCCTAAAATGCCAAGTACTGCAATTGACTTGTGGTTTTCAATGATCCATGTTGGTGCATTTAGAGGCATTTGTTTATTTTTTACTATCACAAGTTCTTCCAATAACCTAGAATTGATGCAATATTCTCAATCTTTGAAGCATTTGCCATAACTTAAGATCAATAAGACCGTCTACATCAGTAACAGCACTGGTGCCCCGGCTGCTGCCCTTTTCTTCGTCACCAAGACTTTGATTACGATGTTCTTGGAATCATGGGCATTCTCTAAAAACATTTACATTTTATTCGAGATTGACATGAAGTAATAGACCTTTTTTCTGTTTTGTACTTTGGTTGTTAATTTATTGAATTGCATATTAAAGTGCAACAGACCACTGTGGACCTTAAAAACTATTCACAACCTCTTCGAGATCAATACTGGTAAGGTACCATGGAAGAAGTCAAATGTCCTGAAGTCAACACATAATCAAGACATTACAAGTGGAATAACATGTTCATGTGAGAAAGACCTGAGGCCGAAATAACTGCTTGTCAAAGCTAGGTATGAAATGAGAAGCTCATCGTCGGTATAGTAGATGAACTTACTAATAAGCGGTTCCGTGACATTGAGTGTTAAGGAAGTACCGCGGCATGACTCAACACCCGCCTTGCATAGTGTCCATCGTTTCGCACTCTCATGTACGCAAACTTACCTTGCACCTTGTGTAGCAGTTTGTTTCCTACAATTTGAACCCATAACTTCAAGATCACAATGCAACAACCTTACTGGTTACTTCAAGGCATGTTATTTGTAGTGGCATTAGACAAATTCTATATACTTCATGCATTCAATGTTCCTGCATTTAATACTGAAATAGGACATACTTAAAGGCACACTTACGCTTAATTCTCTCACATTTAATACTCAACTACAAATATTCTCCTGCTTAGTCTGTCACTTTCTGTTATATATCTACTAGTTTAATCCCCGTATAATATACGGATTTAATAAACAAAATATCAAAATAATTATAAAATAAAACATATCATTATACAATCATGTTTAAAGATAAAATATGATGTTAATTATGTATAAATAGCTATTTTAAATATATATTTTAATATAAAATATAATTAAAGTTATATATACTTTAGTTCAAGAATAAAAAAAATTATACCATTTTTAACTCTGTTATGTAAAAAGTTTTATTTTTAAATATTCGTTTTAAGATTTATTATAAAAAATATTTTTTATAAAAATCTTGTTTTTAAAAAATGTGGTTTGTAATTTATTCTGGTTATTTTAATAAGATTGTTTTAATATATTTCACCTGTTTATAATTTTTTATAAAAACAAAACGACTTAAAATATTTTTTATAATAACATAACATGAGCTGACGAATTGTAACTCTATAGAATTTCCCTTTTTTTATTCTCATGACCATACTATAAGCTACACAAAAAGTCTTTGTTCTTCCTCAATCACAATTGTTGGTTTGCATACTCTAACAGGTGAAACACAACATAAAAGAAAAAAGAGAATAAAGGAGAGCATGTCAAACGGGTCAAAAGTTACCGCAACTGTATTACTATCACATAAAACTTGGTTTGTTCAGAAAATAATATTATTTTTTAAACAGAAAATGCAATATTTGTCTTCAAACAATCTCTTAATCAATACAGCTTACACTTTCATATATTTGTACAGTACAATCTGGTAACACACACCTTGTATAGAAAATCAAGAACACCAAAAATGATTACGAGATGGAAAAAGGTTGAAACAAATAATCAAATATCAAATTTTTAATAATTTGAAAAATAAATAAGTAAAATCAAAAGTAATCAGATTGAACCTGCAAAAGTTCAAGTTGTGCTAATAACTTTGCAACTGTTGGTTTCAATTGTGTTTGACCATTCTGTGCAAGATCAATCAACACCACCTGTGCCATTGGTCCATATTTGACTCTATGATCTTCAACTCTAAAAACTCGTTCCAGTATCCAAACGGCCTTTTCTCGAGTCTTTAGACTCCCACATTCCAACACTTTTATAATCGCTTCGATTCCCGCCATTTCTTCAAGAAAACCACACCCGTTTTCCCAAATTTCATCTTGCAAAAGAGTCGATAAAGCCTCAAGAACAGCTTCATCAGCTTCCCTTTGATCGCTTTCCAAGATTTTTATCAGTGGAGGAACTGCACCCGATTTCACCAAACAGAAAGTGGTTTTCACAAAACAGTAACCATTATGAACTTCACAAAAGGCATCTTTAGAAGGAGGAACACACAGCCACATTGACTTTTTTGGTTTTCTGAGATTTAAACAATTCTTCGATAATTGAGCTAGCGAGGTCGCAGCTCTACTTTTGGCGATTATTGGCCCGTCTGTCAGAATCTTTAAAAGAACAGGGATTACACGATTTTCACATGCGTAAAGCTGTAGTTTTACATTCGATGAGATAGTAAATCTCATTAATACCCCTGCAATATTCTCAATCAATTGTGGTGACAATGGTGTCGTTGAGTTCGACTGTTTTGAGCTCACGATTGACACAAGAACAGGTAACAAGTTTGCCTTTTTGAGTATGTCTGTAGATTTCTTGTCATTAACAGGAATATTACACAGAATCCCAGCAGCTATAGCTTTTTCATTCTCAGATGTTGAAGATGAGAGGATGTTTACAATTGTGAGAACATGAGTTTCTCCCAATTGTTCCATAAGTTCATCTGATAACTCTTTAGACAAGGTGTAGATTAAGTTGAAGGCACCAACTCTAATTTTAGGATTTGGTTCAGTAAGAAACGGTAAAAGAAGTTGAATCGATCCATTTTCTTTCATTTTTCTCCTGACTTTCGACGCCCTTGGATGAGAAACAATGCTGTTTAAAGCTTCCAAGAGATGAATTTGAATAATGGGACTTGAAAGATTAAGAAGTGAGAACATTTGAAGAGCAATATCATGCTTGACAAGCATATCATCGGATTTAGCAATCCGTGCTAAAATGGCGGATGCAGGTTCACGAAGAGTCATGAGAACCGATGTCACAGAGAACAGGAGCTGAAGAAGTGAGGGCACGATTCCTGAATTGATTAACCTCTTTGTATTTTCTTTTAAAGTTGATAAATTTTGCAGTGCACTTAATGATGATAATTTAGCTTCAAGTTTTCCTTCTTTGAACATTTTAACCAATGGTGGAATTGCACCATCTTCTCCAATGGAAGCTCTGGTTTCGTCTCTAAGTTCCATTCTTGAAATCGCTGTTGCCATGAGAATTTTACTCATGTCGGACCCTGTGATCATATCAAGAAAAGGGATTTACTAGAAAATAATATAATTTGACACGTTTGAGATGAAACGCAAGCCAAATCAACTCATTCATAAGTAAAAGTGTTGAAGATGCCTATTAAGGTTTAATTTAATTACCTTCGGTTAGGTACTTGATTAGCGGCTTGAAATAACCAGCTTCTGCCATATGAAGTGCATTTTGGGTATTGCTTGACAAAGCAGCCAACAACTTTCCTGCGTCATGGGAAGCTGTTTGATCTTCACCATTAAAAATAGAAACTAACATAACTATACATCCTTGAATTCTTCCTATCCTTCTTCGTACAGCCGACACATCAGAAAGAGTTGACAACAAGCCTACTGCTTCCCTTTGTTCATCCTGATCACGAGTCAATGATTTGACCAGTGCTGACAAATAGTCAACCTCTGCCATCTTGCCCTGCATGATATTTGGCTATGTAAAATATATGCACAATAATGGTGCAAGTGACACTTTTAACCCATTTACTTATGAATGGACTGATTCAGGTAATGCTTTATCTCTACATGGGTCAAATATTTTAGCTAAAGGGGAAATATATCATATGGGTTGAAAATTTACCGATGCATAAAACCTCTTAATATATACTCAAAATATATACTAGTCATTTAAAATGAAAAACCCGGGGAAAAGAGTGCTTTGGCAAACCAGTGCAACTTGAAACAAAAATGACTCATTTTTACCTGAACCCGTTCCCAACGTGCATAACAAAACCCATTTTGCCATGTCTAACAAACAGGGCTGATGCACATGAATGGACAGATATAGACACAGAAGATATGGTCGACACAGAGTTATAGATTTCATACATCACAGATTACAATGATATGTAGTATTTCAAAAGAATGTAACTGAGGATGCAACTGAACATACCTTCATTTCTTCATTTCGTGCAATGATGCTTCTTAGATTTTTAATGATACTCAACCTATTAACTGAATTTGTAGAACTCAATCGACTGAACAAGATTGGGATTACACCTTCAGTATCAATCCATTCAATAGTAGCCTTATTATCACTTATCAATGTGTTTAAAGCAAAAAGCGCAACTTTTAACTGTTCATCGTTTCCACACTTGAGATACAAAACAACATCTTCAATACTATTACATGAAAAACTTTCTTCCACTTCAATTATCTCCTCAACAATATTATCATCTTCTTCCGTTACAACATCATCTAGAAACTCTGACTTACTAGAAGAACTTGCAGCACTAAACTGCACACCACTCATCATTTCTCTCCTCAAAGCCTCAAGTTTTTCTTTACCGTTCATCGACACATCATGACTAGCAAACAACACAAGGCCTATCGATCTGCCAAGATTTTCTGTGATTTCTTCAATTCGTTTGTTTGGTGAAGATGCATAACGAGGACTCGCAACCAAAGCCTTAGCCCTTTTCAACTCGGTTTCAAGAGATTCAACAGCTTTTCTAATGGGAGAAGTCTCCATGATCTTATTTTCCTTGAACTCACTAAGAACCACGCTTAATTTACGCGTAGAATGAGATAATTCCGAAAAAGTTAAGGAATCTTTTGTTACACTACTACTAGCCTCATCAGCATCATAAACATCAGAAACACTTTTACCCTCCATTTCTTGACAACCCCAGATGAAAAAAAGAATAGTCTTTATACGATATCACCAAGTAAACTGTAGACAAACAAGACTAACACCCACCTGGGATTCAAAAACTGGAATTATGCCTCGAGATCAAGCATAACTGACCATATTTTACGCAATCTTACCAGATTACACTGAACTAAACTAAGACAGAAATCAAGAAAACCACTTTCGAATTTTGTTTAGCCAATTCGACAAAAACATGGTGAGCAAAATTCAAGCAAACTTAGACTAAGAAAGAAATCAAGAAAACTGCTTTCGATTTTGTTTAGGCAATTTGACAAACACTTGGTGCAAGAAGCAAGCAATCTCAAACAAAGACAGTTATCACTTATCAAGAAAAATACTTTCGAATTCGTTTAGGCAATTCGACAAACACTTGGTGATCAACTGAGCAAGATTCAATCAATCTTAAACCAACACCCAAATCAAGAAAACCACTTCTGATTTCCTTTAGGCTATTCAACAAACACTTGGTGAGCAAGATTCAAGAAACCCACTTCTGATTTCACTGACGCAATTCAACAAACACTAACTGAACATATGCATCCAACCCAAACGGCAACAAAGGTTATCGAAAGCTCCAATATTGAATTTCTTTGGATATTATCGTCTCCTCCAGACGTGAAATACAAAGTGTGATTGTTTGACAGAGGATTGAAGGCAGAAGATACAAGATGAGTGGATGTTGACTCGGTCGTCTTGTGGGATCATTTTCAAACTTATTACGTTGAAGAAGAAATGAAAAAGTATAAATAAAGGGTGAGAAACTTCCGATTGACGTGACATTTGGGAGAGACAAAAGGAAAACAACAAACTGTCGAATGTGCGAACGCCGTCGGACGGCCGGCGGCGGCTGATCGGAGATTCGCCGGAGTATTTTAATAGTGGTAGGTGTTAACTAACGAGTGGGTGGACTCAAATTATAGTTGTAAATTATCGTCGTCGTCCTCATCATCATGATCATTGGTGTTTGATTTTGAGGTCATATAATTATAATAACCATATACTTTTTAACCAATTTAATATTTACTAGATGTACAATCGATTCATTTTGGGTCCGGATATTAGAACAGTCATCTTATTATAAATCAATAATCTCAAATTATTATACGTGTTGTATAGTATTACATGAAACCCTTTTGACAATCCTGTATTTTTCCTTGTATTTATATCGAATTTTGTTATACGTTTTATATAACATCACTACTACAAAAATGAGTATTTGAGACCGTCAAATTGGTCGCAAAATAGTGTGTATAGGCATATATGATGTGTATATAAGGTTGTATAGGGGCCATATATAACTATATTTGACGTATAACCGTCTAACAACCCTTAGAAATTCTTTCGTTTTCAATGACGTCGACCTTGTACGTCTCATATAGCTTTATACGAGACGCATAGAGAATGTTGATTTATGATGGTAAGTGTCATGATATTAGGACCCATACTTTATAGGATTAAATAGTACAATTTTTTTAGTTATACGAAATTGGTAAGCAACTTTGCACAATCACTTTTAGTTACAATTTTTTTATTAATTTATTTAAATATAAATTATGAATCATTAATTTACATGAATGGCTTGTGGTATTTAGTTGTGTTTTATACTTAATTATTTATATTCGATATATATGTAAAATAACTTAAGTATCATCGTACTTAATTATATTTATGTTAATCAATATATATTTTGGTTTTGGAAAAACAAATGGTTTTATAATGACTCTAATCCTATATTAAATAGTATTATTATAAATCTAAACCCCGAGCCTTAATATTAATATAAAAATCTAACAAATAAAATCACAATAAAGTGAAAAAATAAAATCACAATAAAGTGAAAAAATAAAATCTAACAAACACATCTATGGATGTTGTGTAACGTGATGGCTATAATGTAAGTGTGGACTAAATCTTACTAAAGCAAAACTAATCAATTCATTTCAATTTCACATTATAGTTATCATGTATTCACGTTACACAACGGGTACATATGAGTTTGAGTCGGCTTTTAAACTGATGTGGGGTTTGCAGACGCAATCAAAATTTCTTTCGTGTTTGATTATGTGTGTACGTGAATCTTGATTAATTCATTGGTTTGTATGAAAATCTCCATGCATACCATCAAACTCATGACTTGTTCTTGTGTATGTGTTTTTAGAATTGTAGTTGTGGCTTGAATATGTTTGTATAATTGTATGATTATGTCTTTTAGATCGATAAAATTTGTTTGTTTTAAGTTTCTTATGGACGACGTACGTACGGTTTAGGTCGATGGTGATTGGCTTGTGGTTGTCGTGGTGGCAAGTTTACACTTAAAGAGTAGTTGTGCATGAACCACGAAGACACTTTGTATGGAGCTTAAGAATTATTAATTATTAATTATTAATATTATATATATATATAATTACTTGCAAATTAAGTTTTAGAAATAATATAGTTTTGGTTTTCTTAATTGAATTATCAAATATATTTCTATATTACAGTATCGCCACTAAAGTTTATACTTCGAAATTTTGTGTTATATATTATTTAAGTTATTTTTTCTTTGCTTTTTTGTTTTAGCTAAACTACTTTGTTATTCCAAAATTTTAATCAACCTAATTTTTTTTCTGTTTAAACCAACCATAAGCTTTTCATTTTTTATTGGTAAACTAACTTTAGTAAATTCGCATAAAATTATAAAATTTATTAATTATAAAATAATATTCTAAGATATGATATAAAAATATTATTTTTAAAATCTTATTATAACTCGTAAATTTAACTATTTTTTTAAAAATATCAATTTTAAAATTTTTTGCATTTTTAAAAAAGTTTTATGCTTTAGAATTTTTTTATTTTATTAAAAATTTATATTTTTAGAATATCATTAATAAATAGATCTCTTTCTTAATTTATTAAATTAAAAAATATTAAATAATATATTAGTAATTAAGATAATTAACTAATAGGAGAGAGAAACAATAAAGTTTTAGTGTTGATGATTGTGATGTTAACACATGTCATCCCAAAATACATTTTTATTAAAGTAGGAAGATAAAGAACATGAAAAAATGTAAATTACTTGTCTTAACGGGGCATTCTAGTGGTTAAGTGATTTTAAAAATATATAAAATTATTAAATTGGTAAATTAAATAAAGAAGTTTATAGAAGTAAATAACAATAATAATAAACAAATCCCGGCAAAGGTAAAAGAACGTGTAAAAGCAAGAAAGTATTAAAGAATAGAAGTTTAAAAGAAGACCCCAAATTCCTTCTATACACATTTTCTTTTGATTTTTTGAGCCATCTTTCATTTACTTCTTTTCTTATTTTGAATGTGTTTACATAATAAGGTAAAGTTATTTAGATACTTTCAATGACAAGCTTACACACGTTTACACATCATTAGTTGAATTATATTAGTTGTCGATTTTACATGTTTTCGATCTTTTAACTTAGACGTGTAAGCCTTTTATCTTTAACTAAGTGTAAGCTATGTTTTATTGAATTAATTGAGCACCAAAAATGTTTTTCCTAAATAAAATAGTTTTTTATTGTCATGTTACTTTGCAAAAAAGTGAAGTATGCTACAAAACCATACAGTGTGTTCACTAAACAAGGAACGCAAAAAGCAATATTGCATATGATATAATGTTCATGATCTTTGTATCATCTATGTAGCATAATGACATTAATAGTTATACTTCACAAAAAAGTTATATAATATTGATTTGAATCTCTACAAAATACATATTGATTATGTGGTTTAGGAGTAAAATATTTTTTGTTGTTCAGAAAAAAGAATCGTATAGTCTCATGGTGATCATTTTTAGTTTAGCAAGTCTCCATGAAATATATGCGTTCTTAAAAGAATTAAACATTGTTGTTCTTATTAGCTTATAGCTACTGAAATTAATCATTCAACTAATTTACACACTATAAGGAATATGTCATTTGAAATGAGTAGAACCAATTATTCAATAGAATGTTATATTCTTCTATTTTCTTTAACATAAACTTACCATTCTAATAATAAAACTACAACATGAGACAAGTATTTGAAGTCCAGGGGTGTTGGTGGGTCTAAAACCGGACCTGGCCGGTTTCGTAACGACGGAGACAACAATTGTAAACATAGTAAGACGGAATACTGCACCGACTATTAGGGTTGTAAATAAACCAAACGTTCATCGAACACTTTGTATACTGTTTGGGGGAAGTTCGTTGATGTTCACTCGTTTAATAAATAAATGTACGCAAACACGAAAACTTTGTTTGTTAAGCTAAACTAGCAAACATAAAAAATATGTCATGTGTTTATGTTTGTAAACGTTCGACAATGTGTTCCTTTGTGTTTGTTCATTTATATATTTTATATTATTATTTTATTAGTTTTAAGTATTTAAAAGAACTCTGCCAACATCTTCTATTTAATTAATTTCAACTTCAATTCATGCTAGAGTTTGATAAACTTCTTAATTATTTGTTAGTCATATACTTATATTTAAGATAACTAATTCAAAGTGTAGGTAGTTTTTTGTTCACACTGTCTCTTGCTGGTGTGTGATTTAGTTTTCTAATTTTTTCATCGTATAAGATATGATTTTGATTTCATGTTGATAGAATATAGTGGCCAGTTAGATAAATAGTTTTTGGATAATAGACGGGTCAAAATACACTTTTTTATAAACATTCTTCATTTTTGTGTGGGATTTTGACCCGTTACCGATAAAGATGTCGATTTCAGTTATGGATCTTTAGCACGTCAAACATATTATGGTAAAAGATTCAACAGAAAAGGTGATGGATCAAACAGGTGTAGTCATCCACTACTTCATAGAGTCTTGACTTTTGTTTGACATTTTGAACTTAGTACTATGGAATTCAAATTTAACAGTGGTTTTGCAAATCCAAGATAGTGATACTGTTTCATATAGTTCAAATCTAGTTACCAGTTTTTCTTCCTATAAAATGATACACTAATGTCGCCGACTTAGAAGTCAAAAGGCTGACTCGATCGACACTTGAAATCAAATAGAGCTGTTTTCCTTACTAACAGTGCAGATTCTTACATAACCTGAGCTTCAGTGTATATGTCAAGCAGATGTAATAACTTCAGCTAGTCTTCTTTTAAAAAGCTTTTTGTGTATATTGAAAAAGGTTTAAAATTCAGTCCTTTAGCGTTAGTATCTTCATCATGAGAACTACAACCAAAATCTGAATGAACTCGAAAATTGCATTAGAAATACATCAGGATTTGCAGGTCAAAAACACACTTTTGGATAAACATTCTTTCTACTCTAATACTAGTGGTGGCATTTTGACCTGTTACATTAAATGAGTTGACTTGAATTATGACGTTTTAACATACCAGACAAGCTAAGATAAAAGCTTTAACCAAAAAGAAGTTAGGCCAAACGTCTGAATGGGTCAAGGAATTCAAAAACCATTTTAAAGTATATTATTGAAGGAAAAAGCAGTAACCATTTGTAGAATCATATGTGGTGTTTGTTTTAATAAAGCTCCGATATGTTCAGTTGTGATGTTTGGAGTGTGTTCTTGTGCTAGGTGAGCCATGAGATGCACGGTGCCTTAAAAACCATGATGTGGCTATTTTCTTTGCAGCTTGAATCTAGATACAGGCTTTGATGCAGGTGCAGGTGTTTGACCCTTTTGACTGTTCTCGAGGTTATCAGTGCGTTCCACGATAGACCCTGTAAAGGCCTGCAAAAAAACAAAAAAAAATCATTGCTAAGAGACGGGTATGATATTTTCTGAGTCTAAATATGCTTGCAATGTAGAAAACTTGCCTTGCTTCTATCATTGCTTGAGCTCAAACCAAAATTGGATACCTGCAAAACATATAATGCCAGTTGTCATTACCATCACACATACAAAGGCAGTGTTTGTTTTGCATGAGCTAATCTGTGCACGGGTTTGATAATTATAGCATGATAGAAGGCAGGGACCAATACAAATATTTTTACCTCCTTTGACACAGGTGCAGCAACACTTGGTTTGCTACTGATATCGCTCGAGTTTGATGCTGAGGTTGAAACCTTCAAAAGATGTAATGTCCACAGCCATTAGCAATTTTTATTAGATTTATCACAGAACATAGAAGCGGCAACATGTACGGGTCAGGTAAATGAGTCAGAACAGTTTTAGTCTGAAATAAATCAGTTTTCTAGAAAGGCCATGAAGCAGGTTATTTTTTGTACATATCAAGACAGGTTGAGCCAGATTTATCCACATATCCTTTGGTCCATTTTTTTAATTATAATATTTAAACTGTGTTATTATGATTACACAAACAATAGTAGTGCAATAATAATTTAAATCTTTGAATAAGACCGATTTGAGAGTGCATTAAATAAGACTTTGGGCTAATTTCCACCTGTTTGACCCCTTTGACATGTTTACCTTCCTGGTGAAAAAATTTCATCTAACCCGACAATCCATATTGACCCATTTTTAAGTAAACAGGTCAAAACTTCCATCTCTACCTCATTTCGTGACACAGGTGTGCGGGCCAAACTCTCCTTCAATTTATTATGCTCTGCAAGCCTCACGGGAATGTTCGATCCACTGGGTGTCGGAACTTTAATATGTGAATCTGGGTCATGATAACAAAAAATAACAATTAACCGTTTATATTTGATGATGATTGTACATACAACAAGCTCAAAACGGGTGGGGTTGGTCTAATCAAACTATATGATTTTTTATCAAATCAAATAATGAGAATAATAGAGAATAGACACTAATCTTGATTACAAAATATGCCAAAATGCAGAACCCTAACACATTTCTGAACATATGCTACATATCCCTAATGCATAGAAATCCTAATGAAAGATGTGCTAACAGCTGACTGACCTTTTGATACAGGAATATCTGGCGACACTTTGCGCTGCAAGATTCAAGTAAACATGTCTTTAATAACTTAGTTATAATATGTAGAATACAAAAAGACGTCCGTTAGTTAAACTTCCAGTAGCTTATAAAAAGGTAAATAAAATCATTCAAATGACATAGAGTATAAGAAAGATTAGCTGCTCAACTAAACCGTTTAGACAAGTCTTGTTAAGTTTAATTTGCAAGTATATTTGCTTATTGAGTGTTCATTATTGTCAAATCATTAAAAGCATCTATTTAATAAACAGATGTAGTAAATATTTAACACGTCCAGACCTTACCTCTGAATTTCTAACCTCAGGTTCGATAGCCATTGAACTTATAAGTTGACTAATATCATCTTCTTCTTCCCTTCACCTTCTTCTTTCTCTTTAACTTCTTCAGCCATTTCAGATTCAAGTTCTTCTTTTTCAAGTTCATCAATCCGGGATAATATTCGAGCAAAATCGTCTTCGCCTGAAATACATATTTTACTCAAGATCTTTGGTCAGTTATGTCTAAAAGTTTACAAATTTTCACCTAGACAAAATACAAGAGTCAATGCATGATTTATACTAATTATGCAATGCCACTTCTACCTAGCAAGTATAGCCTAATCACACTTTAGTTTCATTTGTCATTTTAAAAAACAGAAACAACAGGTAGTATGAACTATGGCCATTCAATCATTTTCCAATGACCTTTTGGCCACAGATGTAGTTGATTAATGGCCTAAGAGAAAGACCTTTTATTTCATGGCCTAACATAACTCATAATACATATTGGTGGCCTCAATATGTGTTATCGTTTCTTATAACTAGCTCATCATGATTGCACATCCAAATATGCAAAAATCACGATTTACTACATCTAGTTCAAACCAAGACAGCATATAATAAGAAATATGAACCTGCTGTTGTGGCCTTATCTTCATTAGAAGCTTCATCAACATAGTCTTCTCTTATTTCTACAATACCCTCCTGTTCAGATCATCACCCAAAGATATTAATACAGTGTATCTATCTTTTCCAAAACAAAACATTGGGAAGCAATAACTCATATAGATATATTATGATATTCTACATAAGTTGGTGGATGTAGTTCAATAAAGATGCAACATTGCAGCGATGGCATTGACTCACTATACACGTGCAAGAAGCATATTACTAACATATATGAACACTTGTAAATGCAAAATAAGTACAAGCCATTCTACACCTAGTTTACAATAACAATGCAATAATCATAGGTCTACAAAAAGAAACACATTTCTTTTTGTTCTCCGAGCAGAAAAAAGTTGAAAAGGGGAATTAGGTTTCTCAACAGAACAGTTTGTCAGTTTTCTCTACCATTTCCAAAAAACATAAAATAAAGTAAATGCAAATGAAGAAAAAATTTCTAACTTGGCAAGGGGGAGAGTGTAGATGTAATTCTGCTCAACTGTTCTTAAGTTAAGTATTTTTAGGTGCAAATATAAGTTCAACTGATTAAGGGGAAATGGTTTCCACAAAAGAAGTTTGATGGTTTGTTGATCTCTTTTTTAAAAGACAACAATCTCAAAAATTCTAATTCTTATAAAGCCTTCCCATATAGCACAACATCAACAATGAAATTAGGAATAATTAAATAGCCAACAACACTACCTTCTTTTAAAGTGTTTCAAATCATAATTGTGGAAACTACATGCAACAATTCTATTCTTTGATGATATGCAATTCCAAGTATTTAATTTACCATTGGTCAAAGAGAATAACTTACTGCAGCTTCCACAGCTGTTTCATCAAAAAACGAGGCCTCAAACTTGAGATCCTTAATTACAGCATTTAGTGTTTCAATCTTTGACTCTAGATCCTTTCCTCTTCTTTTCAGAATCTCAACTGTTTGCTTGGATGTTCTTTCAGCATAGTAACCTTCTCCTAATAGAACCTGCAAGTAAATTGGATAGGACTCATAAGTTCTAAATATTAGTTATATACGTTTATTTTCATGCCACAGCCTTTTTAGAGGTTGCACAAGAGTAAAATTCACTCTTTTCCCTTCCAAACTTGGCAATATAAGAGGTTAAAAAATTACCAACAAACATAAAATAAAGTGTGAATTCTAAGCAGAAGTATTTGTGAGCATCCAAAAGATGAAATTACCATGAATTCATTGGTATGTATCAATCTGCCAGGAAAGAAAGCTGCCTTTCCAAATGGAACCTGCAAAATAACAAGAAAACTCTTTTTATACAAAAAATGATTATCTATTATAATATGTGTTAACTAATATCAATCAAACCACAATGAAGATGTTCAAAGATGCTCTTCCTAAACAACAACAATCCCAATTTTTATTATCAAAATCAGATTTTGAGATGCAGCAATAACTGTCATGAGAACAGTTATCAAAATAAGTGTTAAACTACGCAACTGTGGCAAATCTTATACAGTTATACCAGTAATTATCTGATCATCTACTAATACTGATAACAAATTCACAATGAGAAGATAACTCTAAACACTATAGTTAAAGATTACCCAGTAGTTAACACAACACAACATGAATGTTTTTGCAATCACATGCTACAGCAACAAAATCACACTGGAATCGAAAAGGTATCAAACTTGCCATTATATCGTGGTGCAATTGATCAGGAAGCTTCTTAACGAGATTAACAAGACTGGTGTTATCATCGAGGAATGCTTGCAGCTGTTGAACCTCTTTCTGACGTTCGGATATCACTTCTTGAACATGTACGGATGCTTTTTGAGCATCCTCCGGTGCGAAAACTGAAGCTAACGATGTCACCGTTCCCTTCACAGGTTCACCCATTGCTCGATCGCCCTGCTTTCAGTTCGAAATTTTAACCAACTGTTTCATTCCATGATGAATCACAAGTGAAGTTGATCAGTTCATTAGAGGTTTGTTGGATCTGTATAAAATTCACCAATTGTTTATGCTCAACGAAGACGAAGACTGAAAGCAACCTGAAAATGAATACCAACAGTATATCGGATTGAAGTTGTGGGTTTAGGGTTCGACAGTATCAAAAATTGATGTGAAATTTGGGAATTTTGGTATTTGACTGATGAAAAGGGGTTTAGGGTTTTTATCGTATTTTTTGAATGTTTAAATAATAAAAACGTTTATCTAACCGGTAATATTTAACTCTTTTAACAGCCAGCGAAAGTTATATACCCGGTAACTTGAGTAAATTCATTAGCGAAAGGTTATTTACGTACTTCGAACGCAGGCAACGTTAACGACCGCGCCTGCTCATCATATCAAGTGAAACTCACCGTTTTAATGTCTAGTAATCTTTAGTCCATCTTAGAAAAGACATATTAATTTAAACCTATGACCACCATATTAAGAAAGCCATGAGAAAAACATATTAAACTATGCTCCGCTACTAAAGCATATATCACTAGGGGTGTTCATTTTCGGATATATGAAAATTTCGGATAGTGAATTTCACTATCTGAATCCGAAATTTCGGATTCGAATATCCGTTCGGATATCCAAAATTCAAAAAAGAATTGTATTATTTAATAAATTTTATAAAAAATAATAAATTTTATTAATATTTATTTCATATATGCTATGTTTGTATTAAAACATCCGAAATATTTAATTAATATTTTATAAAAATATTTTGGATATTTCGGATATTTTGGATATCAGAAATATCCGAAAATTCTCAAAATCACTATCCAAATCCGAATCTGAAATTTCGGATATCCGAAGTTCGGATATCCAAATTTTCGGATATCCGAAATTCCGGATATCCAAATTTCGGATTTTCGGATATTTCGAATTCGAATATTTTTGAACACTCATGTATAACACAATAAAATTCAATATGTTGAAATGATAAGTGAATGTCAAGCGGTATATTGGTGATGCACATGGTCTACTTATAAGGTATAAAGGTAAAACAAAATACGTTTGAAAATTAAAATTAACATTACATGTCAGAGCGTAGTAAATCAATAAGGTTAAAATGATATGTAAATGTACAGAGGTATATTCACGACAATCATAACTTATTTTATAAAACAAAAGAGTATAATAAAATACATATAAAATTAGTTATCTCACATAAAAATTCATAATTAACTGTTATGCGGTTTAATACGGTCCATATTGGATAATACAAGACGTGTTAGACAATACGGATTACGGAACATACATAAAACGTTCAGATATCATGTTCGGGTATATCTACAAAATAAACTTTTAAAAATAGCAAACATAAGAATTAATTTTATTATTTTAAAAGAAAATTACAAAAATAGTTATATGTGGTTTGATAATATTACAAGTTTTGTCCCCAGGTTTAAAAGTTACAACTTTAGTCCAAACATTTGGAAGTTTGTTGCAAACTTAGTCCCCACAATTAGTGTTCATTATTTTTAACGATCTGAGACTAAATATGTCATATGATCAAACCATAGGGACTAACTGTGCAATTTGCTCAAAAAGTTTAAAAAATTGAAAATAAAATAAAATTTATTAGAAATTAAAATCGAACATAAAAAAATTCAAATAAACATCAATAATAAATTTAAATAACTTTTAGAAAAATAAAATAAAGGTTTAGAAATCAAATTCAAAACTAAATAAAAATAAAAATAAAACGTATGTAAAAAGAGAAAACAAGAGTATTGAGAAAGAAGTATGTGATTAAAATAAAATTAAATAAAAATAAAAAATACAATCGAGTAAACATTTATAAACTTCAAAATAAATATTGAAAAAATCATATTAAAGTTAAAAAAATAAAAAACGGTTCGATTTCATTTTTTGGATTTAAAATTTGACAAGGTTTTTGTATTTTGATTTAAACATCACATATGAACTTTATCAAATTATAATAAAATAATTTAAGCATACTTCTCGTTTTCTATTTTTTATAAGCATTTTATTGTTACTTTTATTTACTTTTTAAATTTGGTTCAATTTTTTTGACCTTTATTCTAATTTTAACGATTATTGAATTTCTTTATTAACGTTTATTTGAATCTTTTAAATTTTAATTTTTATATGATTTTTTAGTTTTTAAAATTATTTGATAAAATTACGTAATTGGTCCCTATGGTTTGATCATATTGCATATTTAGTCTCAAGTCGTTAAAAACTAACGAACACTAACGGTGAAGACTAAATTTGCAACAAATTTTTAAATGTTTTGACTAAATTTGTAAATTTTAAAATCTAGGGGCCAAACTTATAATATGATCAAACCACACGAACTATTTTTACAATTTTTTTCTTTCTACTCTAATAAAATGATAACTATGTAGAACACGTGGCAACACCACATTGATCAAACCACACGAACTATTTTTACAATTTTTTTCTTTCTACTCTAATAAAATGGTAACTATGTAGAACACGTGGCAACACCACATGGATTCTCACAAAAGTTTTTCCGTTCCTCTTTCCTATTAAATAATTACATTAATCACAAATAATATTATTTAAGGACTTTTTAGATTAAAAATGATTTTCTAATAAATTTATAAAGATATATTTGTATTAATTTTATTTATAAAGATTTAATTTTTATAAAATATTTTTTTTAAAAACATCAAACTTATTTAAAAATATGAAGTATTTTAAATTTAATATTTTTTAAAAAAGTAATTTTTATAAACCAAAATTAATTAAAAATGAGATTCATAATAGAATATTTATAAAATGACAATTTTTTAAACAAAATGTTTGGTTTTTTCTTAAATAAATTTAAAAAGTTGATATCATTATTTTATTCCTTGTAGTTTTTACTCCTACGTATTTAAATCATATCTTATTTTAGGATATTGTTTTATAACTAAATAAAATTTTATTACATTTAATATTTTATTTATTTAATATGTTTACTATACTGGGTTATCATAGCTAGTTTTAATAAGAGTTAACTACATAAATAGTCCTTGTGGTTTATTCAAATTTACATGTTTGGGTACTAAAAGTTTTTTGTAACAAGTTGAGGTATTATGTTTTTTAGTTTGTAACAAAAATGGGTATTAAGACTAATGGAAGTTAAGTTATAAGTTAACTTTAAATAAAATGACTAAAGTACCATTAGATTTATTATTCTTACAATTATATATTTCTCTTTTATCAGAGACCATTTGTGTAATTACTATGATACTAAAATACATAGCCCTTCCCCCATTAACATCATCGACCCACCATCACCACCATATATCCCGATCAACCACCATCACCACCAGCCACCATCACCACCGGCCACCATCACCACCGGCCACCATCACCACCGGCCACCATCACCACCGGCAACCATCACCACCATTTACCCACCTTCAATCACCAACCTTCCTACCCACCAGCGGCCACCTAATCCTCCTACCCACCAGCGTCCACCGAACACCACGGACACCACCATTACTGTCACACCCCCGCTAAGAGCGGAACACGGGGATGTAACGAGACGGGATCGTCATAACACATGGTAAATGATAGAGATGCAATATAATAAATGAGAACAAGCGTGTTATGACGACACCCGACAACAAGGGGACTTGTGTCGTGTATAGTCAATGTTCACGACACATAGCCATAAGCATACGCAACCAAATGATCACACAAAAACGAATATCAACATTGTAATGTATTTATTCCACAACCCGGGAACAAGTAACAAAAGAGTAATATTGTTGAAACAGATACAACAATTGTTTTCAAAATGAAAAGTTTAGCCCGAAAATACATCCTAGGGTCTCCACTAAGGCAGCACACCTAGAACTTCAGCTAGCATGATCACCTGAAAAGATATGCTCAAAATGATCAACAAAGTTGTTGGTGAGCTCGTAGGTTTAAAAGTAAATAAGTAATTGATGATGTATAAAGTTGTTGCAGAATACCGTGCATACAGTTATAAGTAAGAAAAATCACATGACAAAAGCTTTACAACCAAACCTAACGACGTACACAAAGAATCTTGTCGGAATATATTCACCCAAGGCCCGTTCCTGGCATCTGTTGGTACTAACTAGTATACCAACACGAGGGTGGGGGTGTCAACCCAAGTAGTATTACCAATACCTATCCGTCGGTTCCCACACTGAAATTAAATGGTTGTAAGAAAGAACCACAAAGCAGACTCAAGCATGTATCAGATAAGTACTCACAAAGCAGTAGCACGCTGATTCCAGGTATGTAAATTGTATGTAAGTTGTACAGCATGAAAACGGGTGAGCATACTTTTCCCCCATGTTTGTAAATGTTTGTAAAGTAGTATAAGCATAAAAAGGGGCCACGAAACTCACAAGTTAAGTGGTAAGTATGGATGATCAAGTTCCCAACGGTTGTATGCAATGAACAGTCAAACACCTATTGACAGTTATTGTTTAGCATTAATGACGTGTATAAAGCATATAGTAATGTTTGGTCGGTTCGGGTTGTATCGGTTCGGTCGTGGGTAACACACACACAAGCGGACACACGTATCAGACCTTATGTAGATCCAAGTATTAAGAGTAGTCGTCATTGCTAATGACATCCGTATGAAGATCCCATTGTTATAAAAGATAGTACTTGTTAAATATTTGTAGTCCCACATGGGTTGTCGATAATTGTAAAATGTTAAGTTGATTTAAATTGAAATAGTATGTGCATGTTGATAGCGTTGACTTTAATCTTTATGGTCAAGCAATGACATTTTTACTGATGTTACCTTATCATCATGAGACATTCAGAAAGGGAATTCACACATACACGCATCATCAGTCACAAAACAGGACCAGACGCTCGACTCAACACTCCATTCGTACGAATCAACCTTCAATCGTACAAATCAGCTTCATTGGCACGATTGAACCTTCTTTCGTACGACTGGCATTCAGTCGTACCACACATCACCCAATTGCACGACTTAACCTCCATACGCACGAATCAACCTTCATTCGTACGAATCAGCTTCATTCGTACGACCGAACCTTCATTCGTATGATTGGCCTTCAGTCGTGCGATACACGCACAGTCGCATGCATTCATACATCCGCGTTGACTCAATCGCACACACAATCATCCGCATTGACTCAATCGCACACACATTCATCCGCATTGACTCAATCGCACACACATTCATTCGATCACACAACTCAGTCGCATGACATCCCTAGTCGCACGATTCAGTCGCCCGAATGACATAGTCGCATGACTCAGTCGCACGACTCCCTCAGTCGCACGACTTAGTCGCATGACAGACCCAGTCGCCTGAACTGCAGGTTCGCGACTGCTGAAGTGCAGAGCAGCCTTCGGCCGCCCCGAGCACGGGTTTTACACAACAAGGACTTCCAGAATCACACAACAAACACACACGAGCAAGAAGCACACGCAGAAAGTCATCACACGCACCCACACGACCTCTTGTGTTCGAGTTGACCCGAACACCCGAAACCTTAGAAATAGACAGCAGTAAAACGAGCAAGAAATGAACAACCAAGGTTGTCTACCTGCAAGGATGGAGTAGACTAGGTTGTAGATGAAGCCTAGACGAAGAAAACGAGACCAAATGGAGCGATTTTGGTGCAAAAGTGAAGAAGATGGGTGAAGAAGAAGAAGAAAGTGAAGAAGAAATGGAGAAGATGGAGAAAAATGGCTTGGAATGGGGTTTTTATACCCATTCCAGGTTTGCAAAATGTCCATTTTAGTCCCTACACTTAGCCCCCGAGTTTCCAAAGTTTGTTTCGGTTGAAAACGACTTTAAGCGTGTTTGTTATATTAATGTTAAAAGTGTGTTTAATGGTAATTGATGGCTTAAAATGGTTTTATTAATGACAAGGGTTATAATTAAAAAGGATATATTTGGTGATAATGGTGATGAAATTTATAAATGGTTTAGGCTTAGCACACGTTCACGGAGGAAGTACAGGCACAAGGGTAATAAAGCAAACATGATTTCTTAAAACAGGAGTTCATGAAGAAGAGGAAGAATAATTAAAATAATTCTATGGTTAATTATGTTGTTCGACGGACCTTAAGGTGATGGATGTCACAATTACCACCATTTCCTACCTACCAGCCACCACCCAATACCTACAAGCACCCAAACCTAGATCTGAACCCTAAATGAATTGTTACAATATCTGAACGCAAACCTAAATCTAAAACAACACTGAACCATCAAACACCTACGTGTGACCATCTTCTGAACCTTAATTGGATGGTCTATGGTGGTGGGAGTCGCCGGTCAGGTTAGGCGGCAGTGATGGTGGTGGCAGCCAGTGGTCGTCGATGGTTAGTGGTGGTGGGGGTCGCGGTGTTGGGGGGTTAGCGGTGGTGGTTGTGAGATGATGTTCCGGAGGTGAATGTTGGGTGGGACCAACGTTGGTGGCGGCTTGCATTGGTGGCGGCCGGTGGGGGGGGGCTGCGTTGGTGGTGGCCGACGGTGGTGGCGGTCGACTCTGGTGGTTGCCAGCGCTAGTGAAGCCCATGGTGATAGGTGGGTGTGTTTGCATCTAAATGGGGGATTAGAATTTAGATTTTATATATACACATAATAACACATAATATTTAAGTAAATTACAGAAGTAGCCTATCACTTAAGTTACATAATCAGTCTCTTAAATATGAAATGACCGAAATGTCCTTGAACCTTACAAAATAATTAACAGAAGTTAGTGTTAAAACCCAAACTCGTATAAGTTAATACTGCAAAACCCAAACGTATTTTTTTTTTTATTTAGTATCCAAACTTATTATTTTTCATAAGCGAAATGGACTATTTATGTATTTAAATAAAACCAAAATCACTTATTTTAACATCCAACGTTACAACACATTTTAAAAGGCTTAAAAGCCAACACGTGTAACACAGTAACAGAACACCAATCCATATCGTCTTCTTCGTCTTCATCTTCCATGGGAGCAAAAGCTCTCACACACCTTTCACAGAGGATGCAATGGCTTCTTCAATGACCCAATACCCCTTTCTATCAAACATATCAATCAAACCCTCATCGAAACAACTCATAGAAGAAGCATCACTCTAATCAGAGCCCTCAAAGACTCATCATCATCATCATCGGACTCACAGGAATCGGACCCAGTTAAGCTCGCGTTAGCCCGAGCCAAAGCCTACAAGAAAGCAATCAAATCGAACCCAACTCCTAAAATCGATCAAGATCAAGACTTTGTGAAACAGAAATCAGAAATCGGGGGAAATGGTGATGGGTCAATCTCCAAAGGTACAATGGAGGGAGCATTTGCAGAGACGAATAAAGGCGGATATTAACTTGTTATATCTTGATTGGTTGTGATGAATTATGATTGTTAGTTTTGTTGAAGTCTTGATTTTGGGTTGGTCTGTATAACTTGTTTAAACACGAGTCGTGTTTGAGTTGATCTGTTTAATGTAGTCGAGTAGACAACCTGTTATATTACCTGCCAAACTGTTTGACACGAATGGATAAACGGGTCATGTTCGGGTTACAATGGTTAGGATTATTATTTTATACATGAATAAAAACATGGGTCGTATTTGGATTGAACAATTCAACCCATCAACCTGACATGATTGACACCCTTAGTATATATCTTACAGAACCTGTCAATAGTTGTGCTATGAATGAGATTATATCATTTTTTACAGCTCATCAACCCGATTAACACGTATACAACTTGACTATTATCCGCCAACCTGTTTGACACCAATGGATAAACGGGTCTTGTTCAGGTTACACGAGTTTAAGTGTGTGTGGGTCAAGGTTGGTGATTTTTACATGAACATAAATATGCGTCTCATTCTGGTTGAACAATTCAATCTATCAACCCGACATAATTGACACCCTAGTATTTATCCCTCAGACACTATCTATTGCTCTGTTATGAATGAGATTTTACTGGGTATATTTGTTGTCGTTGTAAGTGTTTAGTTTCAGCTTAAATTCCTTTAGTTTGGATTGTTTATCTTCAAGGATTATTAGAATCTCTTTGAGCTATTGCTTGTGAATTTGTGCTATAGGATTTGAGCAAGTGAATGAATTTGAGAGAATTGATAAGAAGGATGAGCCCAAGGTATCAGCAATTGACTTTGTGGGCTTAGGGTTTGCTGATAAGAAGGAAGGCAGAGGATTACCAGCTGGTTTGATTCCAATAAGTGATCCTTTTCCATCAGGTGATTTGCCTGATGTTGAAATCATTGTTGGGGATACAAGCAAATTTGGAAATGAAAAAGCCTCCGATTCAAATGCGACTACAGAAGATGGTGATGAACTTTATAAGCCCAAAGTCTCTACATGGGGAGTTTTCCCTAGACCGAATAACATTTCCAAAACAGTAAGATGATACATTTAACGTGCCATCTGTAATCATACGGCTCTAAATACAGTAGGACCTTCAACACATCAAGTGGTGTGCTTGTTGATTAGGAATGTAGAATTATAGGACAAATATTACATATGTTTGGTCTCAGTTATGTTCTAATGTTGTACTCGATATAATTCAGTATGGTGGCGGGAAAACCATTCGACCCGGACAGGTGCTTGAAACAGCAGAATCCAAGGCTGCCAAACAGGCTCGCACAAGACAAATGATTGCTGCCTATAACCGCCAGATGGGTTTACTTATCGATCCTAAGCTGAAAGCTGATTGTGAGAAGGTGTGCTTGAAACTTGATGGTACCGTTTTCACATGTAGCCTTTTCATTTTATTCTTTGAAAATTAGTTAATAAATCGTGTAATTTATTCTTGTCATTTCTTTTAACATGCATAGGATTTGAAGGACGGAGATTATTTAATGGAGATTGGAAAGCTCAAGGATGCAATACCATTTTATGAAAAAGTTATGGACAAGTTGGTATACCAGGTAATGTGGGTTAGGCAACATGTGAATTGTGATTACAATATATTTATTATAGTTAAATGATAGTTTAATTTTCTGAGTAGTATGATTTAGGAGGTTTTATACGTCTTTGGGCGACTTTTGACCCGTTTCCTTTAAAGATGAATTTTTCTAGTTCCCCCTTAGAAATTGCCTCCACTACTATAAATATAACTTATGGAATAGTAATCTCTGTTAACAATCATCAACATGACAAAATTAAATTGATGATTAGCCCGTTGGAGTCATTTGCATCGTTGAGTAGATGCTTTAAAAAAGTATGAATCTTGTGGTCTTATGCAGAGTGAGCTTCATGGGTTAGCTGCATTGCAATGGTCTATTTGTCAAGACTCCCTCAACAGGTTTAGACTTGCTATTTTTGCTACTTTATTATGATGCAGATATCTAATAATTCATATGATATTGATGGAATATAGGTAAATTTAGTCTAAAGATTTTATCTTGATAGGCAGCATTCCAACTAATATCATATGAAAATTGTTACTTTCATGTATGTTTATCAGAAGTAGATTTTTATTTGTTTCTTCTGCTGACAGATCAAATGAAGCGCGTGTTATGTATGAGAAGCTGCAGTCTCACCCAAATGTTGCCGTGAGCAAGAAAGCAAGGCAGTTCATGTTCAGCTTCCAGGTGAATGATCATATGTCTTCAAGTTGTTTATTTTGATTACGTATATTATAGATTCAGCTAAATGAAAGCAAAACCTCTGTTAGATTTGACTGTCTAACGTCAAAACTGTGAGTTTCAGGCAATGGAGATGATGAAGGTGACAAGCTCAAGTGTTTCTAAACGTAAAACGGGGTACCAAAACTTTTTGATGCATTTGTTGAAAACAAGAACAATGTGTCTGCAAATGAAATCGAAGGCGAAGAAGATGTTGTTACTCAAGCTCTACCATATGTGATCTTTCTTGTTCTCCAATCTTAATGATATTGGTAATTACTGTACAAAAAAGGCTACTGTGAGTCGTGAAACATATGTAAATGGAGTTGCATACCGACCGTCAAAAGGATACTAGCTTTCATTTTGTTAGTGATTGTAGTGTCATCAATATCATATAAGCATAACTGATTTACTTGAGACCAGAGAACGACATTAGAACAAAATTGATATGACATAGGGGATGTGGAGTGCATATATGATCAAAAGATTGCCTAAAAATTAATCATCAAAACGAACTGTTGTTTAGTATTAAGTTGTTCCTAATCATCGGCAACTATGATCAACAACAACTCTCAATGGCAACAACAACAAGTGATTAGTGGCAACTTAGATCAGGTGTAACACAAATTCCTCATCTAGTGTTCTTCAATGTAACAAATTCTCAAGTCATCGTATATTTTTGAAGGGAGATACAAATATGTGTATGAAATCCCTCCTCTAGTTCTATTTCCCTTGATTTTTAATCAAACTCTGTAAAAATTGTATCAGAGCAGTTTTTGACTTTCGAGGTTTTACAGTTTTAATTTTTACTTTTATCATAAAAACGATCAGTGAACCTTCGTTGGAACTTTCTTCATCCACACATGCAGTCGAACTTTTCAACAGATGTAAAAACACCTCAAAGGTTTGAATGGGACGATGCATTGTTATGAGAAGATGTTTGAGTCTTGTGGTTGTTTGGTTCTTGTTTGTGCAGAAGATAATTAGATCACTGTAGTTGAAGGTTTACCAGATGAGAAAATGGTGTTATGGTGTGTGATTATTGCTCATTTTGGTTAGTCTATGTTTAACTGGTTATAACATTATATGTCGTTTTGGTCATATGTTTTTCGACTCCATATACCCATACGACGGTCTGTGAGTATGATTTCTGCAGGCTTAACTAACTGTGCATGATAGTTTTATATGTCGAAAAAAGTTAACATTTGCCATGATTTGGTTATAGAAACAGATCTAGACCGTTCATGTGGTCAGCCGATTGAGTTAAGTGTAACACCCCGAATTTCTATTTAAACGGAAGGAAAATAAAAGTAAATAGAAAGAATAGAAATTTTGCACAAGTGGAGGGGGATAAAGTGTACAAAGTACAAACCTTATTATTTTAAGGATTTAAGGGGCATGGTCGCCCATATCAAAGCAGAAAGCTGCTTTGCTCTCGGAGGAAGAAAGAAGAGAGAGAGAGTCCCGGTTCTAGAAAGAGAAAGAGGAAGAAGCAGCTTCAAAGGTAAGTCTTCTTTTATTTGAGCTCGGTTTCAGCTGGGTTTCGAGTTCTTCACCGAAGTTCTGGATGTTTAGTGTTTGTTTTTGAGATTCAAGAGCTGAATCGAAGGTGGGTCTCGAACTTGAAGTGTGTCGCTCAAAGGCTGCTCAAGGTGAGTTTCTAGAACCCCTCTTTTACTGATTTTCAACTGATTTGGGGCTATTATGCATACTAAGTAAATATTTTGAAAGAAATCGTGGGTTTACAGCTTTATGTTCGAATGATGTATGTATGCATGTATGTTATAGTGTTGATTATGGGTTAGTGATGATGTTTAGCATGCTTAGAGGGCCTTAGTATGTTAGATCTGTGTTTGGGTATGATTGGAATGATAATCGGGTGATGTTGGTAGCATAAGAAATATTTCAGAATGTTCTGATGAACATAAACAGTGGTCCATGCGCCCAGAGGTGGCTCATGCGCCCAGACAGTTGTCCATGCACCTAGCATGAGAGGCCAGACGCCTAAGTGTTGACCATGCGCCCAAGGGTGGGTCATGCGCCTAAATAGTGGCCCATGCGCCTAGCATGTTGGCCCATGCGTCTAAGTGTTGGCCATGCGCCCAGAGGGGGTCCATGGGCATAAACAGTGGCCCATGCGCCTAAGTGTTGGCCATGCGCCTAAATAGTGTCATGCGCCCAAAATGAATGAAACGGCTAAGTGTTGATGCGCCTAAACAGGGGCCATGCGCCTGCATAGTGGCAATGCGCCTGAACAGGGCAGAAGCGCCCAAATAGTGCCCATGCGCCCATACTGTTTTATACTTAGAATTTTTATGCCCATGCGCCTGGAAGGTCCCATGCACCCAATTTGGACTTAAGGTTTCTAAGTGGTTTTTAAGGGGTATTATGGGGAGATAGGCCTGGTTATGATGTGCGGCTTATGTTTGATGTGTGTTATGCATGTATGATGTTTCTTGTATGGTGATGGTGTATGATTATGTATGTTCCCTATTATATATGTTTTCCATTGGCTTTGCGTTGAATGTTAAATAATGTAATGAAAGTATTATATAACGTAAAGTGGAAGATAATAAAAAGAGGAACATAATGATAGAATGCATGTATTAATAAAAGAGAAAGTATAGAAAGGCTTGCAAGTAATATGTACAGAGGTGCACGACTCTAATGCCTTAAGCTCTACCGCGTGAGGTTCCAGTCTTTGTGACTGACCTTCAGTGGTGTTACCCATTTCGATGGGGGTGTTACCCATTTCGATGGGGGTGTTACCCATTTCGATGGGGGTGTTACCCATTTCGGTGGGGGTGTTACCCATTTCGGTGGGGGTGTTACCCATTTCGATGGGGGTGTTACCCATTTCGATGGGGGTGTTGTTACCCACAATGCTGGGAGTGAAATATATGATGGTTACCCGAGTTACGTATAACTTCGGGGGTGTGGCATAGAGCCAAGCATAGATATGAGGTGAGCGACTCTGTGTCGCAGCAGACTCGACAGAGGTCTTTGTCCATGAGACGAGATAATGAGGTGAGCGACTTTGTGTTGCAACAGACTCGGATAGAGTTCAATCCCTGTGATTGACTCGTATGGGATCTTTGTCGCATATCCCGGTGATGTGTCAGTCTTCGGACATGAGTCGGGGGTTTGTGAGCAGGCCTCGGCACAACATCAGCTTTCGAGCATAAGTCGGGGATATTGCACGAGACAAGATTCGAGTAATAAGAGTAATGAACGAACGTATGAAATGAACATTAATGAATTATCGTAATAAAGTACTAAACATGATCCTTGTCATTCGACCTCAGTAATCGTGGCTGAGTGCCACGAAGAGGGTAAAGTCTGACCGGATCTAGAAAGAGAAGTGAACGATAATGTAATACGTTGTACGAACAAAGTTAATGAACGTAATGATGAAGATAATAATGATATTATCTGTATGTACGTATGATGTATGATCACGAACGATTGTAAAGTATAGTATGATTTGAAATAAAGTAAAGAATGGTTTTAACACAGAAAAGTATGTTTTATTATAAAACTAGAACTCACTCAGCGTCGCTGACTTTTGTATGCATGATAGTTGGCAGGTATATGTTGATGCTGAGGAGTTGCAGGCATGGATGCATAAGCTACTGGAAGCATTTTGAGGCTGACATATGTATTTTGACATGTCATTGTATTTTGAGATGAAAACGAAATGATATGTTTTTAGTTATTAATGAAAGATTTAAATTCTGCTGCAAAATATACGTACGTTTTAAATTGTTTAAGTGCAATGAATGACCATCTGTGAGGTGCCTGGAAACGAGGCCTTACACTAAGCATACGACGAGAATTGATGGAACTGGTTTTAAATCAAACTGTCATTCTCTTCTTGAAAACCGGGTTGGAACCCGAACCGGTGTCACAAAAAACCGAGTGTGATAAAGTTTGACCCGACTTGAACCGTTTTGGGCCAAAAATCTGACTTGTTATCTGTTCAACTTTTTATTAGTTACAAATGATTTTTTCAAATGGCCCAAACAGTGTTTGTATATAAAAAGTTACTCAAATCCATTTTACATTCTGTATACTCGGTGGACCTTTTGTAAATATTTTTTAATAACTATTTTGTAACATTGAATTCTGACTATTTAGCTTTAAATAAATAAAAATATAGATAAAAGATATACTTTTCTACATATTACTTGAAGACAGAAAATAAGTAGCATGTTTAAAATAGGTCGTTAGTACATTTTGTATGAAAAATATTTATAGGAAAATAAATTGGCATGTAACGAAATCGGATAAAGACTATTTTGTTTTTAGTATTTTAATTTCTTTCTATTTATCATTTGTATTAAATAAATTTAATTCAACTGACGTAAAATATTTTCAAGTTAACTCTCCGGTATATGTTAATGAGTGAAAATAATGATGGTGTGTCCTCCTAAAAACATTCATTAAAATTTTGTTTTATAAATCATATTAAGTATTTTTTAAAATTAAAAAAATTAAATTTAAATAAAAGAATAATCAAGAAAAGTTCATTTGTCTTTCACATGTATCCATTCCATAATTTCCATGACACACGTGAATATCTAACCGTGATGATTTTGTCTTCATCGATGGCAAACTCAGCAAAATATAAAATAAGTATTAGACATTTAGAACTTTTATTATGTTTCATTTACTTTTATGTACATAAAGATATAAATGTATAACTTTAATTTTATTATATATGTATGGCTAACATATTTATATATAACAAATATTTTTTTGTTAAAAAATGACATATATAGACAAATTGTTGTTTATAATTCTTGTTACTTTTCAAATGTGCATATTCCACACGTAATTTGACATTGATATTTAACTTCCATTGCAATCCATGCAATATTATTTTGGAAACTTAAAATGTAATATGGTACTCAATTTACTTTCTCATATATGAGAAAACTACAAGTAATTGGGCAATTTTATATATCTATTCTCGTAAAATCATATATTTCTCTAAATTATGTTTGATTCATTATACGTTATGTATTCAAAACTTGCGCTTTGAGAAAATATGTAATTTTATACGTTATAAGGGATATTATATAATTCTTTCTCTCTAGAAAATCTTATGCGTTGGTGTAAAGTTCACACAAAAGCATTTATGTTTTTTATGAACGGCACAATATTATTTATCTAATCAATATATCAATAATATTCACACATTTGTATCCTATAGATTATCTAGTTTATAATGATCAACAATAATCTTATATTCTTGATAAGATTAATCGTGATTCACTTAATTTTCTAAAATTAAGTATTTTTAAATCTGCGATCATTATCTTAATTAATGTTCCGTACCACTTAATCCTTCAAATTGTAGATTTGACATCTAAAACTTGATATCATTTAATGAAATTTAATTCTAGAGATAACATACAAACGTGGTGGTCCTCATCACCATCCTTCTCTCTTCAAACAAAACCAATATCTCTCTCCCTCCCTATAAATACATACACACGCACACGCGCACGCGCACCCACGCACACAGATTAATGCGCGTGTGCACCCACGCACACAGATATTATACGTGTCTTTGTGTGGTGGGATCCGTGATGGGTTGTCGGGTCAAAGGAGGATGCTGGTATGCGCTTATTATTTGTGCACTTGTGTGGGGAGCGACAACACACGATGACGAGTGTGATTTGTACCAAGGAAGTTGGGTGTATGACGAGTCATATCCCATGTACGATTCATCAGAATGCCACACATTCGGAACGAATATGACTGCATCAAATACGGCCGCCCTGATCTAAACTACCTCAAGTTCAGATGGCAGCCCGACAATTGCAACTTGCCTAGGTATGTATATATACACACACCACCTTCTCTAACTTATAGATACATATATACGTACAAATCTTGATATGTACGTACTATAGATGGATATACATGCATGAATGCATACATATATACATACATACATACGCATGTACATATATACAACTATATACAAATCTTGAGCATATAGATAGATACGTGTATGTTTGATGTTGTCTGTTAATCTGTTATTGTCATAATCAAACACGCACTAGATTCTCTCTTTCATACGCCTTGTTTAAAATGTCACAATATTCACACGTAATGGTTGCATATATAATTTAGTTCATCTTCATGACATGTTTGGTTCATTTTTATTATCTATTGAATGATTATAAAATGGAAAATCAAATTTTGTAACATATCATCTTTATAATTTACTTCTAAAATCCACTTATTATTTTGTTGAACTTGAACTTGTACGGAACGAAAGAGATGAACAACATGTGCCATTAAGTCACGAGACCATCTGTGTCAATTTGTTTTGTTGACATAAAAGATTTTAATAGTGACTTATGACAACGTATGATAACAGATTGTACGTCTAAATATAACTTTTGCATACTATATATTAATGCAAAATTTATTTATTTGTTATTATTCACATATATCAGATAATTTTTTTAAACTACATCGTATTTTATTTTATCGTTATTGAAAGTTGAAGGTCAATTCATATTTAGTTACGTACGTGACTCATGCCCACTAAATTAAACGACGACATCGTTATTATTTTGTTTAAGTATAAGTACAGATAATGATAAAGTCTATTCAATATAACAATAATTAAGTATAAATAATTTAATGTGATTCATATTAGTTATTTAATTCAATAACAAACCATACTTATTAATAAGACTAGAAAGGTGCTCGTGTAATGCGGCGATGTGACATTTTGTATCGGGCAGATGTATTTAATATTTTGTTATTTTTATAGTTGTTTTATAAAAATCTATTATGTTTTTTTCAAGTTAAAAATTAAAACACCAAATAAATAGGTTTTGCATGATTACTTGTACATATATGCGTTAACTTATTATAGCTCACAAAATACAGATTTATTCAGCAAAAAGTTTACAGCAAAATGTTTAAGAAAATTAATATAGGTTAAGTTATAGTCTCAAAACGTTTTTAAATGTGATAAAGTAAAAGATATAGTTAAAATCTTAATACAAAGTTTTTTTGGTTTATGGTTAGATAATATAAAATTTTATGCAAGTGTTAGTAAGTATAAGTTATTATCAATGTTATAGAGACCGGATCGGACCTGCCGGTTTGACCGGGGATCGGTCAGGTGGCCGGTCCGGTCTGCTATGGTTCAGTTTTAGGTGGTCGAACCGGGAAACCGGACCGGTTCGGACCGGTTTATGGTGTTTTTTTATGTTAATGGGTAAAAACGGGGTGTTAAACCAAAAATGTATGTTGGATATACAAATGTAGTTAAATTTTATATAAACTGTAAAATACATATATAAATCATATATAATAACATATATTTAATTACATTATAAATATAGTTAAATTCGGCCCGACCACCGAACCAGTAAGGCGTCCGGTTAACGTCTGATTCGGTTCTGAAAACATTGGTTATATATTATATAACTAATTGTAATAGGTAGTTTGTAAATAATACTATAAATACTATTTTACCTTCAAAAGTAATTGTAGTTTATGTATTGAATATAGTAAATGTTTTTAACTTTATGGTATCTTAAAATACTCATCTCATATCCTTTATACATATTATAGATAAAAATAAATCAATTTAAAACTGTATCTCGTATATTTGAAGAAAATTAAGCTAATGCATTACTTTTTTGTTATTGATATTTCGTTTCTTAAGAATTATAACAAGCCAATATACATTTAAGCATACATCATATTTTTGTTAGGTCACATTTAAAATAGTGACCTTACACCTTTAAGACACAATACCATACTTATTAACATTTGCAATTTTACATTGCAGATTAATGCCGAAGAATTCTTAAGAAAAATGACCGGAAAGAAAATAATGTACGTCGGAGATTCAATAAGCGTAAATCAATGGCAATCGATGATGTGTCTTCTTCATGCTTACTTGCCTCCACAATCTATAATAACTGAACGTACAGTCAACTCCACCACAACTGTCACATTTGAGGTTATAAGTCGTTACTTTAGACCTGTTGTATGCATCTTTACGATGTTTCTTTATTAATTATTATTATGAGATAATTATTATCTCAATTCGTAGGACTATGGAGTTTCAATTTCAGTTTTCGTGTCGCATTACTTGGTTGACATTGAAGAGAAGGACATTGGTCGTGTTTTGAAGCTAGATTCCATTACAAACGGTGATGTATGGAAGGAGAACGATGTTTTGATCTTTAATACTTGGCTTTGGTGGTATCGTCGTGGCCCAAAACAACCGTGTGTACATGAGTTATATGTTCATGTAACTATATGACGGTAGATAGTTTAGTAATGGATGTTAAAATTTGATGCAGATGGGATTATATCCAAATAGGTACGAATATAATGAAGGACATGGATAGAATGGTTGCTTTTCATGAAGGTTTAACGACTTGGGCGAATTGGGTCGCCTCAGATGTAAACACCGAGAAAACCACAGTGTTTTTCCAAGGAGTTTCTCCGTCTCATTACAAGTAAAGTATACTTAATCTTTTTATAACAAATCAATTAACATTTGGTTGACGGAACACACTTGATACCAAAGTGCAGGTCGAAAAAGTCATGTTTGTGTCTATTTGTGTGACATGATTTTCTTATTTGTGTCGTGTTCCATCTCTCAATCCATGAACACGAGTCATTTAATCAATATAAACAAGTGATTTTTTACATATAAATGGGCTATAATTGCTAAGTCTACGTTTATTGTCAAGTTCAATTTATAAAATTGTATTAATGTGGAAGAAGAAGAGAAATGTATAGAACACTAAAACTTTGATAAAATATAAGATGGTAAAATAGTTAACAGTTATGTTAAAATATACAGAGATTAAAAGAAAGTCTAAAAGTTTGGACTTCCGTGTCAATGCCTATTTCTCTTATTCTTGTTTTTATTGTATTATTTTTTTTATTCTTTCGGTCTAAACTTCTTGTTTCCTACTCTCACTCCATTGTGATTACATGGGAGTATTGGATTGTATTACCAAACTAGGGTTTATTAGTGTAAGTCCATGGATCTCGTGAGATTTTTAGGGTTTACTATGATCTTATATATTGTAACCTAACTATTCAATGATATTCATTCATTTTTACCATCTTATACAACTAACTTTGTTTCCCTTGAGGTGAGTTGTCATCAAATTATTGACTATTCAAATCAAATTTTCTTCAGCGGATCAGATTGGAACGAGACGGGTGTGACAAATTGTGCCAAGGAACGCGTCCAGTGGAAGGATCAATGTACCTGGAGGCGTACCGACAGCAGAGTTGGTGATAGAACAAGTCTTAAATGACGTTACAAAACCAGTGTCATTGCTCAACATAACAAGAATGTCTCAATTGAGAAAAGATGCACACCCAAGCAGTTTTAACGCATTCAAAGGAATGGATTGCACACATTGGTGTGTTGCTGGTCTTCCAGACACATGGAACTTACTTCTATTTAGCGCTATTATTTGAACCTCGTTTTTGGTTACGTTAAATGTTCGAATATGATTTATGCAATATTCGCGATTGCATAAGGTACATTGTCCCATTTATTACATTTCAGATTTGTTTATATGATGGTTTTCTTTATCTAATTATCTTTGATATCCATAGTTGGTTGTTTGTGGTCTAGTTCGCATGGTTTTATTAATTGACGGGGGTGTTGGGCTTTTGTTGCGAGCTGTTTAGTTTGACCATGGGCTTATTCAAGTTAACCTAACTATATGGGCCAAACCTTATTTGGATTACTACTCTTGCTTGGTGGGCTCACTTAATCGCCAACTCTAAGCCTTGTACCCGTAAGAACTAGTGGTGGACCAAAAAAACCTGTTCGGGAAAAAACCGGTGTTGTTCGACAAAAAACATTTTGGCTAGCTAGATTAGAAACGGCGGCTTGTATACCTGTTTGGTAGCTTGACATCCAAAACCGGCTTTAAAACCGGTTCAACTATAAAACCGATTAAATCGGTAAGAAACGAGGGTTTTTTAAACCGGTCCAAATTGGTTTGAGTGTTTAGTTACAAAAACCGGTTTATAAACGAACCTTTTTTTAAAAAAACAGGTTTTTACATCTCTAGTAAGAAGTAAGAACTATGGAGTTAATAAGGTTTTATTTGGGCCTGCATCGGTGGTGATGGACAGATGGAGTCTACTAAGCATGGGTAAACAACTTTAATATTTTGGGCTTTTAATGCATGGGCTTTTTTGAACTCATATAGCATGATTTTTTGGAGATGAAGTTGTTGACAAAGGTGAACAAATCGGTTCGTTAAAGAACCGGTGGTTGTTAATCGGTTCGGTTAGTAGTCAAACTGGTTATTCCACAATCTCGGCTATCAACTAGTTTGAGAAGGTATATAAAGTTATAAACATAAGTGGTGTAACTGGTTCGGTTAAGTTACTAATCGATTATGTTTTTAACTGGATAAAAGCTGGTAAAAGACCGGTTCCTAACTAGTTTGTGATGTGAAAAGCTGTAATCGGGTAGAAACTGGTTTGTGTTGAATTGGTTAAATAATTGGTTAGGTTTGTGTTAGAACCTTAAAACTTTTTAACATACATATCGAGATTTTTACATATAGGTCATACATGTATTACAAATGGAATGTGTCATATTATATAGCCGAACGTATATAGACATACCCTTGCCAAATGCACGTATGTGAGGTACACCTTAGGACATAATCTAATATATGTTTCATCTAGTAACAAACGTCAATTTTAAAAAAAAAAATCTCATAAACTCTCCGTTACTCCTAACAAAAACCTATACACAAAACTTTTATTTTAATTTTATTTTTTGATGTTTTCTTCAATTCTAGGCAAAATTTAAAGGACAAAAGAGAGAATCTATAAAGCATTGTAAATAACAAACATGCCATCAACTATCATTATCTTTTATATTCGTTTTTCTTCATTTCAGCATTTCTTCAACTACTAAACCATATGGTAAATTTTGAGATGATGTTTAAAAAGTATTATTATAATATTTATATAAATGTTAACAATCAGTAAAGTAATATTATATCTGTTAGTTTTTATATGAATTTAAGGGAAAGAAAACAATTGTTCAATGTCTCTATCAGACCATATAAGTTTAAGAAAAAAAACAAACAATCGATGTCCCTGTCGATCCATATGAACTTAACTATCAAGAAGAAACTTCAATATTATCTTTGTTTTTTTAGTGCTTCAAATGTTTGTGTGTGTATGAATATATTAAAGTATCTTATTTTATAATTTGTGGTACTTAAAAACACACATAACTATAGGTACTTTATTCCCATTCACGCTACATTTTCTTCTTTCTCATTCCTCATTTCATATATAATTTAAGCAAATACGTATGTGTCAGGGCCGTTTTTAAAATTTCGGGTGTCCTATACGAGTAGTAAAAATAGATACTTAAAAATGAATGTATTTATGAAAATCTGTTTGCCCTTTATAGTTTATAGGATAATAGCAAGTTGTAAGAACTTATATATTTTTGTAAGGGTCCATTCAAGTAGTAAAAATATGAAATATATATTTACATAGTATAGATATGTTTCTTAAAGAATTATTACGTTTTACGGATTTATCCATTACTAAATATCAAATTAAAAACTTGACTTTGTTTGAGATTTATTTTGTATCAGCATTTCTTATATCTTTATCACTAACTATTTAATTTTTATTTTATTCTTTCATGTTATACACGGTTATAAGAACAAGTAATTAATATATAACATGTTTGTGTAACAATTTGAAATTTACCTTTTATGGTTCACAAAAACAATTCCTAAACTTTTAGTTTCTATAAATGACCAAACAAACACTTGCATATATATAAAATAATAATATATACTCGATATTTTCACATTACATTTTAATATTTTTATATTTAATTATTAACATTATACAAAAATGACATTATTCTTAGTTTCTTAAAGCATCCATATAATATATACATATATATATATATATAATATATATATAGATGATGAGGGAATGAGATGGGACATTGGCAACGCATAGATGTGATAGCCATGAGCATGTTGTATGGTTGCATATATGGAGCTTTCGTACCTCTTGTCCTAAATATTATTGGCATATGTTTTTTTGCTTATGTGTTTGATATTTTGTTTCTTTTTATAAATTATATAAATATATGTATATTTTTATGTTTAATTTGCATTTGATTTTACTCGCAATAACGATTATGAACAGAATGAAGTAACATACACGTGAAATTGAGCGAAAAATAAATGCAAACCAAGTATATGAATCTATAATAATCATAATAATCATGTTATTGAGATTGTGATTGGTAATGAAAGTGAAAATTGAGATTATCGCATGACAAATTATAGTGTGGATTATAGTCGACCAATAAGTAAAAGTTGGGATTATTAAAATGCGATCTGCCTAATAACAAATTCATAGTGTGGATTATTATCGACCAACGTGTGTCATCAACTTCTAGTTATTGCTTAAAAAGGTTTGTCCACCCTAATGTTAGTAAACAACATAAATTTGGCCATGTGACAATCCCAATCAATAACGAAAAATCAACAGATTTGCAACCTGACACAAATTGGGCAATTGACTACAACATGCATTGCAATTGGAACATAAGAAGTGCAGAAAAATCAAAGGCTAACTTACAAGAACAACCATGAGCAGAAGCCTCGAACATACACACTTATCATAACTTAAGGCCAAACATGGCTCATACATATGTTCGAGAAAGAACGAAACAAAAGCTCGATTTAGGGCTTCACCACTAGATCAAATAACGAAATAAAAAAGAATGAAAAAACATAAAACTTAACACAAACTGCAAATTGCAAATTGCAAATTGCAAAAAATAATAAAAGTAAAAAATAAAAAAATTTAGAGCACTAAGCTGCCGACCAAGGAGAATAATACATATTATAATAACTTTTAAAGGATTTTTGTTTGTTAACAAAATACATATTAAGAACAATTTGTAATACGTAAGAGAATATTTAAGGCGACTATTATGCTAGTTAAGGTGAATGTTAGTTGATTCAATTCATTATCCCCTCTAGGTTTTTCAATTTAAAAGTTTTTCTATCTGTTATTTATACCGAACGAACTGATTCCAAGAAGGTTTCTCATTATCTTTTTTTTATTTGAATCAACAATATTTTTTTATTAGACATAAAAACCAACTAATTCCAAATTTAACAAATATCACAAATATTGTCACCAATTGAAATTAGTTAATCTAACTTAACTGAGCTCGTTATTTAAAGCTTTATCTCTACTTGGTCTCGAGTTGGTTATTATTGATTAATATTGAATTATCATACGTTGTTATAATTGCTTTTATGTAAATTTATAATCACAGTTTAATAATTTATATATAACAGAATATATTTTTAAAACTATTTAACTATAGTTTTAGTTATAACAATAAAAGAGCTCAAAGCTCGACACGATTCAAGTTTTTAACGAATCGATTTCAAGTAGCTCATGAGCGACTCAACTCGTTTACACACAACTTGTGCAACTTGCCCTTAATCTTTGATGCTTATAGAGCAAAAAAGACATTGAACGACATCTAGATTGAATATACACAATATCCATAATACCTATTATACATCTCTTGCGTATTAATAGCTTGAGCACTTTAGAATTAACAACATATACGAACTCTATCATTGATATATTTTACTGCCCATGTGAACTCTATCATTGATCTTAATGAACGTCATCTACTCATCTTTATTCAATAATTTTTTTATAAATACTTTTAATCAATATCAACATTTATATTATACTAATTACTAACTTTGTAATGCTTATTAGGTTGTATAATGTGTTAAATGAGTTGTATTTATTTTTGTTTTTTCTTTAATCCTTGAGTTTTCCTTTTATTTTAATCCAACACTTTTTATATTTTTAACAATTTAACCCAATACTTATATATTCTATAATTTTTTTGTTTTATATTTTGTCTTAACTTTTATGAGTTAACTCACCGCAACGTGAATGTATGGTTCAATTTTTTACTCTTATTTTTTTTCCCGTTAAACAATCCCGTCTCAACATGCTGTTTTAGATAGACTTATTTATTTTATATGTTTTAATTTCCACTTACGTGGTTCAATATTTTTACGCTTTTTGTTCGGTTTATTATATTATATTTAATTTCTTTTTTCATACAAGATTTTTTAGTGTTTGTAATCACTAGCGACGGTGAGTCATTGGTACTACTTGACATTTTTTACGGTTCCGCTATAACGCATGGGACTTAATACTAGTTACTACTAAAAACCACAAATACCTACAACTTGCAGGATTTAAAGATAATATTATTTAACGTGCTTGAGGTACAGGGTGTGAGAAGATATTATTCGTTAAAGGTAATATATCTTAATATCTTGCAACTTTATGGCTTTTCGATTTTCGATCATGTCAAAGGTTTATTTAACATTTGGTATCATGTTAGAAATATACAATATTTATTTTACCAAATGTACTTAAATTCATGAAAAGTCTTTTGAAACAGTTTATGGTTATTATCTTTAGACTTTGACCTCACATGGTCGAAACATTAAAAGATGTCTATGCAATAATATAAAGTATCCGTAATGCATGTGGAAACAATTCACTTTTATTGTCTAGTCATATCATACTATTTCACATCAAGAAGGTACATGTAGAATTACACATGACAATGGGTTGGTTTTTATGACATCTTCTATATTAAGTTCCATACATGGTAATAAAGTTGTATATGTATATCTACTATCCTAGTGTACTCACTTGTTAGCGTCGGACTCATGAGTTAAAGATTCACGGGTTTTGTCGCGAGTACTGATTACCTATGTTTATAATAACATGTGTTGAGATTTACTCATTAATCGTTATGACCATCACCTTAAACTCGATCTTAAACTCTTCTTATAAGTCAACTTGAATTAACAAACACTCAAGTAGAACCATTGTATCGTTGGCACTTTAAATGAAAAATAAAAGTGATGCTTTGTTAATTGAAATTGATTGGTTTAGCTTTTGGTTATTGTAAGTGGTGGAACTATTTATCTTTATTTAACGCATACATAACAACATTTTATGCTCATACTTACTAATTATAAACATAAAATCAGGTAAAACATCTATATCGTAGGCATTCTAAAATAATGTTTAAGCCTCCCCTGTCGGTTCTTTCAGCTTTTAGGTTTTTATTAATTATTTTTTAGTTTGTTGTTTAACTAATTTTTTTATGTAATCATCTTAGTAAATATGTATTGAACTGTTAAACAACTTTTGGGTCCATACGGTCGTATAGATGTCGGACCCCACACCCATATGACCCTCGCCTATAAGAAGCGTATGGGGCCATACGCGGCGTATAGGCACGTTAAATGACTTATTTGATTTTGCCAGTTTTGTCGTCTGAAAAGCCTATACGCGGCGTATGGCTCTATACGCGGCGTATAGCCTTGATTTCGAATTATTTTGACGCGACTTAAGATTCCTTTCGTTACAATTGAATTCGAAATGACACAAGATTCGTTTTCTATTATCTAAGAACGCATTCGATATCTTTCTAAATTCACAAACGTAAGTTTTCTCACAAAATATCATAGTTTTTTATTTGTTCATTATGTCGTTTTGGGATGGTAACTATTTGTTTGGTGAATATTCAATCGTTTCTTACATGGCAGATAGTAATCAAGATGATTCGTACGTTCAATCTGCTTACGAAAAACGATTGCTAGATTTAAACCAATCTTATGTTCCCGATGATGAGTTCGAGTTTTGGCGAGAATCAAGTTACGACCCGCAATAAAGTAATATAAACTATCTCTTGAGTGATGAAAATCAGAACATGAAAGTATCGTTTGAAACATCTTAATAATTTTATCACTTGATAAGCTAGTCTATTGGGTTGTTAATAGGGGACGTGATAATGGTTACGTTATTATTACACGAAGATAAAAAAGAAGGTCAGGTCGTAAAGGTGTGGATTATCTGTGATCGTGGTGGTGAACACAAACGTAAAGCAATAGTTAGACGATCTGGTAGCAAAAAAATCGAATGTCCTTTTAAATTAATGGGGATATACGACAACAAACGTTATTCGTGGAAATTAGAGGTGAGAAATGACGAACATAACCATGATTCTGCTCAACATACGGATGGGCACCCGTTTGTAAGAAGGTTTTCTCAAAACGAATACAATTTGGTGGAACAACTTACTGATCAAAACATGGAGTCTCGTAGCATCTTATCAGCTTTAAAAAAGCAATATAACACTCAACATAAGATAAGAAGTGAAAATAAAGTCGGTGAAACACCAATGCAAATGTTAAAATAGTTTAAATTTAAAAATCGCTTAATTTAATACGTTTAATTAATACGTTTGTATTATATTTTATTATGTATTGTTTTATATTTGAAATTTAAATTTAAAATTCAAATGTTAAAATAGTTTAAATTTAAAATTCAAAATTCAATTTTTTTATTCAAATTTCAAAATTCAAAAAATATATATATAAAAATTAAAAAGTAATAAATGCAGCTATACGTCTCGTATAGACCCATAAGCGGTGTATAACTACGCGAATTAAAATCGGGGTTTCCTTATTTTTGACCCTACCACACACTTTCAAACCCAAAAAATTCTCTCGTATAGTCCGATACTACACGTATTGTTCATCGATTTCTCTACATTCAGGTATGTGTTGTTGTTCTTATATCTTTGTTATGTTAATCGTACGCTAATTTAAACGTTAAAGTAGTGTTTTATGTGTTAAAAAAGATGGATTTAAAACTGCTATATGAACTATACGCGGCGTGTAACACTATACGCGATGTATAGTTCATAGGTTGAAGATGGGTTTGGTTGGGTGGGTAGGTGAGCTATACGCGGCTAACACACCATACGTGGGTGGCCTATATGCGACGTATAGTTCTATACGCGACATATAGGTCTATAAGCTGCGTACAGCTCTATACGCGACATATAGGTTTATATGTGCAATCATCATCTTAGAATTCGTTGTCTTATGCAGATATGTTTTCCAATTATGAGATTGAGGCTGATGTTGATGTCATTTCTGATCATCCTTGGCTACAGTTGAGCCTAGGTCTATTGAGAGTGCAAAGTGCTCAAAATTCATTCGTATGAAGATCGGTCATCAAAAGACAGTCGATTAGGAGGTGATGGTCGAGCTTGGGGAGCGCGATAGACTTGCTGGTATTATCGGAGTTAAGACGCCATGGAGTCGTTTATTTGAGCTCGTGTTCTTACCTTCTTACCGGGAGCTGACGATTGAGTTTTTATCCACCTTTATTTATATTCGTCCTAATGAGATGGAGGAGGATGATCTGTGATCTGAGATTTCGTTTATGCTATGTGGATGCTCACATCAGATGTCGATTGAGCAGTTTGCCGTTTTCTCGGGACTTTATTTTGAGCCGGAGACTATTACCCCTTTGTTTACTGAGGGAATTACTGAGATTAAGGAGACCCGATTGAGAGATTGGTGGCCTCAGATTGCCAGAGGTCCGTATCAAAGGACTAAGGGCAGGATCATTAGCATTAGAGATCATCTCACTTGTTACTTGCATCGCATGATCGCCACATCCATCACGGGACGTGGCAAGAGTCGGGAGTGGTGTATCATTCCCGACTTATTTTACTTATATTGTTTGCTTACGGGGACCAGGTGCAACCTGGCGAGACGTTTTGCAGAGTATTACGCTTCGTATTATCTTCGCTAGGAGCAAGAAGTGGTGTATGGCGGCACGTACATTACGATGATTGCACGTTGTCTTGGTTATCTTCCTCGCCATGTTGCTGATGTATCCTCCGATCAAGTCGGCGAGATTAGATCGCCGTACGTTATTCGGCATGCGTATTATACGCCAGTTTCCGGGTGGCATACGGTACTCTCTTCGATCTGGTGAGATCTAACAGCCGACACCTGTTCAACAGGTCGACGTTGACGATCCACAGCAGCAGCAGGAGCATATTCCGCATGATCAGCCGCCACACGACCAGCCGCCAGCACATTAGCTGTCACCTCAACCACAGTTCCCTCGACATATTTATAGAGATGTGAGGTTGCCTGCACGTATGGAGACATTTATGCAGGAGATTACTACGAGATTACGGGATCCGAGTCGTCGGCTCGATCGAGTTGAGGATCTTATGGATTGGCACGTTCAGCTTGAGATTGCACAAGCCCGTGCTGCTGGTATTGATCCTCTAGACTTGCCACCGCCTCGACATTACCGAGATTCACCGTATTTTTTATATTATTAATTGTACTTTTATTTTGTTATGTAAACTTCGTTATTTATATTTATATTATCATTTAATGTTTGTTTTATATGTTTTATTGGTTAATTAAGATTTAAAATTGTCGATGAATAAGTTACAAAACATAACTTATACGCAAAATCTCAAGCTTAACGCACAAAATAGAGCCGACAGCAATTTTTATACGCAAAATTTTTATAAATAATATATAAAAACATCCTAACCCATACGTTGCGTATGGGTCCATACGCGGCGTATAGGTTCGGCATGCTTATCAGCAAATGACAAAAAAAGTGGGAACTTATACGCCTCGTATGGTGCTATACGCGGCGTATAGCTACTCCGACACGAGTCTGACACACGTCTGTCATGGTCTTGTCAGGGAATACCCTATACGCCGCGTATGGACCCATACACGACATATAGGGAATGATGACTTCCCGACAATCCACCCTATACGTGACGTATTAACCCATATGTGACGTATAGGGTACACGGGTGTTGATTTAAAATCTTAGGGTGTCCAAATAAAAAGATACTTCTATAAAATGCTAAATCTAATATTTTTTAAATATTTAACTAATTATAATATTTAAAAACCTAGATTTTGAAATGTCAATTTTGTGTAAATCACGATATTTTCCAGTTTCATCTTTAAGTTATACGATAGTTTTAAATTCACTTTCTTGTTTTTCAACGCTCATTTACACAACCACGAAACGCTTTCATGATTTTCGAATATACCCTTAGCAATGTGTTTTTTTACATACATCTCAAATTTCAAAAACAAATCGCCTCAACTTCAAACACTTCTATTTAACTACTTAACAACATCAATGTAACTACGATAACACACGTCAACCACCACCTAGTGTAAGACTTTAAGTTACGATAAATAAATAACAATAATTAGGATAAACAATGTGATGCATAAATTCCAACTTTCCAAAAACATATCTATACTTATAGACCAATAAATCTTTCAAATTTTTCCCAAAATAAAGTAATATACAAAAACAGCACCACTAGTTGACGAAATGTGTTGATGATACGTTTGAGAAAACATCTGAACATGTAATGGGCCCCATCAAAAGAAACCATAATCACTGACATCCACCACCATTCCTTTTGAGTGTTTCAGCTTTTTGTCTCCTAAGCCCATGTGTAATCTATTCAATACAAACCTTATGTTTCATTTTGATCCATAGAGTCTATTTGGGTCTAAACACTTGCTGACATGGATCGTTCGTATTTTCGGTACGATTTATAAGTCGGTATTGAACATTACGTAATGTTGGTGGTTTTAGTTTCATCAATCGTTATAGGTAATTGATTGAGATTTACTTAATACTAAAGAAAGATCTGAATAAGTTTTGATGTAAGTTAGAACGTTTGGAGGTCAAGATTATTCTATACTGATACAACTTATGTTCAAAGGAAGACGCCCCTAACAGTGTTTATGGTTTCTTATCTACTTCATCATTAGTAGTAACTCTTATTAATTAATCAACTGTAACTGATTGGTATGTGATAATTGAATTATCAGTAGTAATTGAGCGATCAGTAATAACATGGTTCTTATCTTTGAAATAAATCTACACGTGATAATCGACACACTGTGTAGGAAAAAAGATAAATGTATGTTTGCGGGCCAACATAACAAGGCATGACTATTTCAACTACTTATGATTACACATTTTAAAGTGACATACATATAACGATGACAAATCAACATGGCCGTGAAAGGAAAAACCTGAAAGCCTAAACACTAGTGACGAGTGTTATGGATTGGGATTAGTTTTTAGAATTTTTACTAGTTTGAGACGCATATGGTATTAGATGAATCCATCCATTACTTGAACCCTTTACAATATTGAAACCCAATTACTATGCTAACATATTTTACAATGTTATAAGTTTATAATAAATACATATTGAAGTTATTAATTTTATAGAATTATTGAAGCATGTGATATACTGTATCTTATAGTTGAAGTTTGAGGTGAGTTTAAAAAATTGGTTTATAGGCACTAGTCGTATCAATAGGTAATTTATAAATACATAAGACAATAAAACAAATATAAATAACATCATCAGCATATCGTGAGCATAGTAAACATTGGCGAGTAATTCAGTAAACGATATCTTACAGCGTTATTTTCGAAAGACCATAGAAATTTTGAAAGCCAATCCATTAAGTTATAAACTTACTTAAAAAAATCATCTATATGTTGCATTTACAAAGCAAAAGTAAAAGGCAAAACAGAAAAAAAAAAGAAAAAAGAAAAAGATGAGTATTGAATTCGATTAAGTAAATTAGTTATTCTTTCTAAACAAATAGCTATTCATTGGTTTTATTATACTTTTATGGACATGATTATTTGAAAAATCTTATTATAACTCTTAATTTACCGTTTCAATGACAAATTATCATTATTTATAAAACCTGATAAAAACGAAACCATATATTAAACTGACTTTGCAACATGGGTTTCTGGCAAACATTCTTCATCACCTCCACTTCACTTGTAGAGTTGTAGTGATGTCCCTTCATTGAAAAAATAAAGCTGCATCTGAATCAAAAGTACATCCCAAATCCCAAGAACCCTAATTCATACCTGATTCATCTTCTAAATTCAGAGGAATTTGAGATTAAATCTTCCCAAATTTAACATCCTCTAAACCCCATAAACTTGCATCACTTGCAGGAATCACTGATTCTACAACAGTATGTAGATCCACTCATCAAAGTCTGATCTTTATCTCAAATTTTCATTTAAATGGCAAAAAGAAGATGGTTCAGTCTAATCAAGAGGTTTTTCATCTCAGAAACATGTCAAAACAGAGCAAAGGTTGCATTTTTGTTGTTTCAAAGGTTCAAGATTCATGCTTGTTTACTTGTACATTATGCTGAGATTGTTGTGCAATTTTACTTTCAGGAGAAGAAGAGAAGATGGGTATTTGGGAGGCATAAACTGAAGAGGTTAACTTCACAATCAGCACCAATTGAGAGACCAGAATCTGCAGAAACAAAGGTGAAAACAGATGGTGTTCTTGTGGGTCAAGAAATTGATGAGGCTAAACAAGAATCAAATGGTGATTTTGGTGTTGAAGATAGGGAGAATGCTGCAGCAATCAAGATTCAAACGGCTTTTCGCGGGCTTCTGGTATATCTTTTCACCCAAAGTTTATTACTTTTGTAAGAAATTGATGTGTTTTATCAATTGAACTTGAGCTTGCTTGTTTGGTATGGAGATTGGGGGAGTAACTTTTGACTTTTAAGGTCAAATCACTAACTTTCAAGATCTAATTTAATATGAATCTTTTAAACTTAAAAGATATATTGAAAGTTAATTAGAATAATATGGATTTGATACTTCTTTTGAAACAAGTGTGGCAAAGATCTACGGTGAAGTGAAAAGAAAATTGAACTTCAAATGTCAAAACATTGACCCGAAAGTCAAAACATATAATAATGGTTCTTTTCTGCTGTTGTAGGCAAGAAAAGCTTTAAGGGCATTAAAGGGATTAGTGAAGCTACAAGCCATCATTCGTGGACATTTGGTTCGACGCCAGGCGGTCGCAACTCTAATGCGGTTGCAATCGGTTGTAAATATTCACTCGCAAGCATGTGCTAAGAGAGTTCAGGTAGCAGACTGCAATTTCCCTAATAACTATCAAGAAACTAGAGGAAAGGATATAAAGGTTTGTTGGTTTCAATTTAAACAATCAGTTCTTCTTTTTGCTTATTGTTTTTATGTTTCCTTTAATAAATATCGGTTGTTAACGAATATGTAAGTATGTATAGATCGATATGAACAGTCAAAGGCGGTGGGATGACAGTATTTTAACAAAGGAAGAGGAGGAAGCTATGTTGTGCAGTAAGAGGCAAGCAGCTCTGAAGAGAGAAAGGATCAAAGAGTATGCATTTAACCACAGAGTAAGTGTATACTTCTGTTTTGTAATTAAAAGATTTGACCTCGTAAGTCAAACTCCAAAAAGTTGTTCTGATGTCTTTGAAATTGTGTTATAAAGGTTTAGGGATAAGTAAAACTAAACAAAAGATTGCAAGTGTTAGCTTAGAGGAGATTCATTTTACATGTGAATCAATTCTACTAATCAATTTGACCTCAAAAGTCAAACTTTAAAAATTAATATGATTGCCCTGGAATCTGTGTTACACCAAACTTAACAAAATAATGAAGATTTGAAAAGACTTAAATAAAACTTGGATGATAACATTATATATTTGATACACTTGGTTGATCAATTTGACCTCAAAAGTCAAACATGACTTCTCTACTAACAATGAAGATGGTCAAAGAATCCAACTTTTCCTTTCTAATCCTTGTATTTTTTCCTCTCAGATGTCATCAGAATCTGAACAAAGCAAAGTAAATATGAAACTGAGGTACTGGTTAGAACATTGGGTTGACACGCAGTTAGCCAAAAGAGAAGATCTTCAAAATATAGGACGAAAAGAAGACTTCGAAAGTCAAAAAGTCAAACTTAGAAATCTCAAGCTAACTGATGCCCCAAATTATCACCCCAAAACGACTCGTCATAGGAAACAACGTTCCATTGGAGAAGAATATATGGGTTCACCCGTGTTCCCCACTTATATGGCTGCAACCGAGTCTGCACGCGCCAGAGCCAGATCATTGAGCTCACCACGGCTAAGACCATTAAGTGTTGACACTTGGTCTGCAGGCAATTCTCCATACAAGCATAAGTTGTTGTCTCCCATTTCTTCTATCAACAGTGATGCTAGCAGCAGTCGGGTTTGGAATGCCAATGCGCGTGCAGGGTTTTCACAAAGATCACCGAGCCTAAAAGGGGTCTCGGGTCATGTGAAACCGATCAGAACTTCCAAAAATCTCAGCTTTAATTCAGAATCTTCGGTACCAAACTGGGATCAAATTGGTCATTATAGATGATTGATCAAATGGTACAAAAATTATGATGTTGGTATATTGTTATGTTATATATCATACCAGGTAATCCATAAACCATAAATCTTTCTTGTACTTGTTAGTGATGATTTTCTTAATTGGTTGTATTTGTTATCATTTTCAATGAAATTATCACTATTTTGTTGATAATATTTCATGAATCGTGAATCTTGAAGTTAAAAAGCATAAAGCTAGTCTTGAAAACTACAGATGGTGATTTTGACCCATTCACTTATGTATAGGTCAATTTGAGTTATGATTTATCCCAAACGGGTCAAATGAAAGAAAGAAGCTAAAATGGGGCAGGCTAATTGGGTTGAACACCTTGAAGGTAGCACAAAGTTGATTTCAAATCCATACATAATTCTAAATCATTTACAAAAAAAATTATATTATTATTGTAAATATATTTTTCACTGGTTTTAACTTTTAAGAAAAAGTTCTAGTTCCGTCATTAGATCAATCCCATGGCGAAGATGGAATCTAAGAGAACATTTCAATTTCTCGGAGGGTTCAGGATAATGAGAAGCTAGAGGCGATTGAGATTTAAGTTACTGAATGTTGATAAAACTACTAGTGCTTTAACCGCATACGTCTAGCATGAGAATTTAAAAACAAATTCTTTTTAAACAAGGGAGAATGACGAGGGACAAATAAGCCGAATAGCGTGCATAAAATGTATTAACGAGTGAGGAAACATGACAAGTTTTAATAACTCTCGATCCCAGATTCAATAATCTTAATCATTTACTGAAGTTTTAGTTGTTATATTTTACTTTTAGCATACTCTACAGTTGCGAATATTTTTGCTAAAGTAGGTACATGAAAACACACCTGAATTTATATATAGAATCTTTAATTTGTTTACATAGAACACTTAAGTTATGCTGCAGTCATCACAAACAATTAAGTCGTTGTAGTATAGTGGTAAGTATTCCCGCCTGTCACGCGGGTGACCCGGGTTCGATCCCGGCAACGGCGAATTTTTATTATTTTTATAGTTGAACAACTCAGAAAAGGGCATTAAAGACAATTCACATTCCCATCAGTTGAAAACATAATAAATCATCTTGCTTTTAGTTTAATTATGAACTTAAATCCTCTACAATAAAGAAACAAGATACCAAACTCTAGTTAGAAACAAAAGCACAAGAAAATCCTTAAATGCTGTATTATTATTAAAGATTGAAGTTATCAAGCTTTTAAATACTCCACGTGTTCATCAACCTTGAAAAACATGTTCGTTATATTAATTTCTTATGTTACTCAACATCTAGAGCTACTATGGCTTCTAGAACATATTAACACTTGATGTAAAGATTTAGTCGTGCTCATCATAAAATCCATAAACACCTTGACTCATTTAGATTAATATATTTGATTTTCAATGTATTCTATTTTTATTTCACTAAATGCTTGTAACATGAAAAATAGGACCATGATCCCATCTTTATCTTGGGGGACAAATTTCAGTTTATTCTTATTGTTTATATTTTTTATTTTTGGAAACACTTGTTAAGTCTATAATCTTTCTTTATACCATTGAAATACTAAAAAAACATAGTAAATATCGGTATTTAACAAAGTTTTAAAGTGTGAGTTGTAACTCTATGTTGAGACTATATCTAGTTCAAAATTTTTTAAGATCGTTTCTTTTATTTATTGCAGTTTAACTTAATCCAAATGTTTGTTACAACGTATTTAAAGTCATGTTTTTGTAGTTTGGTTCTATATCATTTTTCATCAAATATTTTAACCCGGTTTCTTTATTTTTTAAATTTTGTATGTTTTACACACGCGCGTTCAATTCAACTATGTAAGTAATATGACAAAATCTCCATTTGAACTCATCTTATTAATTGTGACACATGCAACCTCTCTCATCGTTTAGTCTCAACCATAAATGCCAACCTTTTCACCCAGTGCAACTCGGTGATGAGTTTTTGAAGACGAGGTTCAAAGTTGATGTAGCTTTAACTTTTTAGTGTAATTCAAATATGAAAGAGCTGTTGGATTCCACCAAATACATCAACAACAATTCGGCTTTTAAAAACATTACCTTGATGATTATTCAAGCAACAAATTGGCAGGTATGAAAATAAAGGAATGATAGATGTCTCAACAGAATCAATCAATGCGATTTCAATCATAAAGATAAAATTATATCTTTAAACCGGAACCATCGATGCGATTTCAATCTAACCGTTTGTACTATATAATCGTTCTTGCTAGCTTCTTGCTAGTTTTTTGAATGCATTGCCCTAAAAAAATACTTCGATTAGGAAAAAGATAGAAGTAATTATTTTCATAGTTCTGTTAAACAATAATGAGTTACCATTAGAAACTTATATTAATAAATTGTTTTGCTGAATTTTGATAATTACTACAACATTTCAATCCCCTTATTGATCCCAAATCGATGATCGAAATTTGAAATCCCCAATCTTGCTTTCGCATATAGAATCCAGTGTAATTGTTCTTGATCAAGATCTGTTCACCCCTACATTCTCAAGATCAATCAAAACATACAAACGCAAAGAAATTAGGGTTCTTGAATCCAAGGTAATCCCCCCTTTCCTCTGTATAGTTTCATTTTCAGCTTATGTTATCGTGATTTGGGCAACCAATGGATCGATTTCAACTCCAATTAAGATAGTTCTTTCACTGTTTCAACGATTTCGACTCAGAGTTATGATATTGTTCTGAATTCTGCTACTTCGTTACGGTTCATAGTGTTCTAGATTAGTTTGAAGCACTCGAAGATCGGTTTGTTGATTAGGTTTTGTTATAAGTTATGATCTTTTGTGAATTGTGATTGATGTGTACCAATTTTGTTCACAAATTTCTGTTGACTTTATGATTCGTACCAAGAAGGAGTCTTTAACTTTCGATCAAATGAATATCGACATGAATTCTAGGCTAATTGATCATGATAATTAACTTTATAACATATGTTGAGTAGCTTATATATGGTTTTGATGTTCAAAAGGAAACTATCATCTATAGTATGTGATATGCAACTAAAGATGATACTCATAATGATTTCCTTTCTAAAATTAACAATTATATAACCTTGTGATTCTGCTTAATTGTTGTTATTTAATTTTGTCACAGTTGCAGCCGGACGTTGCGTGAAAATGGTTTGTGTTCTAGATGGATGGATAGGGTTGAAATGATCGATTGGAGCTGTAAATTTTAACATCATAAGTGGTGGGATAAGGATCTGAGTTTGATTAATACATGGATTTCAAGTTAGAATTGGTGCTGATCTTAATGTTGACATCAACAACGTTTGCCATTAGGAAGGATACCAGTTTTAGAGAAACGCAAATCTGCCGAACAACTGTTCAAGGAAGATATTTAATAACTGATCATACTGGTTACGTATGTGACGCCTTATCACTAGATCCTAAATCCCATTGTTGCCGTGTGAAAAGAGATCAATACAGTTGTCAGGGCTGCAATCTTGTTTCACAATGCTGCAATTCCTATGAATATTGTGTTTCTTGCTGCTTAAATCCCGAAAGAACACATGTAGATCAAGCTTTAAAAGTGAAAATAGCTAAACCGGTGACTTCTGGGACTTATTCAAGTTTATTTGATTACTGTGCTGGAAGATGTCGGCACAATTCTGAGAGTGTGGTTCATGAAAACGCTTATTTGAGTGAGTTTCATCATTGTTTTGCGACACCATCCAACAATTCGGTTGGAATTAGTGATACACAGATAGAAGTTCGGTTGATTGGTATTAATGTTATGGTTGGTAAACAAGGGGAATCGTGTGATTCTGTTTGTAAGTCCGTTGGGCAGTCGTGTGTTGCAAGTAAATTGTCATTTATTAATGAATGTGGAATTATGCAAAAGTATATGAAATGTAGAGGATCGTGTCTTGCGAGCATTGGTGCTGACCAACCTGCTGAGGTGGTTGAGGATGCACCTAGAAGTTTAAACCCGGGTGCTTGTTTATATACGCGAAGACCGTCGATGCTTTCGTGTGATGGGTTCCATCAGCATACAAGGAGGCTTTGCCCTTGTGCGTAGAAGTTTATCTGGTTAGCAACATTATGGTAACATGTTTATCACTACTGTCCTTTTTGTTTTGGTTTTCATGGGCGTTTGCATGCATGATATGAAAATGACTATCTTATTATTGCGAGTTGAAGTCGTAATAATTAGTTTTAGTGTTTGGATAAACTATAAACTTATTTTGTATCTGTTTCATACGCGGTTCCACAGAATAAAACGGAAAGTAATATTTACTTTTTTACCTTATTAAAAATACTTCTCGTATACATTCTTTGATTTTTAGTTATTCAATTCGAAAATAGGGTAGTTGTTTTGTACTTAAAAGAGGGGAAGTACATTCAAACACTACTACCTCCATCATGTTCACTTGGTTTGTTTTAATTATTCTGCATTACAACCCGTTTAAAGGCACATCCGAACGCTCCCTTAGATTATGAATATGTATCAAAGCGTCTCACTTGTAACTTGTTTCGTACTTTCATTCAGATTCACTGGACGGCTTATTACAGATCTTTGTTCTTTTGCTGCATTGAATTGTGAAGCTGCTTGCTTTATTCAGAACATAACAGATGAATATGTTGGATAAGGGATGTGAACTGACCAAGATCAGGTTAGGTAAAATCATATACATGTCATTAGTTTATATCTAGTACAAAATTGATGATCAAACTGGAAAGTAAAGTTTTGTGTTTGTTGAGAACTTTGTTTATCAAGAAATGGAAAGTCATTACTTGCAAGTTTATATCTTGGCTTAACTGATTGCGTATGTGGCTCCTTTTTAGTTTGTGTGTGCGCGTGCATGTTTTGGGGTTAGGAAGTCATAAAAAAACACACAGAGTAAAAATCTCACTCACATAGTAGGGTCTAACTAAGGAGACGAGGTGAGGGCAAACCTTACCGAGGCTGCTCTCATAGAGACCCTACGCTCAGGGAAAAAAACTTCCTTTTTTGAAAATATAGCAGATAAAAATATACAATAAACTTACTAGAAACGGATATCATAGCATAAGATCATAACAAAGTTCATTAGTAGTTGAAGGTAAAGAACAAGAAATGCGTACAATCCCTAAGACGAACGTAGCTTAGTGGGAAAAACCGACTATCTAATTATTTATTATTATGCAACTGTATGCACTTTTGTTTTTGATAAATTTGTTTCATTTTTTTTAATCTAAATTGTTATTTGATTATTTAGTAGTTTGAATGACTTGTTTAAAGCTGTTTCTATAAAAAAATAAACAGATTATATAATTTTAGTAAGCATATTGTCTGCCTTTTTGTCTAGAGTTCATCTTGCATGTATGGGCCAGAAACTGAAAGGCTTCATGGTTCTCATACATGTTTGACTCTTGAAAGTCAAAAGTCAAACAACAGATACTATGTATTACAAACCAATCTAAACAACTGTCTGCAGTCTCAAACTTCTGTTTACTAGTGAGGCAGCAATGCTTCTAACTTCCCCGATCATCGCAATCACATCATTCAGCTTGTTACCGAACACCCTATTTCCAAAAGGAACAATGAAAAAGGGAAGTTGCAAGTTACTTGAACATTGTATTTCTAAATTTACTGAAAACTAGCAGAAGTTAGATTTGAACGGAGGCTCAAACACTTACCCTTGCGCCATCTCCTTTTTGTTCTTGAATTTTGCAAGAATGTTAAGTATTAGCCATTGAAGCTGCAACTTCTATGGCAGCAACAGAAGCATTTGGATCTACCGATAATACACAAACCCGCACAATGAAATAGACAGACATAAACATATGTTTTGAAAACAAAAGGGCTGAGTTTTTTAAAATTTCTTTCGAGTGAGATTCAAGCCACAGGTTATTTGAACATTTGTAGCTTGTTTTTCGCAAGCAGGCAACCTATATGATGCATTAGACATATTGTAAACTATTCTTGACTCTAGTTAATTAGATTAGTGGCATATAATAGTTTATCAAAATCTAGTCAAATCCTTTGGTTAACCCTTTTATATAAGAAATGTTGACTAATTCAAGTCAACAGAAAGAAAGTGTTGACCAAAAGCTTCCATGGTACTCTTGTTTCATCAGCTTCCATAGCAATCTTCCAACTATGAAAACACTCCTTAAATACACATTATTTCAACACTCTCAAAATCACAAAAATTTAAATTAAAATATGGTGAACACAAGAGGCAAAATCAAAAAAATCGAAAACATCCTTAAAACATGCTTCTCACAGGCTTCCATAGAGGATTCCGATCATCAATCCACTCAGTCCGGAGCTTTGATCGGTTTTGAGGATGAGCTTTTATCCGAAATCCTTCTACGGCTCCCTGTTACCTCCATCCTTCGGTTCAAATCCATATCTAAACACTGGCAATGGCTTTTGACTCACAGATGTATCACCATTAGACATGACAACCTTTTCAAATCTCCTGGTCTTTTTGTACAAAATAAGTATATCCAGTTTGATGTTGAAAACCCAAGCACGCCTTTTCGTACTCTCGACTTCTATCTTGATCCTTGTGGGATCAGAATCGAGCAATCTTGTAACGGATTACTGCTTTGCTGTAGTGACCGAGGAAACCAACGTGCGCGTAAATATTACGTGTTCAATCCCACCACTAAGCAATTTGCACTCATCCCATTTGTTCGTAGAACTATCCGGTTTATGGGTCTAGCGTTTCATCAAACAGACTGTTCAATACAAAGTTGTTTGTATTTGCAACACAAAGCCTAATGCAGACCAGTTTCATATTCAAATATACTCATCTTCCACTGGAAAATGGAAGGTTTGCAGTGAATCTTTCACTGCAAACTATTACACCATCTTCAAGTATGGTGTTTATTGGAACGGAGCCATTCACTGGGCTCCATCATGTCACAACCTCTTGTACTTCAACCTCGAGGATGAACAGTTGCGATCGTTGCCCTTGCCAATGAATGTGGCGTCTTCTGGGGGGGTATCACAACGGAGCATTGCCGCGGTACTTTGGAGAATCTAGAGGTCATCTGCATTTAGTAGAGACCGCTCGTCCTGAAAACTATTTACACCTGAACGTGTACGAGATGTTGATGGATCACTCGGGGTGGTTTGTCAAGTACCAAGTAGAGCTTGATGACCGTTCGGGTGCTTTCCCTAATATGATCCAAAGCTACCAACATCCGTCGAGTCGTTTTTATTATAAGTTCGACGTGTTTGATGTCGTTAGAGGTGAAAATGAAGAGGATACATTCATTGTGGTGAGAATTCCTGAAATGATTATAAGGTATAATGTTCATGACAATAGTTTTAAGGAGATAGCTACTCTTATTACATACTTCTATGAAGCACACACAAATGTTCACCGTTATATTGAAACATTAATTTCTTTCTAATATTAAGGTGCTTGAACTTGTGTTTTGTTGATATTAGTTTGATATTGGATAATTGAAATAAGATAAGTTTGTGTAATAAAAAGATGATATTTAAAGGATTAATTTGAATTTCTTTATTGTATCTTAAATTAGTTTGAGCTCGACCTCATTGAAAGTAGGATAGAATTGTTGTTTTTTATTTTATCATCCTAGTTTGAACTTGTTGATTTTATTTTACCTTAAACAAACAATTATTATTAATGCCTTGTGGATCGGTCTTTTTATAGAAACATTTTCTTTACGTTCAAAAGTAAAAACTTTAACTGCGCTCTATAGGAGACTGTACTATAACATTTACGTGGTTAAGAGCATATTTGTGTCTGTTACTTGTGTTGACACTCTCATTAACGTGTTTAAGTATAAAAACAATATGATTAAATGAAAATTAAATCTACCACTTGTTTTTTTTTTCTTTTTGACCAACAATGAAAACTAAATTCATAAAAGAAGTTTGAGTTTGATGATAAAACAAATTGTTTATTCTTGCACTAATTAAAAAATACAGCCTTGCTATGGTCATTATCAAAACTTATTCAAACCTTTTTGCTCAATTTGTTTATATATTAAAATTGTTGACTAATTCAAATTACACCAATAACGTGTTAGCCCAAAACAAATCTTTCCTCGATAAAATAACAAATCTTCTTCAACATTTTTAACATCATCTCATGGAGGATTCCGATCAGCAATCCCCTCACTCGGGCGATTTGATCGGTTCCAACGATGACCTTTTAACCGAAATCCTTCTCCGGGTCCCTCTTACCTCCATCCTTCGGTTTAAATCTGTGTCTAAACACTGGCGATGGCTTTTGAGTCACCGGAGTTTCACCCTCCGGTATGATAATAGCCTTTCAAAATCTCCTGGTCTTTTTGCTCGCAATATCTATGTCCCATTGATGTTGAAAACCAAAGCACTCCTTTTCGTAGTCTCGATTTCTACCCTGATCCTTATGGTATCATAATCGAACAATCTTGTAATGGATTACTACTTTGTTGTAGCAATCGAGCAACTGAACAAGATCGTACGTATTACGTGTTTAATCCCACGACTAAGCAGTTTGCAATCATCCCATCGGTCCCTGGAGGTCAAGATGTTAGTGAATCTATCCTTAGTCTGAGTCTAGCATTTCATCAGACAAATTGTGTTCACTACAAAGTTGTTTGTTTACGTCGTTTAGAGACTCATGACACGTATCAGATTCAAATATACTCATCTGATACAGGAAAATGGAGGATTTCAATTGAATCTTTCTCTACGGATTGCCCTTTTCGCTACTATGGAGTTTACTATAATGGAGCAATTCATTGGCATCCTTCTCTTCGCAACCACTTGTTCTTTAAACTCGAGGTTGAACAGTTGCAAACGGTGCCCTTGCCCGTGCAAGTGGCGTCTACCCAATCATACTACGAAAACGCATTACCGTTAAACTTTGGGGAATCTAGAGGGCGTTTGCACTTAGTGACTTATCACAAAGGTATGGATTCACACATCAATGTGTATGAGATGTTGAGCGATCATTCGGGGTGGTTTGTCAAACATCAAGTACAACTTGAAGAACTTAGGGTTGCACTCCCGGAAGGGATCTATCCCACGGGTTATAATTTCAGAGTCGTTGATGTGGTTAGAGGTGAAAAAGAAGAAGATACATTCATGGTGATGGCACTTCCCATGACGGGGAAGATTATAAAGTACAACGTTCATGACAAGTGTTTTAAGCATATATTCAATTTTACCAGCGAAATGTATGGAGGATCCATGAGAGGTTATCGTTATACAGAAACCTTAACTTACTTCTAGAAGACAATTCGGTTTGTTTGTACTTTTCGTTATTAATGTGTGTTTTAAAGATATAGTTTGATAGTTGGTTCTGTGTATTCAAACCTTGATATGATCTGTTCTTGCATCCAGTTCTGTTAACCAAAGCCTTAACTTCTTTTTAAAGCAATAAAACCAATCTCCATGTAAAACAACTAAATATTCAAAAACAGTAATTAACATGTAATTTTAAGCTTAAAGATCGAAACAGAAGATAAGGGTCAATCACGCACTCAGACAAACAAATTGGGCCTTGAAGCTTTATATGTGGTCTTGAGCTTTCTAGTTGGTGGTCTAACCTTCTTGAACACCAATGGGAACTTGATCTTCGAGTTGTGGAATTGCTTTGTAGACTCTCTCTTGCAAAGCTTAGCTGGAATCGTGGCGGTTTTGATCACCTGGATGCAGTGGTGGCGAACCCTGTGGCGAGATGCCATCTCAGTGTACATCTGCTCGATTGCACCGTTTAAGGTTGTGTCCCTGTACTCCTTGTACATGTTATGATATCCAGTTCTTGATTGATACCTTAGCCAGATACCGTAGTTCTTAATTGTTGTTGGGTTTTTCTCAAAAATCTGTACAAGCAGATATATATGATTACGTAAACATCCGAAACAAATCAAACTAGTTGCACCGTGAACAAAACAGAGAGAGTGATCATAGAATGACACAAGAAAGATTACCCTGACAGAAAGACAACTTTTTAACAATTAATGAAACATTGTCCAATTTTTATTGTGTGTAACTAGTAAGTACAGATTTTAACTTAAAAGTTGGCATCTTTATAAGAAAGTAACTATAACAGTTCATCGGAGCCATTGACAAAATTTAACAACATACAAGTTGAATAGTATTCAAGGTTCCAGTATGTATGATTACATAAACGTCCAAAACAAATCACACTAGTTGCACAATGAATGCAACAAAAAGAAAGAATCATAGGATGATACAAAAAAGATTACCCACACAAAAAGACAATTTCCCACACATCTTAATACATTATCAAATCTTTTACTGTATACAGGTATAGATTTTGTCTTTAAATTTAGAACCTTTGTATTAAATATATAAAATTCCAATTGACCACTTGATATAATTTTGTATGAGACGTACATGTTACCCTGTAAGCAAAAAGAACTCAAATTATTTTAACAACCTACAGATCGAATTTACAGATTCAAGTATACAAAGCGCTTCGTAGGCAGTTCAAAACACAGATCTTAGCTTGAAAACTAGAATCACAGTTCAATCTATTATTTCATGATTTGAAGTTCTGAACAACCTACAAATCAAATAATATTCAAGGGTACAACTCATTCCCAAAAACCTAAATGTCGCAGGTTCTAGTATGAGACTGTAAATGTTAGCCTATAAGCAAAAAAACTAAAATTTTGTTGCATTGAGCATATAATTCAGTAGTATGTTAAGAAATTTGTCAAATGAGAAATGATACACAGATGAACAAACAACAAAGTAGAAAGCAGAAATTTGTGTATAAATTCTAAAGCAAAAAAACAAACAATACAAAAGATTAATTCACACCACAGATAACACAAATAAGATGAATTTGCAGACATGACCTCATTAATGGCAAGCATCTGGCCATTGCTTTTCTTCACCTTCTTAAGCTTCCTCAAGAAATACCTAAGAAATAAACAAACAACACATACCATGATAATAATCAAATGCACATTCACCTCTACAACAATCAATTCACTCGATCACAAATAAAAACATGAATCAGCATTATCGATTCATTATCAAATCATACCAAAACTTGCTCTTAGCACGGACTTCATTGGTTGCCCAAAGCTTCATTCGGTAGATCTTCGGGTGCTCATCGGTCTCCGTCGGGAGGCCTCTTCCGACAACCTGAAACTGATGAAACTGCAAACAGCAAAACAATCAATCAATTACGAAATTGAAAAAACCTCGTGATTTGCCCAATTGAGGATCGGTGAAAATGAAAATGAAAACGAAGATTTTTGGTAGAATTGAGATGTTGATTTGAAAAGTGTGCATGAAGGACATTAACCTTATAACTCATTTTCAGAATGTGATGATGCTAATGATAATGATGATGGTGATCACTCGAACAATCACTGTGTGTGATTCAGATGATGAAGAAGATGAAAACCTAGGGTTTAAGTTTTGTTACATGTTAATATGTTAATGTTATGATGATGAGGTTAAAAGGCTTTCGTTCATCTGTTGTAAGCTAAACATGGGCCGGCCCACTTATAGCTTCTGAGCCCACAACACCTCTTAAATCATACACTGATACATAAACATGTGTCCGGTATACATGATTACATGTATTAAAAATCGGGTTGGAAACCGGTTTTAAAACCAAGTTAGGTTGAGTAACAAAAGCCGAAACTAGTTTTCTTGAAAACTGGTTCGGAATTAGGTTCTATTGGCTTGATACCAGTTTTATTGATAGGGTTAAGAACCGATCAATTTCACTAGATAGGGTTGGAACATGTTTGAAATGAAACCAATTTGACAACTTGGTCGGGATCAGGTCGGGTGCCGGTTTTAGCTCTCAACCCGGTTTTTTTGTCCATCTTATCTTACCATTTTAATAAAAGAGTAACTTGAGGTGACATATGTCATCACCACATTCATCCTCACCAAAATTTTCTCGCCTCTCTCACCTTAAATAATTATCTTAACTACTAATAATATTATTTAACTTTCTTTTACCTTTAATAAATTAAAAAAGAGATTTATTTATTAATATTATTTCTAGACAAACAAAAAATTTATAAAATAATAATTTTTCTAAATAATAAAACGTTTTTAAAAATACAAAATATTTCAAAAACTGTTTTTTTAAGTTCAATTTTCTAAAACCAAAAATAATTCATTTGGGAACTATAATATGATTTTTTTTAAATGTCATTTTTATGCGGTTTGTTTTATAACAAAATGTTAACTATTTTTTTGGAAAAAAAATTAAATTTAAAAAAAAAGTTGATATCACTGTTTAATTAGTTATAATCATTGCTCATACGTAATTTCAATCATAACATATCTTATAATATTATTTATAATTAATAAATTTTATAATATTAATATTTTATTTATTTAACCCGTGTAATACATGGGTTTACTAAAACTAGTCTTTGTATATGTTTGTAAAACTTATAACATATTATTACATGGTTTGCGGAATTCATTTTCATATGTTAATATGTTTGGTTTGATTATTGTTAAATTAGAATTAGAGTTTCATTGCTTGATTGAGTAAAAATTTGATTTGTAATTTAGATTATTTCTCTAAAACTTATCCAACTAAAGGGATTCGACGATCAATCCAGGTCGAGAAACATTTCAACAAAATTAATTATGATCTCTAACCACTATTTGTTATTGTATTTGATTCCTTGATCATCATTTCCCCCACCCCCATTATAACCATTGTCATTGTTACTGTCGCCACCCTCTTCGTCTCCCACCACTAGTGACGAACGGATGGTGGTGACAACTAGCATGTGGTGTGTGAGCAGTTGCAGCATCACAACCGACATGTTGTGATGCGTGCATGAATTGTAACTCTTTTATGATTCTTTTGTTATTTAAATTCATTACAGATTTAAATTCTTATGATTAATTGCCTTTTTTATAAAATTCTCAATATTTTTACAAAGCCAATTATGTTTTTTTTTTGTTAAAAGACTTCACTAACCAAATGCCTTCTTAGTTATATAATTTTATCATATGTATAATTTTTCATCTATCAAAATATAAGAAAACCAATTGTGGGAATAATGAGTATAACCTAAAGACAACAGAGGATATTGCTTCTCACTCATATGTCACAAGTGTCATTCTTATTATGCTATTTGTCACAAGTGTCATTCTTATTATGATATTAAAACACACTTTTAATTCATTTGGACTTATATAAGCTCATGCTTCCATGAATCCCCTCTAAAGCAACCTCTTCCCTAATTAGTAAAAAAGTTTAATTTCTAATATAAAAACGTTGCATTTATACTTTTATTTCAAAAGTTTGAAACAACCAACATTTTTAAGCAATTAGTCATTGTTTCTTACCACCACACCCATCATTAACTTTAGTCTCTCCTTCAAATCGATATATGAATTACTAGATGGGCTTTTGTTATCCTACTTTTGTTAATTCATGTAGATGTATTTTTAGTTTTGCTTTTTATAAACGGGTTTGTTTTGATTAAAATATGGTGTAATGTCACATTGGTGATCATTTGAGCTTTTACTTCTAACAACATTTGTCATGACAATGATGTTTTGCGATCGAATATCAAAATCAAGAATCTATGATAGTCCCTTAACGGGCGTTTGGCTCGTGAAATTTGTTGAAATTAGAATTGTAATTGAAATTTAAATTGAAATTCAAAGGAATTGTATTTGGAATTTAAATTTAAATTCAAAGGAATTGTATTTGGAATTCAATATTTCTCATAGGATTTGAAATTCAAAAGAATTGGAATTCATTGATGAAATTTTAATTCCAAATACATTTTAATGAATTGGGACTTATCACCTGTAACAAACCGTTACCACCTCAATGACCACCGATCATTGCTGCTACATACCATCGACCACCGCCGCGGTCACCGCCGACAATTGACCGCGACCACCAACCGTGCCCGTTTTCGAAAACCGATCATACCCCACTACCGCCACCAACCAATAACGCTTGTCGTTGAGACACGGTTGGCGGCGGTCGGGGTAACCAGTGGGTGGTGGTCGTCGGCGACGGGGTTGTCTGGCGTCAGCGGAGGTCGGGGACGGCGGTCTAGCGGCGACGAGTGATAGTAGGCGGTTGGGGGCAGGCATGGTCGAGGTCGTCAGCGGTAGGGATGTTGGTGGTCGGGGGTGGACGGTGGCAGTCGTCGGTTGGGGTTGGCGTACAACAGCGGCGGTCGGGGGTGACGGTGGTCAGCGGCTGTTGGGGATGGCGGACGGTCGACGGTCGGGGTCGGCGGTCGATGGTCGAGGTTGGCGGGGGATAGCGGTCGATGGTCGGGGTCGGCGGGGGATGGCGGCGGTCGGGGTAGGTGGGGGACGGCGGTGATCGACGGTTAGGGTCGGCGGTTGATGGTCGGGGTCGTCGGTAGTGTCGGTTGGCGGTGGGCGGGGTGGTAGATGGCGATTAGTGGTGGAGATGGGGGTTGGTGAAATTTGAAATCCTTTAACATTTAAAAGGATTTTGAAATCCTTAATTGAAAGGAATTTTAGGGAATTAATTCCAATTCCAATTTCATTTTCTTTATCAACCAAACAAGTGCAAAATGGAATTCAAATTCTAATTCTAACGAATTCCTACCAATCAAACACAATAATCAATATAATTCAGATTCTAATTTCATTGAAATCCCGCATACTAAACGCTCCCTTACTAACATGCATAAACACAACATGAGATCATTACAACGTTTCCTTCTGTATGTTTGACAAAACACACATGCTACCTTGACTTTTACAACACATTTTCAAGATAAAGCCATACTTGTGTCGATCATCACCTATATATGTTTAAAATTGTTTACAGATCAATGATCCATCTTTAAGTACTCTTAATTAATTTATTATATCATTTTTCCTAGATGTACACAAATAGGTTTGCTCATAAGGTTATACTATCTCAAAAGTAATAGACATCAAAGAAAGATATAACAAGTGTAACAAGCTATTTGTAAGATTATCGTCATTTGGGATTTCATAGCTAGGCCATGTCACAAATTTCAAATGGTTTGACATTTTATGACAGTATTAATGTTAAAAAATTAAATTTAAAAACATTACAAGTTTAAACCTACTGGTGTTAAGTTGAAAATATTAACTCATAACCAGTGTTGTAAAAATCGGCCTAAGCCGCCGATAATCGAGGTTAATTGGTAGTCGGCCTATTACCTTGTCGATTTCAGCTAATCGGTACAAAAAGTCAGTAGTCGGTCCTAGGCGGCATTAATCGGAGGAATTTTTCTAGGCGGTCAAAATCGGTCAACGCAAATATTTGTGTCTTTTAACTTATAATTTTGACCCATTTACTGGATTTTAAACTATCTGATCATTGAAGTATTTGAGTTACTAGGTTTTGAACTATTTGATCTTTGAAGTACTTGATTGTTATTTTTATTTTTAAATACTTATGTTTGAAGTATACTAATCTTAACTATATATTTATAAAAAGTACATATAAAATCTCCAAAACGATTAATCCCGATTAATCCCTACTCGGTACCTCGCCGCCCGTTTAACGTTTAGCGATTTTACAACATTACTCATAACAAAAGGCAAGTGATCTACTTATACTTACATGTGTATGATTAATGTTCATTCTCAAATGACCAAGGATTAATGTCTTACTATGTTAGAACTCATGTATTACATTGGTGGAATAAATAAAACATTTTAAAATTATTAGTTTTATGAATATATTATTTTCTATATGTTATTATCCATTGGTGAAATAAAAGTATAATGAATATTTAAAAGTTATAACACATAATGAAATAGAAAATATTACTCTATATTTTATATGCATTAATAAATTATTAAAATAACTATATTTATATTTTAGATGTTTAATAGTTTAGTTGCCAATGAGTCCTATATCAATGAGTCATAAAGTGGAGGTCATGGTTGGAGTCTGACCAAGTGCAATATGTTTTTAGTGGGCCAAGGGTTTTACCACAGTGTGTCTTTGGGTGGTGGGTTTCCCTTGGAATGGTGGGCGAGCCGGGTCACCAGCGTTGTCTGTGTTCACGGGCGTGGGTGACATTTCGCCAATGAGTTTACCCCGGTGACCGAGTTTAATAATTATTTGTTGGTCGTTCAAAAAAATAGTTTAGTTACTTATTTACAATAATTATCATTTAATATGAGAGAGAACAAAATATAAATATATTTGTTTTAACATATTTTAGTAAAAAAGAAAGTCAATTTGATTGTTTTTATAATTTTCGTATTTATTACAAGAGAGAGACGAGAAAATTATTTTTTTATATGCTATGTAATGACACGTGTCATTTGATATGTTAAAATGATGACACGTGTTTAAAGAAAAGATTCTTTATTATATGTTATTAATATAGATTATAAATTATTACCCTATATTTTATATGTATTAATAAATTATTAAATAACTACATTTATGTTTTAACTGTTTAATAGTTTAGGTTACTTAGTTACATTAATTATCATTTAACACGTGAGAGACAATATATTTGTTTTAACATATTTTAGTTAAAAAGAAAAATCAAATTAATTGTTTTTATAATTTTTGTATTTATTATGAGATAGAGGCGTAAAAGTTATTTTTTTGATGTGCTAAAATGATGATACGTGTCATTTGATATGCTAGAATGATGACACGTGTTTTAAAAAAAACTTATTTTTTATTATAGGTTATAGATTATAGATGAATTATAACAGAGGAATATACATATCTAAGACTTTTGAAGTGTGGTTATTGTACTAAAAATTTAGAAAGTTATTCTCATAAGTAGAAAAATTATTTATAAATATGATTGTTAAAGAGTCAAGTCTAGCAGAATTCAAGTTTGGCTTGGCTAGGTATAGTTTGTAAACAAGCCTAATCGAGCATGTTCAGGTGGTAAACGAGTTGAACCGAGCTAACTCAGATTTTGTAACTAAGCGGTAAAAGTTATCGAGTATTTTGGCTTGTTTAACGATATACACTAAAATTTATATCAATATCATTATTATAAAGAAATGAGCAGACTAACCAAGAATATTCACCACTAATAAATAATTATATATGTATTCATACATAATTAAAAAACACACAATTCAAGTCAAAATAGAGTTTTCTCGAGTTTAAAAGAGCCAAACAAAGGTCACTTGTTTTCGTAAACAATTTTAAGCCAAACTGGTTCCGTTTGTTTGTCATGAGCTACTTTATAATTATATTTTTTAAAGTTTTTTTCCAAACGAGCTACAAATGAGCTCATAAATTCAAACTATTTAAACAGTTCTAATATTAATAATAGAAAATTACAAATGGAATCCCTGAGCTTTGTTCAAACCGCATATTTGGTCCCTTAGACTTTTAAAATAGCAAAATTAATTCACATTTTTACTACCAAATTGCATGTTTAGTCCATAAATCAAATGCTAGTTAGTTTTTGGGGTTAAGTAACATCACATGAATTTCAAGTGAGGACATATTTGTCATTTCATCTTTTATTTTTTTCTTACAGTTAATACAAAACTAAAATTTGGATAGTACTTTTGTTCATCTCGAAATCTAACCCGGAATGAAAGGTCTTCTAGTGCTTGGAAGACGCACTGAAATGTGTATCACATTTCGGTCTCGATCTAATACCCGAATAGAGCAGCCTAAAACCAATTAGACCTAAACCAGAAATCAAAATTTGCCCACCCTGAAATCGATCTCTATTCGGATATAACCGATTATTCAAATCAAACATGGTATATGATGATTTTGATAACAAAATCCATTCAAACTTTTTTTTGTTTAGAACATATGCTGTATAATCTTTCTAATCCCACCAATTGTTTGATCAATCTATCTAGCATTTGATTTTGGGACTATACATGCAATTGAATAGTTAATGTTTGGATTAAACTTGTGATTTTAAAATAAGGGGACCAAACATACAATCTGGTCAAATCTCAAGGACTAACTTTGCAATTGTTTCTAGAACAAAATACAAAAATAATCCTTGTGGTTTGATTAAATTACAAATTTGGTCTTTAGATATTTCAAATTTCAAATTTAGTCCAAACATTTGAAAGTTTATTGCAAATTTAGTCCTCACCATTAGCGTTCGTTAGTTTTTAATGATCTGAGGACTAAATATGCAATATGATCAAAACATTGGTACTAATTATGCAATTTGCTCTAAAAACTTAAAAAATTTGAAAATCAATAAAATTTAAAAGAAACTCATATAAAACATAAGTAATTCAAATAAACATCAATGATAAAATTAAATAATTTTTAGAAAAATACCTAAAAAATTAAATCATATTCAAAAATAAAAGTAAAAAATAAAACTCATGTAAAAAGAGAAAGCGAGAACTATTGAAAAAGAAGTATGTGATTAAAGTAAAAGGTTAAATAAAAACAAAAAGAAAAAATAAAATACAAATCATTTATAAAATTCAAATAATATTGAAAAATCATATTAAAGTTAAAAAAATAAAAAATGGTTCGATTTTATTTTTCGTATTTTGGATTTATACTTTCACAAGGTTTTTTAGATTCTTCGATTTAAACATGATATATGAACTTCATCAAAAATAATTATAAAAAATAAAATTTTAAAGACACTTTTCATTTTCTATTTTTATATGCATTTTGTTGTTACTTTTATTTACATATTAAAATTGGTTTATTTTTTTTTAACCTTTATTCTATTTTGTCAATGAATATTGAATTTTTTTATTAAAGTTTATTTGAATATTTTAAATCATGTTTTAATTTCTTAATTTTTATTTGTTTTTTTTTATTTTTGGGGAAAACTGCACAATTGGTCCCTGTGGTTTAACTATATTGCATATTTAGTCTTCAGATTGTTAAAAGTAACGAACACTAACGATGAGAACTAAATTTACAACAAACTTTCAAATGTTTTAAAATTATAATTTTTAAAATCTGAAACTAAACTTTTAATTTAATCAAAGCACATAGACTATTTTTGTAATTTTCTATTTTTTCTATTAATAAACTCCATTCGTAGATGAACAAACAGCTTCAATTAATAACACCTCGTTGGCGCTTCAATTTACACTCTGTTTCTTCATTCTCAATTCTCCCCGTGATATCATCGTGTCCCCAACATTCCTACGGGCCCGAATCATCACACAACACTACAATCATCATTCATCATTCATCATTCATCATTCATCATTCATCATTCATCATTCATCATTCATCAATCATACAATCACCTCTGCAATTCAATCACTACAATTCACAATCACCCATTTGCATGCATCACCTTCATGTTGATTTCTTGAATTCAACCACTTTTCCGGTGAATCACCCGCCGGAGATGGAGAAAGAACCCCTTCTTCCGACGTATTCCAAGATCCCCAGATCAACATCTCACCTCTGTGCGCTACCGGAGCAAAATGAGCTCTCAATTCCCCCAAATCTCACTCCAATGGAGTTCAAAGACATCCTCATCTTCGGTTCCCCTAGAGGCGAACAACCACAACCACAACCACAACCACCACCACCACCACCACCGTCGTCGTCATCAGCTTCACTCATCGTCGATGCCCTAACCCTAAGCGTCAATAAACCCATCGACCCCCAAAAGTTCTCATCTTCATGTTCGGAATCAATCCCCGATGTTCAGATTCAATTCCCCCAAGATTGTAACTTTAGGAGAACGTATCTTCATCGATCGAAAACGGCACCTGCGATTTGTACAATCAACGATTTGGAGCGGATTTCGAAGGCTAAACCACCGCAATTAGGGTCTAATTCGATCGTGAGTCAATCGGTGGTGTTGTTGATCATGTATTTGTCTCTTGGTGTGGTGATATACTGGTATAATAAAGATGATTTCATGGGGTCTGAGACTTATGTTGTTGTTGATGCTTTGTATTTCTGCATTGTGACAATGTGCACAATTGGGTATGGTGATATACTCCCTGATAACTCGATAACGAAGCTGTTTTCGATCATGTTTGTGCTTGTGGGATTCGGGTTTGTTGACATCTTACTTAGTTCTATGGTGAGTTATGTTCTTGATTTACAGGAGAATTACTTGTTGAGTTCTTTGAGTAATGGGAAGAAGCGGTATAACCCCTCGTATATAATCGATTTCAAGAAAGGGCGAATGAGGATTCGGACAAAGGTTGGGTTGGCTTTAGGGGTTGTGGTTCTTTGCATTGGTGTGGGTGTTGGTGTGATGCATTTTGTTGAGGGGCTTGGGTGGCTTGATTGTTTGTATCTTTCTGTTATGTCTGTGACTACTGTTGGGTATGGGGATATAGGCTTTTCGACAGCGGGTGGTCGGGTGTTTGCGTGCGTGTGGTTGCTCGTGTCTACGCTTGCGGTGGCTCGGGCGTTTTTGTATCTAGCTGAGGCTAGAGTTGATAAGAGGCATAGGAGGATGGTGAAGTGGGTTCTGGGTCAAGATCTCACCTTTGCACAGTTTCTTGCAGCTGATATTGATAACAATGGGTCTGTGAGGTAATTGTTTGTTTCAAAAAAGTTGATAATTTATCTGTATATCCATAGGTTTGATTATTCATGTTCAAACAATCAGTTTAAAACGCACATCCAAACACCTGTTAAACTTTTAGATATAGCTAGCACAACATGTCGTATTGTGTTAAGCAGGTCATGTCAAATCATGTCGTGTTATGGGTTGTGCTATGGTTAATGAACACTTACTATATGGTTACATTTTCAGTAAAGCTGAGTATGTGATATACAAGCTAAAGGAGATGGGAAAGGTTACAGACAAAGATATACTACAAATATGCACCATATTCGATCGGCTCGACACAGGAAACTCTGGAAAGATATCGCTTGCTGACCTCATGCAAAGCCGAACCGACAGATAAGGTGAAAAACACACACACAATTACTGTAATTAACAAATCCAAGATCAACAAAAGTACAGGATTTTTGAGGGTTAACTCATCGCATGCGTGTGCAAGACGGTTAAGCGGCCGGTTTACATTGCAGGATGAAGCTCCCCTGTTTCTTGGATTAATGGTGTATCAATTGGTTTATAGCCCTAATGACATAAACATCTTGGGTTGGAATCTTAATGAAATGTAACATAATCAATCCATTTATAATAAAATGCTTAAAACTGAGGCCTATGGCTTTTCAATATGTATATAGTATGACCATGCGTTGTTCGCAACTGGGTCCGCCAAGTGATCAGCCAGGTTCTCCAGCGGTCCCTTGCGAGTCACAATGGCTTGAACAAAGAACCCGAACATCGAGAACATGGCTAGCCTTCCTTCCATTCTTAAGTTCTTTGCTTTTAATTCAGCAAATGCCTCTGGGTCATCAGCCAGGCCCAATGGGTCAAAACTACCACCGGGGTAAAGTGGGTCAACGACCTCACCGAGTGGCCCACCAGCAATTCTATAACCCTCAACCGCGCCCATTAATAGCCCAAATGGCTAAGATGCTTTGTGCATGGATCAAACTTGGGTTGCCCAAGTAGTCAAGCCCACCCTCACTGAAGATTTGGGTTCCGGCCTTGAACCATACAGCCTCGCCGAACTTAACCCCGTTACGGGCCAAGAATTTGTGTTTATTATTTAGAAATTTTAACGGTAAGATTTGATCTAATGGTAAGTCATTAAAGTTAACACATAAAGTTCTTTTTAAGGTTAAAGATTTAAGTGTTCCATCTATGAGTATGTTAGATGGATTTATGAGTAGATGGTTTTGAAAAAGTTTCAAAATAGAGTTCCGAAACTAAAAATAATATTAGATTATTAATCAAGGATGATATGTTATATTTTTCATTAACTTATAGGTATGTTTGTCAAAGATAGTTGGAATTTGAAGTTGACACTTTTAAGTGGAGCTTTAGCTTTTATTTATAGGTGAAAACCAAACCTTTTTTAATTTTATAAAGGTTTTTGATCAAAAAAGTAAAATGTATAAGAATAATAGCATATGTAAAATAAATTAGAAGATTAATTGTTATTATTAGAGAAAAAACATGAGAATTAAATTGGCTAATTTTTTTAATCAAATAACTACAATTTATAGCTTTATATTAATCTAGAGTTAAGGGGCCTCTAACATATGACTTATCAATTTTCATTGTTTCTTTCTTATTATTTGATCGTACCTATGAAAGTTACGATGTGTTCCCAGGTTTATTTAGTGATAGTAGATAAAGGAAATGAAAGGATGGAAAAAATAATGGTGTTCTAGATTTTTTCTTATTAGAATGAAATGATAGGAAAGTAAGAAGATAATTAAAAAGAAAAGAAAAATAATAGAAAGAGAAGAAAATTGAAGGCTAAAGAGAGAAGAGAAGAGAAATGAAAAGGAAAAAAGAAAAAATGAAAAGGAAAAAATAAGAAAAGAAAAAAAAATTTACTTCTTTTTTCTATTTAATTAAACTCGAGAACACAACGTTAGAGTTCTCTTATATAAATGGCAATTATGTAATGGTTCGGCTTATTTTAAAAATAAATATTATCTTTTATATTTTGAATATTCACTCTACATCACCTCCACACAAGACGTAATCGTTTTCAACATTAACAAAGAGCCAAACCCCCTTCCATCCTTGTCCCTGTCTATTTAGATTTTCGTTAAAATTTACTTTACTTTTAAATTTTCTTTTCTTTTACAAGTTTATTTGTTTGAATATGTTTGATTTGTTTGGTTTTAGGGTTTCGGTGTTGAGTTGTTCTACCTTGAATGTGTTTCAAGTTTGTAGGTTTTGGTAAAGGTTCCTAGATCAAATGCTTGTTATCCTTTTTTCAGACTTAATTACTATTAGATCAAAGCTATCATTAATTTAGTTTAGATTGTGGTTTAATTTTAGGTTATATTAGTTTGTTTCGCCTTTTAGTTTGTCCTTGTCTCCTTGATTACATTTTTATGAAGATTCCATTAGTTTTACACTCGTTGAATAATAAAGCAATTTAATGGACTATATTAAGAAGAAAATTTCACATATATTAATAACTTTTTATGTGTTTCTACTAAAGTAATACATTTTTTTTCTAACAACGATTTAGATATTTTAGTTAAGTGATCATTATGAAAGGTATACAACAATTTAGATATTTTAGTTAAGTGATCATTATGAAAGGTTATATAAATACTTGTTACTATTTAAGCTAAATTGGAGAAAATATATAGTAAATAGTAACAAGTATTTATATATATTTCAATTATGTTTCTTAAATAATAATTTAAATATTTATAAGAAAAAGTTCACATAGCTTGAGTGTTTTTGATGTTAGATAAAAAAAATATATGAATGACTTTACTAAAACACTATTAAAATATATTTATTATCTAACAATCTTATCACAATTCAAATATAATCTTGCACCCATCCAAAACTAAAAACCCCAAAAACATTAAAAACTCATTTTGGTAGCCGATAAATTAGAAAAAATCACTTATTCTTTAAATCAAAACACAAATGACTCACCCACAAGGAAACCCTAAAACACCGGATAAATATCATCAAATCATCACACTTTTTAGTGTTTAACAATTTCTCTCCATAATTATATATAATATAAAAAATCATTTCCCTTTAATCATTTTTTCACGTTCTTAGTTCTTACGTAGGAATGACGGTTCAAAGGATTAAATCCGAACCTTGTGGTGAGGGACGACAAGAACACCGCTACGTGGGCAAAAACGCCCACACGAACGTTAACGTGATGTTCTTAAATCTTAATAAATGAACCAAAATGTAATACGTTTCTTAAATTGAAAATGACGAGTCGCTTATTTTGATCAATTTTTTAAACTTATTTAGCTATTTTGGAAATGTGGTGTTGACTAAAAGTCATGGAGTTGACTAGAAATGCCTAATTTGAGGACACATATGTCAAACCAACAGGAATTTGGCGGCTTGAAGTCTTCAACGTTATTACGCAACTCTTCTATGATCTATCTGTTACTAGATTATATGAACCAGTGTTTTTACTCGTCACGCGTTGTGCGGGTTCGTACGCGGTGTGATATTATACGAACTAACATTTCGTTAAATATAGAATGACTCCAACCTGTACCGACATGTATATTAAAATATCGGTGTAAAAACTATTCTTTTATGTAAATTGTATAAGGGTAAACCATAAATTTTAAAGCATTCATATTAGTTTCTTCATTTTAATGTAACTGTGTGCCTTATATTATGTGATTAGTTTTAGTAAACCCGTGTATTACACAGATTGAATAAATAAAATATTAAATATAATAAAATTTTATTATGTATAAAATGATGTTTTAAAATACGTTATGATTAAAATTACATATGAGTAAAACTTATATAAGTAATCATTTTAAAGTTTTGTTTTCAACATTTTTAATTAACCGAAAAAGATTAAACACGTTTTAAACAAATTGTTTAAATTAAATATCATTTTTATAACTCCCGATTTTAATTTGTTTTGGCTTATAAAAACCCTTTTTAAAAAACATCAATTTTAAAAATATTTTGTATTGTTAAAAAAGTTTGATGTTTTGAAAAATGTTTTTATTTTAAAAAATTATAAAACATTAATAAGAAGATATATTTCTTAGTTTATTAAAAAACACAAGTTAAATACTATTATTAGTAATTAAGGTAATTATTAATAGAAAGATAAGCGAATTTTTTTAATAAGAATAAATATGGTGTTGCTACATGTACAGAAGAAACACAACTATTTATCAATTTCTGTACTTTGTAAAAAAAGAAGAAACAAATCTGTGGTCCATTGAGATTTCGACACGTGACAAGACCGGTGGGCACCCCAAACATTGCAAAATGAGTTGTAGTGTAACGTGTATAATAAAAATTTAGAGTTAATTCAACTTTTTCTCTTAAAAATTTAATAAAAATAACTATTTTTTAAGATTAAAAACATCAATTTACTTTAAAAGTTTTATAAATTGTTTTTATCAGTTCAAAAGTTTTATTAATTTGGATTCAATTTGACACAACTCATAAAACTTTTAAATTGAAATTGAAAAAACTTATGAAAATTTTAAAAGTAAATTAATGTTTTAAATCTTTTAAATGAAAATAATTATGTTTATCAAACCTTAAGAATAAAAATCAAATTTAACTCGATAATTTAATTACTTTTATTAGATGTTTTTTAACAGTTGGAGTATGTTAATGAAATACTTTTTATTGTTGTCGTTCAGAAAATGTACGTGAATCATTTTTATGAAACACCATAAATTACTTAACGATTAACACCACGTAAACATTATAAACTACAATCATATATGAACCAAAATAGTAATTTTGTAGTCATATGATTTACGGAGACAAAAGAAATTCATTTTTCCATAAAATAGACCGTGGTGCCTAGCTAATCGATAATAAAACTACTAAAAACTACTATGATTTAGAAAAAAAATACATATATAGATCACGACTCGTGTAGCGCACATGATGGGAATATATCGTCCAACTGATCAAACAAATCAGAGCTCAAAACGTCATCCAGTAAAGACCTCGAGCCAGTGAACACCTCTTGTTGTGTAAACTCAACCTGTTTAGAGTTAACACCCTCGTCTAACGAGCTATCAGAACCACCCCGTGTGCTACTTGGAGCCACGGGGTCAAAGTAGCCAGCATTGTAGCGGCTAATATCAGAGTCACGACCAGTGAGCTCCTGAACAAGCGCCCTAAACCTTGAGGTGCTCGTCTTAACCTTCATAGGTGAAGATATGTAGACCACTTTAAGCTTCTTGGTGTCTTTCTTTTTATGGTGTATTTTCGTGGGCTCGACGGTACGTGGGTCCATCGCGGTTAGTTGTCGGGTACTTGAGTTTGTTATGGAAGAATGGTTGATTGATCATGGGTTTATATAAGGTGTTAAGGATTGTACGAGAATAAGGTTGGTTTGTTTGAAAATTGTTGTTAAAGAAGAATAGAAGGTTCTATTGACGAATTAAGGATAATTAAGATACTTGCATGACCCGTAAGTGTGTTTATGAAAGAGATTAATTGTGTTATAAGCACGTGCGCAGACATTAATGACCTCCCAAATATTCTTTGTTGTAACCATGGGCTGCACGAACCATTTATGTAACGTTTATCGGTGTATTTTCAGGTCCCTTAACTTTATTTAACGTATGCGTCACATAATTTAAAATGAAAAGTAATATGATCATCTTTCACGCCATATAACTTAAAATGAAAATAAATATACTTTTCAATGATTGTGTGTAGAAGGACTCACCATCTAAGACTTTCACGCTTGTTAACCCACTCATGCCACTGACCCTGACCCTTAGCGGCTCATTTTTTAATTTAATACGCATCAACGGTGATAAAAATATTAAAAACTAGGTTTAGCTAGTCCTTTGTGAAACGACCTTTTATTAATTCGATTTTACTTAGCTTTGGTTGCAATTTTGCTACGCGTTTTGAGCAAAAGCTGGATTTTTTAAGGCTTTTTTTTTCTTTCTTGTGAGAAGTTTGTAGGAAATGTAAGGTTTCAGTTTTTGAAAAACATGTATCGCACTTGTATTGGAAATTGTGATGCAAAATTTTGCATAAAAAATCTCTGTAGCAAACAATGTTGTTTCTTAGCAATGCATAACGCCCTACGCGAATGGTGTTTCACGCTTCAACACCGCCTCATGGGCTTTTACGTATATGTCCGGCATGTTACACCGTCCCGTATAGTGTATAAAAAATTGAAGATAAGAGGATAAATCACAAAAATAATTTATGTTTTATGATCATATTTTAGATTTAATCTTTAGTTTACTATTTATGAGAAGTTATAATGTTACGGTGGAAACGCCAATTATGATATTTATGAGAAGTTATGATGTTACGGTGGAAACGCTCCTACCTATAACTCCACTATAATGCACACGAGAGTAATACGCGGGTGGTGTAAGAGCGTTTTAAAGTGTTATAATACTGTTTTATTGTCTTATTATATTTGGTCTAAACATAACGAATAGTATTTGAGGGGTTAAATGAGGTGGCAAAGTGCTGTTGGGTGCGGTTTCAAGAATTTAATATCTCATTATATGAGATTTTTTTTATTAGTCCATTTTAATTTGAATGATAAACTCTAATCTCTCTTTTACAACTTGTGTTATTGTCATGTTATATTTAACTTCCTTTAATGTTCTTCTATAGCTGCACTTAAAGGTACATTACATCGTAGATTTCTTGAAGCTTTGATGTGTTCTTCCATGAGATTTTGCGCGGATGTATTTCGTTGTCACAGAAGGTTTTTCGATTTTGCTTTTCTTCTCCGAACATATACGTTTTCTTTGGTTTATAGAAATACGAAGCTCTTGGATGATACGATTGAATTGGATCCATAAACATTGAAATCTTGAACAAAAGCTGAGTGACGAAACTATGAATTTTGAGTTACATGTTCAGGTTTCGTATTAAAAGTTTGTAAATGAGGTCTTTCGAGTTACTTGATCCAGTAAAAAATAGACCGGACCGAGTATAAACTCCTTGTTAAAAGGCACAAGATATTGAAATCATCAAAATAGCTTAACAAGTAAATAAGTTTACATTTTATAGAATTTGTCTTTATCTAAATGATAATATTTACTTTGTGGTTATGTTTTTTTCCTTTAACATCCAGGCATAAATTTTATTAAATACAAAGATGTATACAAAATAGGATTTTTTTTGTATCACAAATTATATCGACGGATGGTAAAGAATGAGATCAGTATCTAGCGAAGAACATCAGTACCACTAAATTATTGTCTTCTATCTATGTTTTTGATATCCAAAGCCGAGTCGTCACAACTTAATACGTTTCTTTTACGTACTTAAGTGCATTAACCTCACTATCGCAATGCGTGTAATGAAATTCGCAAGCGGTGAAACATCACATGGACTTAATTTCTACTTATCTATCATAAACTAAATTTAAATTGATAGCTTACATTTTACTTGATCCAAAATAAATTAGATTTATTAATTGAAGTTAGTTTGAATTCACTCACATCAAAACCGATAACTAAACAAATTAAACAAACCATTTGTAACCAAAACCGATGTATTATAAAAATCTAAAAACCATAAAATCAGTTATACTGTTATAGTCTCAAATTTAGCCTATACACCAAACGATTGATTTAATCATTCAACTAAATTAACCGATCCTTTAACAAGTCTTTTAATCTTACCTATTAATATTTTTGATGATTGAAAAATCAAAACATTAAACTTTAATCAAAGTAAAAATGATGCTTCAAATTTATTATAATAGAATATTAACATTTACCCAACTTTTTCTCGAACTTGTGATCTTTTGACTGCTTAATTAACACAAGTTTTGTCTAAGTTCGATTAATGAAATTAGCAGCCACCAGGAGGGAGAGAGACATCCAGCAATATAAATAAAAATATGTATATATATTCTTCACATGATTAATAACAAAGCCAAACTTCATATGGTATTTGGATTTCGGCCATAAAGCATATGTGTATATAAATTTTTATTATAATCTATAAAATGCGCTGTAAATGAGCCGGGGCGAGCTATTTTACGTTTTATGTTTAAAGCTTTTTATAAAATTTTCAAACTCAGGCTTATTCGTGTAGTATGTGTCGTTTATTTTATTTAACTACATGTATAGTTTTTTTCATATATATATACAATTATATATTTATATAGCACAATTAGTTTAGTGCTTCTGTTTATTACACGGGTTGAATAATAAAATATTAAATAGTTAGTAACGGAAATATATTATTATTAAAACGATCTCTTCAGATAAAATGTTACTGAAAAATTACGTATGAGTAAGAACTATATGTAATAATATAATGATATCACTTTTAAACCTATTTATTAGAATTTTATTTTGCTTCTTCAAAATATAAAATTAAACATTTTATTCGTAAACAAACCGTTTTATAAAATGTCAATATCTAAAAGTTTCCTTATTATAACTACGAACTTTAGTTATTGTAGTTAAAAAATTAACTTTTTTAAAAAAATACCAATTTTAAAATATTTTGTATTTTTAAAAATGTTTGATGCTTTAAGATAAATATCATATCATATAAAAAAATATTTTTTTTCAAAAGTTATATTTATAAAAGATCATTTTTATAATTTATTAAAAACTATTTATAATCTAAAAAATAATTAAAATAATATTATTACTAGTTAATGTAAATATTTAATAAGATAGAAAAGCTGAATAATAGATTTAGGAGGTCTTGAATTGTTTTAAGCGTCCACCAAAAACTTATTTTATAATAATATATAGATATAGATATTTAATATTTAGCTACTTTTATCATGATTATATATCATAATTTTATCATATCAAATAAATTTGTTGTATGCATAAAAATAATAGGCTTGTTTGGTCTCACGATCCTAGTCAAGCATGGTATATGAAATCTGTGCACACGCTTGTTTATTAAAGCAGATTCTAGTTAGGCTCGAGCTCATGCTCGTTTAAGCTTGAATCAATTCAAGCATTTAGCGAACCAACCTCGTGTAGCTTTATGCGGCTTGATTCTTTACACCCCCATTCTGACTCTAAATCGACCACCATACACAACAATCATCATCCATATATCAGGCTATAGTTAATCTCACAGCAAAGTAATTTAATTTTATTTTTATTAGATATTGTATAATTTTAATGTGAGTATGTTATATGGACTTTCAGTTGTGTGTTCATAAACGTCTAATGAATAAAATATTAATAATTTATGATTTTATTTAAAGTGTTGTTTTGGTTGTTCATACGTAAGTTACAATGGCAGTTGTTTGATTAGAACTTGATCCTATACGATCAACCTCCGGTTATGTCGTTCAATGGATTAGAAAGTTATATCCATTATCGATCAACCCAATAAGTAATTCAAATTTCAGCGGAACGAATTATTTAAACAAAATGAAAACTAGCGGTTTCGGTTTTGATTTTGAAAAGCCGAAAAGTTTGGTTCGGTATCAGTCATACCTTGTTCGAGAACCTAACCACACTGAATCCAACCTAAAACGAACCGAACCGCCCTGCTTGTTTGTTATTGGATGTATGGCCCAAACTAGTTACTCTGGGCTTAGGTTGTGGCCCAACTTAATTATTTTGTGCTGAAAGTTTTAGGCCCGGATTTGTTAGCAGGTGGTTAACAAAAATTTTATGCCGAAAGTTTAAAATCCAAAGTCATTATTTGGGGCTAGTTTTTACGGGCTGAACTACTGAACCACTTTAAGCCCAATTGTAAAACAGTTAGTTGACCCATGACAAAACCAAACCCATATCTAAAACCCAAACCAATTTGTGTGTATTTTTTTTTCACACACCCATCAACTTCTACTATTAATTACATCATTTTCTAATTATCTTAGGCTTTGAGTCCTATGACCGTAGCTACTAGACTACCAACTCAAATGACAATGATTTCTTAAAAGTAAAAAAACCAAAATTTCGATTTTTGTTTTGGTTTGAGCTCAAATCTAACGTGCAACACACCTCTAACTAATACCATTAACAACGAAGGTCCTTGGCTTCGTCCTTGAATTTTGTAACGCCGACATCGAGAAGATGTGCCAAGGAGGCAAGGATGTCTTGTTTCCCAATGCCAATGTTCACTCAACTCGTGTTTGCGCTACTTTTTATCGGGGAAGATTTTCTTGTTTGTTTGATTTTCTTCTTATTTTTTGACAAATAATATAGGCCATCTACTCGAATTTTATTTTGGAAGTAATTAGACTAGCTATAGTTAAGTAGAATGTACTTAAATCTTCCAAATAACTTGGTTTGGTTGATATGGTTTTCAAATACAAATTAAGATTATGGCCACCATGAGTAATCCCTACCTCGTTAGCCTTCTCAAAACCAAGTACATCTCTAAACATCGAATGCAGCCGAAATCTACAAGAGTTATCCATCATACCCTTGATCCAATTATCCATAGAACTCAAGGTCGAGTTCATCACAAATGAGGAGGATTGATGAAGAGTTGTTCGAAGAGTTGGCAGGCTCTTACCTGAACCAGTCACACAATGGAAAATATGACAAAAAAATACAAATTTCAAACAATCATAAATGACTTGGCCTAGAAGTGGAATTACAAGACCCATGGTGTAACCAACCGAATCATCTAATAAACAACCTATGGTTGTTTGGATCTGTTATCAAACTCAAATTATATCAATTAGGTCTCAACTAGGTTAACCAGGATTTTCCTCATATTTGCAACATTCAAATATGTCCTTTCTTAGCCTACGACGTGTAAGACTTTGGTTCGTATGATTTACGCATGCGTTTATGGCCTTAATTTCAGTATTCAGCTTACGGTTTGTAATTCTGGAATTTGGTAAAATTGTCAAATTTATGTAATAGTTGAGTTTTATAAATTTAGCAACTTTTTCATTAAGTATTCTCTATGTTTATTCTTGTTAAATAAGGTTTGTGTCAATTTTCGTACTCTTCTATTTAAATAAGGCTCTCGTGTAGAAAATAGCTAATTAAAAAAGCTCACATTTATTTTTCATGAAAAAACTTTTGTTTGTTATATGTTTTTATGGGAAAATAAGCATTGTAACTTGTCGTTTTTATATATGTGTAGAGATATAAAAATCAGCATAGTAGATATTGTGTTCATCATAACACAATTCTTTTAAGATAAAGAAATCAAATGGTTTCTTATTATAATTATTTTTTGAACGGCTTGTTTAAATGATAGAATGGAAAAAAATAGAACTCTTTACATAAATGTTAAAGGTTAACATCTAACAATTGTTGTTTACTTAATGGTTAACACAAGCAATTAGAGTCCTAATTACTTTCTATCATTCTATCATGCATCTTTTTTAGAAACGTTTATCTTTTGTAATTCTCGTCGACAAGTCTTTTCAATCAACCTGCATATCTTGAAAAAACCGACACTAACAAATATGAAAATAAGAACGACGTAGAAACATCATATCCTATAAGCATCTGTTATGTTTCCTAAGTAGCTCTAAAACATTGAATCTATGTCTTTAGGTACTTTTGCATTAGCAAAACATCTTCCATGTGAATGGTAAGTGGTACTTCCTTTATAGAACAGTAAATCCATTTAGCAAAAGTATGTATAGTTTTAAAATCTATTTTAATGCATATCCTTTTGGCATGTAACGTTAAGCTTTTTAGAAGTCACATTTTTCAATTCGCCTAGATGTTTTTGTTCTTTATAAGTTTAGAATTTAAGATAATGACACAAATAAGTTGACACATAAATTTTAGATTTATGTGTTTTCAATGTTGTTAGACTGAAATCTTGACAAATATTATTTTTTCATGTGTTTTTGAAATTTTGTATTATTTACATTCCTTTTAGAAATTTTAGTGGTTGATTTTGTTCACATCGTCTTCAAAACAGAACTGAATTCATCAAGAAATTTAGATCAGACCATTAAAAAAAAGATAAGTTGAATTCTAATAATCGAAACTATTTTTCATTGACCAATAATAATTCATATTATTAATTTGACCGGTAACACTTTAAACTTTCATTTATATTACCAATGACAAACACACAAGCAAAATTATCATAACTTCACCATCGATTTGTACTTATTTTAGTCTTGGTTTAGCCCATATGTTTTTTCCATTTGGTTCATAATCATTATTATTAATGAAATCAAGTGCAAATCAAACGTAATTTCTAATACTTATGTTACTGGGATTGTTATTGATAATTAAGTGAATGATAAAAGTATTGCATGCTATATTCATAGTACGGAGCAGAGTCAGTCCTGAGGATTTTAATGCCCTGGACGAGCCGGAAAAAAGGCCCCTAGATCCTAATGACTTCAATTCTATAAACTATTTTAATTAAATGAAAATTAACATTTTAGCAATAAATATAGCAATATCATAGTATTATAATGATACGTAATAGTTAACCAATAACTCATGAAGCTCTCCTATCATTCTTGATAGCAAATTGGTTTATAACATCTTCGTAATTGATAGTCTCTAATATTTCGCTTCTGATATCTATCATCACCAATCTGCTAAGCCTTTCTTGAGACATCGTGGATCATAGGTAAGATTTCAACATCATTATATAATTCTAACGAAACACATAAGCAATATTATTATATAATTATACAAAACCTAAGTCTTTCTAAGTTCTAATATATAAATTCTAACAAAACACATAAACAACATTATTATATAATTATACAAACCCTAAATACCCGAGTATAGAAAGCAAACTAAAAATTAAAAAAACACTAAGAGTTACAATGATTCAATAAACAATAACATTGAATTAAATAATATATTGGAATAGCCAATTCGGTGGACGGTAGACATCGATCGGTCGGTGGTTCTTATTCTTTTTTGGCAGGCAACAACTGACTCATGAGTTCGTAAGCAGACACCACAACCATTTGTTGGCAGTGGGCTACCCAATAAATTAGTTAGTGGACTTTAATAACTATGACACCTCATATTTTCAGGTTAACATCGTTAATCCATTCTTTGTTACTTCAACATCCTTTGTGATTTAATTAATTAGGTAATCTTGTTATGTGATTAAATAAATCAAAGTAAATTTAAAGTTAAAAAAAACATTTCATCAAAGTTGGGGGATTTAAGTGTAACTTCTCCGAATTCAAAACCATCTTTTCAGCCCATGATAAACACCATTTTAAATCTTATAACTGACCCCCCTCGGCACTTCTCTTCAACCGAAACACCCTCACATAAACCCTAATCTCCATCTCACATCGACGGTAGCCTCTTCACCATTGATAGCGCTCGTAACATATTGTTCGACAACAGCCCATCTCGCACGATATATCTCCGTGTTACGATCGTAACTTCTCCGGAAACCGTGAAAGTCCAACCGTAAGGTATGTCTCTTTTGTTTGATTTATTTATCTGGTTTCGGTCGCGGTCTGGTCATTCGATCTCTAACGGTTGTCGCGGTTTAATATTCGGTCCATGTGCGACTTGATTTAAGTGTGTGTATGGTGATGTTCGGTTTTGGTTGGTTTGGATGTCTCTGCGTTTGTGTATATATATACATGTGTGATGTTATGTGTGTAGTTGATCCGTAGGTGTAGGTGTTGTGTGTGTGTTTCTATGACTCTTATGTAGGTTCTGCGATGTATATATATGTGTGGGTTTACCTTTTATATATATATATTATATATATATATATATTATATATATATATATTGTGTGCATGTATGCCATTGTTACAGTATATATGTAAATATATGGGTGTTCTTTGTGCTTAGGTTTGTGTGTGCTTCTGCATGTTTGTACATGTATGATCGTCACACCCTCAAAATCCACTTGTGGAGTTTTACCGCGAGGCGTGTGAACAAACCAGGATCACAGTCAATAGTTACTTAGAACGACTCTATATGCCATAAATTAAACAAAATCAACCAATATACAAACTTTAATCAATGCGGAAGCGTTTTGAAAACAACCCAAGGCAATGAAGTATAACTATGGCAAAACAAGTGCCAACCCAAAAGAGTAAACCATAATTATTAAAATGTTAAAATTGTCTTGAAGAATCGTGTCTTAGAATGCAGTGAACCATGCAGTGCTCCTATGGCAAGCAAGCTAAGGACCTGAGAAAAGCATACTAAAATGTCAACACATAGGTTGGTGAGTTCAAGAGTTTGAGTTCAATAAACATATAAACAGTTGTGATATATATATAAGCAGTGTATGGTAATAGATAGCTAGTCTATTATCAGTAAATATTAAAACATAGTGATTTCGCAATTGAAGCTGACTGTGACCGTTGTTGCCTCCTGTCACGACTTACCATGTCGTGACAATGTTCAATAGGACAAATTGCACCCGGTTGACCTCGAGTCACACAGGTGGGGCTCGTCAGACCCAGTAGTACTACCCAAGTTTCCCCGCTATTAAATATTAACAATTCGAAAGTGTGAGGACTTTTCCCATGGTAAACAACACTATATTAATATTATGCACAACTTAAATATTAAAAGCGTTCGTAAAATACCAGTATGCTATCTCCCCCAAAAGAGATTAAGTAAAGAGTGGGGCATGAACTCACCTGATGTATGCAAAGAGTACTTAGGGTTTATTTGAGAAACGAGAGGATAGCCAACCTTCAAAGGTTACCTAGATCATGTGAGTACATAAGTACGTGTAAATGAAAGACATGTGGAACCCTAAGCATACCAAAACCAAAGACTCAAGCTTTCAGAAAATAGACACGTTTGACCTAGTTGACCCGTTTGACCCGTTGGTGACTTTATGTGTTGTAAACCATTCAAGCAATCAAACACATATATCATACATGGTTATCATTCAAATAGATCATGTGTATGCTATATCAACCAGGTGTATCACTTAGATCATCATACAACCAAGTACTATACAAGTCATGCGAATCTAGAACATTAACATATCCACTAGTTATAACACAACTAACATGTCACACAAAGTTCAACCATTCACCACATGTCATGTGAAGCCACTCACGACTTCACATCCTAAACCCTGCCAATCCTACTAAGTAGGGGCCTCAGATTCGCACGCGTGTATATGTTCATAACCATATTCATTAACCATATGCATTGCATTCACAACATCACAACAATCAATTACCAGTCCCAAACATGATGTCCTACTACTAACCAACATCCAAACCATACATGATCACAAATGTCCAAATATCATTCATGATTATCTCAACATCACAAACAACCAAGTTATCATATCTTACCACATTAGAATTCATCCATGATCATACTAACATGCTCCTAACATCCCAGATAGGTTCAAACTACCATCTATCACATTTTACGTGAATAAAGTTTCCCTTTTGGGAAAGCACATCCCAAAATCTATCAAATATCCAATATGCTCATGGGTTCATCAATAACATACCAATTCAAACTCATATCATCATCTAAGCATGATCAACAACATTCAAACATCATGACTCATCAATTCATATCCTAAAAAGTTACTATCTTTAGTAATGTATGAACTATAACATGTTTTCTTGAATTTCCAATGATCACAACAACAATCTAACATCTAATTATCACCATGAACACATCCATAACATCATATCATCCATAGTTCAACATTACATGCAAATAAGTTACTATTATTAGTAACCTATGAACATCAACACTAAATCATCAATTCTTGCAAGATCCATGATTCCTAACATTCATACAACTTATTAATCATCACACATTCATCAAACAATCATCATTCATCCATAATCATGCCCAAATCGAATTAGGGTTTGACTAGAATCAAAACCCATGATTAAACCACTAAAAACATGTAATTCATCCATGATCGACGTTAACTAACATGTATTCAACATAACTAACATATAAACATCACCAAACAACATCCAATTCGATCTCATGAGGGTCAATTTCGCACCCAGGTTCGGCCATAAACAAACACCCACAAAAACATGAAAAATCTAACCTTTAAACGTGTAATTGCTTGAAATTGATGTTTCCTATGTGTTGTATGTCTTGTAATCGAACCAAAATCACAGGAAATTGCTTGTTCTAGGTCGAATTCGAAGATGGAGAGGGAGAGGAGGTGAGGTCACGGCCGAAGTGGGTGTGGGTGGATTAGGGTTTTGTTTTGTTTAGTTTAATTTAGCTAATTACCCTTTTTAACCCTTGTAATTTGTATTTTATAAAAACTAAGCTTTAAACTCTTTGTAAAGTGTTTTTAACTTCATAATATAAAGATATAAACTTATGAAAATCATTATATATCTTATCTTTATAAAAACACAAGACATACGAATAATTAGGCACGTTTCCGCGTTACGCGATTAATTTTCTAATTAACCTTTTAAAATGTGTAAACACATAAACATAACCCAATATTCACATAGTCACTTAGATTCACACCAAATTAACATTATTCATTATTATTAGGTCACCAACGTTAAACGACAACTAGTGTGTGCTCACGACACGTGGACACAAGACTTAACGGAACTAACGGAGTTTGGTAACGGAAATTTACCGGATGTCACATTGCATGTATGTACGTATAGTGTGTGTGCATGGATGTTTTTTATATATAAATATATCAATAGTTGAAGACGGTGTTGGTGGGGTATGGATGTTTTTGTTCCAGCCGAGGCATGGGTGCAGAATTATTTTGGTGTTGCTTTGGCATGCACTTGCATATATTATACATAACATATTTATATATATGAATACCATTTTGTGTGTACGTAGCTTACATATATTATATGGGTATGTAAAGTATCATGTGAGTGTATATTTATTACTTGTATGTCAATATAAGAAGATCTAAACATTGGGTATTATATTAAGTGGTCGCCTAACTAATTTATCAAAAGAAAACGTATATGAATTGTCAAGAATTCATGAGAATGTTTGAGTTTTGTACGTGTAAATTTGTGTATGGTCATGTATGCTTGTAAGCGGGAATATTAAAATGGCACCGTAACCGAACCGCAATCGTGAACCATATCATTCTATTCCGAATAATTAATTCCATTAAATATTTAATCTCAATTAAATATTAAATGAAACCCAGGTTAATTGGAACCCGATCCCTTGTGCTTACACTTATTTGTTACAACGCATTCGAGGTGAGTCTTCACGGCCCCTATTTTACATTACTTTTCTTTTGGGGGAGAAACATACAAACTTTATTTATAAATGGTTTCAAGTATTATTGTTTATCGCCTGTTACGTTAGGGCAAACATACTTAAAAGTCCTTACATTCTCAAACGTTAGTAATGTGTAGCGAGGTAATTCTGAGTAGTACTACTGGGTTTGACAAACCCCGCCCGGGCTAGTCGCGCTAGCTTGATGGAGGTCAAACGATGAGTGCGATATTGACCTAACATTTGTCACTGTCTGGGTTAGACGTGACGGGAAGGCAACAAACATACAAACAGTCAACTTCGGTTTGAAACGCTAACTAACTTGATTATAGGCTAGCTACCTATCGATATGCTTTAATTACTTTACCATTCGAACAGTTACAAACATTTTTATCTGTTATTAAACCTGTGAACTCACCAACTTTATGTTGACACACTTTAGCATGTTTTCTCAGGTCACAGGAACGCTTAAGCTCATGTTAGTTAAAGAACGCACTCAGGACATGCATCATCAAACTCATTTATTTTGCTTTGAACATTTTATTTGGCATAGTACTTTGGAAACTTCTAGTATTGGTTTACATATGTCTTTACGCTTCCGCACTGATGTTTATTTCGTTTATGACTACTCTGATTTAAAGTTCAAACGTTTATTTAAATTCATATAGTGTCGTTTGATATGACCGTGTCTGAGATCCTGGTTTGTCACACGCCTCGCGGTAAAACCCCGCATGTGGAATTTGAGGGTGTGACAGTTTGGTATCAAAGCCATTGGTTATATAGAACTAGGATTGCATTTGCATCTAGACTATAGCCTTAGACACAACACTAGCATTGCACAGACACACTTACTTGGTTACAAACTTTGTACGAACATTGCATGGTATACTCACGTTGCGTTACAGAAAATCCATATCATTATCACTTGTACCATCCATGTCACTTGTATCATCCTCGGCTAATAGAGAGGCGAAAGATTCTGCTCGCTTGCCTTCGAACATCTACATCTGTTTCTTAACCCACGGAGATGAAGAGACGTCGACTCGAATCTAACGTCGCCACCTCAGGGCACGGGGGAGCTCTCAAATACACATGACTCACCTAACAACGACAACTAGGGGGAAAACATACCCTACCCTCCTATCTCTTTTCACACTTGCTTCTAATTCTGTCATACCCTATCTTTCCTACCCGCCTGAACAATCATTCGCCACCATGTAACTGCGATGAAACGTTGGACACGATATATGCTTGAGACAACCAAATAGATTCGAAATCTATCAGAGAATCAGATTCGGACACATGAATACTTAGAGCTCCAAAGGAAAAGCCTTGAATCCACTGACAAGTGCCATAACAGACTCATAAGTGGAAATTCTTTACCCAGATGGGCATGATTGTTTCCATCCAACTGATATATATTGAACTATGATTGTTTGATTTGAATACATTGTACTCCTTACAATATATTTTTATCAGGGATTATTATTTGATTATTGACTGTTGTGATTTGTGAACGCATGATTTTACATTGTACATTATGATGATTATATATTATATATTTTCTGATGTTCGTGTATTGTGAATGCGAAGAATCATGTCTGGAAGAAGAGCTGGACGTCCATGCGGACGAGGAAACATCAACATGACTCAAGTTGAGTTAGATGCCATTATTAATGAGCGTGTTGCTAACGCGCTTGCAGCATATGAACAGACCCGAAATCAGAACCAGAATAACCAGAACCAAAATCAAGGAGGTAACCTTGAGCCTAACGGACCCATTGGTTTTTCCCTATGATAACTTATTATCGAATTCTAAATTTTCGTACATCGTCATGATCTTTTGATTCAGGTCAAGCAGTCTGTACATTCAAGATGTTTATGGACTGTAAGCCTCATTCATTCAGTGGTTCTGAGGGTGCTATTACGCTACTTCGTTGGTTGGAGAAACTTGAGTCGGTTTTCGCCATGTGCAACTGTCCTATTGGAAACCATGTCAAGTATGCCTCTGGCACATTAGAAGGACCAGCATTAACTTGGTGGAGCTCACAAGTCCAGACGTTAGGACTTGAGGCTGCTAATAATCTACCATGGGATGACTTCAAGACCTTAATGAAAGATGAGTACTGTCCCAGAAATGAGGTCCAGAAGCTGGAGGGAGAGTTTTGGAATCTGAAGATTGTTAGATCTAATATTGAGGAATATACGACTCATTCGCACGAGTTGGCTTCTTTATGTCCTCAAATGGTAACCCCGGACTACAAAAGAATAGAGAAGTATATTAATGGTTTAGCTCCTTAGATTCAAGCTAGTGTCATAGCTGCTGATCCTGATACTATTCAGCGTGCTATCCGGCTAGCTCACAAGCTCACTGATCAGGAAGTGGCGCAGGGCACTCTGCCTAAACGTAGCACTACATCTGGTTCATCTGACTATAAACGAAAATGGGATAGTACCACCAGCAAGTCCTCAAACTCGAACAACACTCAGTAACAACAAGTCAGAAAGTTTGATTCCTCTAGAAGCTACACAACTAATAATCACAACAACAACAATGGTCAGGGATCGAGTAACTACGTAGGTAAGTACCCAAAATGCAATAAATGCAATTTTCATCATCATGGCCAGTGTGATCGTTTTCGTTGCCAAAGGTGTGGAAGGATGGTCATGCTGCTAAAGATTACAAGGGTGAATTGATGACTAGACAACAATCTCAACAGCAACGACAAGGTGAAGCAACCAGGGGTTGTTTTGAATGTGGCAAAGAGGGTCATTACAGGAAAGATTGCCCACAACTAAAGAACGGGAACAAGGACAATAATGGAAGCAACAATTATGGAAATGGCGCTAAGGGTCGAGCTTTCGTGATTGGGTCTAGTGAAGCAAGGAATGATCAAAACGTAGTTACCGGTACGCTTCCTCTGAACGACTGTTTTGCTTCTGTATTATTTGATACCAGTGCTGATAGGAGCTTTATCTCTGCCAAGTTTAGCAAACTTCTAGATGTAACGTTAACGGAAATAGAACCTAGTTACATCGTAGAACTAGCTGATGGAAAAATGATTAAGGCAACACATATTCTCAAAGGATGTAAACTAGAACTATCGGGACACAAGTTAGATATAGACCTCATGCCTGTTACACTTGGTAGCTTTGACGTGGTCGTCGGCATGGACTGGTTATCTAAGAACCAAGTTGAGATTATCTGTAGTGAAAAGGTCGTTCGTGTACCACTTTCTAGTGGTGAATTCTTATATGTTCAGGGCGAGAAAAGTGGTGTAGTCTCTGGCATCATATCGTACATGAAAGCCCAGAAATGCTTACGTAAAGGCCATACCGCTATATTAGCTATGATCACAGAAAAGAATATCAAAGAAAAGAAGATCGAAGATATCCCTATTGTTCGTGACTTTCCTGAGGTTTTCCCTGAAGACTTACCTGGTCTTCCACCGCATCGTCAGGTCGAGTTCCAGATTGATTTGACACCTGGAGCCGCACCTATTGCTAGAGCAGCATACAGACTAGCTCCAAAAGAACTGCAAGAACTGTCCACTCAACTACAAGAACTGTCCACTCAACTACAAGAACTTTTAGATAAGGGATTTATCAGACCCAGCTAATCACCATTGTCACACCCCAACCGACGGTGGAATCATCGGGGCGGACTAATAGGAATCGATTGTTCATAGCACATGGAACTAAATAAACTGAAATAATATTAAACGTCACTTTCATAAAAGAATACTAATGCCATTTAAACAATAAACCACATAACATAAATATAAATGTCTTTTATTTTTGTCTAAGTCCAGGTCCTAGATGAGCATGTAGAAGTCCACTAACTAGCTTAACCTGAAATCATGTGAAAAGTAACGAGTCAGCTATGAATTAGCTGGTGAGTAATCACAGTTTTGATATACATATATATATAAGTTGATCAAATGATTGAATAATTCAATTCTCATGGCAATGTCAAGACTTATAATATAATAATGTAGCATAACAGACAAATCAACACAATTAATCCAATGGACTAAACTGACTTGATCCGCAGACGAAGTCGTGATAGAATATGTGAATCCGGTTTCAATCACCACTCGAATATTCAAATGGGGTGGGTTGTCAAACCAATAGATCTATCATTGTTACCGTGGTTGTATGAATTATTAATTGTGTCATCGTCCAATTTATCTAATTATCAATACACTATTACAAGTAAAGACATAACATGTAAAGAATTGAATTTATAAATGAAATAAAATGTAATAACAACGTTTGATTATAGTGCCACATGATTTCCCCCAAAATATAAACACATAAAAAAATGGACAATGAATACTCACTTGATTGATGAGATTAGAATTTGAATGTGATAGATTAGGCACCAACGATATTCTTACGAGTAACCTACGGATCGGTGTCTCGAGTTAGAATAACAATGATATGAAAATTGGGAATGGATTAGGGTTTCCATTGGGATTGGGTATTGAATGAAATAACTTATTTAGTTTGAATGTCTTGAAATAAATAAACGGATTTGTTGAAAATATTATGTTTAGAATTTTAATAAATGTGTCGATACACGTAATCGTTTGAATTTAAGTGTGGGAAAAACAAATAATTAATTTTTATTAATTAATTATATGATAATTAATTAAAATATTTAATTGTTAAGTGACTAAAAGAAATGAAAATAATTTGGAAAGATTTAGATCGATTTTTTTTATGATTCTATGAAATTGTCAACTTGTAATGCTAAAGCTTGAAATATAAAAAAAATGAAAATAATAATTATAAATAACTATTGGTCAAAGGAATAATTAATTTGGAAAGTTTATTTGTTAGTATTTTTTTGTTTTAAATAATTCCAGAAATACTTTGCAATTAATTTCAGAAAATTTACACTTTCTGAATTTTAAAATAAACAACAATTAAAATGAAAATTTTAAAATAAGTAAAACAAATAAAATGAGACAAAAGGGGAAGGCCCGGTTCGAACCCGGGACCTCCCGGTTGGGAAGGGAGTGTCGTTACCAGCTGAGCTAGAGCCCAGATCTTGTAAAAGAACCCGGTTTAATTATTATAAGCACTCATTGATCATTTTCCCCCAATACCATATGAGCCCTAATTCGTTTATGATCAAATTGGACATGAAAACGATTTCGATAATCAAATCAAACATGGGGCTTTGATTCCCCATGCAAAATCGAGCATGTGGGTGTGATTAATTACCCGGTATGATGTCGATGTCGTTGAAGTTGAGTTCGAGGTGCTCGCGGCTTGAAACCAAATCTTGAATCGATGTGTGCGTGTGCGTTTGATCAAATTGAAGTGACAGAGAGTTTGTGTGTGTGGTTCCCAACGTTTTCCCCTAATATGCAGGTGCAATTTGGGGGTTATCTCTTCGAATAAGCTCGTTGTTAGTGTTGGAGTTTGAGTCCAATTTAAGAGTGATTGAATCGATTATTTGTTTGATTGATGTCCCAATTATGGTTAGGATTGTGATTAACGCGTTTTAGGTTAGTTGATTGAACCAATTATCGTGTTTCCAAGTCGTTTTGATTCGGTTTAAATGGAGTATCCGGGTTCGATTCTAAAACGCGTAAACGAGGCAAATTTTTTGAATTGAATGGGGTCATAGATTGGAATCGAGGTCGCGAGATTGATGAGGGTATTTATTTCGATTGAAACCGCGTGTTTTGGGGTGTTGAGGCTCGCCGGACTGGCCGGAAAAGTGGCCGGAGGTGGGGAAAGGGGGGTCGACGAGTGGGGGTTGGTTTAAAAAGGGAAATGCACTTTACCCCCCCTGGGGTTTATGTTGTTTGATATATTAAGTTAAAGTTTCATAAAATAAGTTTTGAATTGTTACACTTTCAACCCCAAAACTTTAAAGGTTTAAGTTTTGAATAATGATTTCATTATTAGTAGTTATTATAAAATTATTCATAAGCCGTATGAGTTAATTCGGGTTAAATGATAATATTAATGCACACAACGAAATGAATAAAAAGATTCCATTAATTAATAATAACGGGTTCGGGTTATAAGCCGGAATGGGTCGAATGTTACAGTCTCCCCTACTTTAGGAAATTTCGTCCCGAAATTTGTTTACGAGGAAGCTGAAACGAAAAGATGAGGATACTTGGATTTCATTTGGTCCTCACGTTCCCAGGTGAACTCTGGCCCACGTTTAGACTCCCAACGAACCTTGACAATCGGTATTCGGCTGCGCTTGAGTTGTTTGACTTCCCGATCCATAATCTCCACAGGTTTCTCAACAAAGTGCATGGATTCATTAATCTGGACTTCGTCGAGTGGAATGTGGAGGTTTTCATCGGCGAGGCATCTCTTGAGGTTTGAAACATGAAACGTCGGATGCACGTTACTGAGTTCTTGGGGTAGTTCAAGCTTGTAGGCTACTTTCCCAATTCGCTCAAGCACTTTGAATGGACCCACATAACGAGGTGCTAGCTTCCCTTTCTTTCCAAAGCAAATCACTCCCTTCCAAGGTGATACTTTAAGAAGTACGAGATCATCGATTGTATTCCATGGGTTTTCGCCCTTTGTCTGCATAATGCTTTTGACGGTTTCTAGCGGCAAGCAAGTTATCGCGAATCTTAAGAATTTTATCAGTGGATTCTTGGATCAGTTCTGGCCCGGTGATTTGTGCTTCACCAACCTCAAACCAGCAGATAGGGGACCGGCATTTGCGTCCATACAAGGCTTCGAACGGCACCATCTTGATGCTGGTATGGTAACTGTTGTTATATGAGAATTCGATCAACGGAAGGTGAGAGTCCCAAGAGCTGTTGAAATCGATGAAACAAGCTTGGAGCATATCCTCTAGAGTTTTTATTGTCCTTTCAGTTTGACCATCGGTCTGGGGATGATAAGCTGTGCTGAGGTTGAGTTGGGTCCCTAAGGACGATTGGAGACTTTGCCAGAAACGAGAGGAGAATCGACCATCGTGATCGGAAATGATGTTCAATGGCACACCATGTCGGCTGATTATCTCATTGATATAAATACGAGCCAGTTTCTCAACTCGATAATCTTCCCGAATTGGAATGAATTGTGCCGACTTGGTCAAACGGTCAACGATGACCCAGATGCTATCATAACCGCTCGAAGTACGAGGTAGCTTAGTGATAAAGTCCATAGATATGTTTTCCCATTTCCACACGGGCACTTCGGGTTGAACAAGTAATCCAGAAGGACGTTGATGTTCGGCCTTGACCTTTGAACAGGTGAGACATTTGGACACGTACAAAGCTATGTCCTTCTTCATGCCAGGCCACCAATATTGGTTACGGAGGTTCATGAACATTTTATCCGCACCGGGATGAATGGAATAACGAGTTTTGTGAGCCTCACTCATGATGAGGGTCCGGAGGTTATCGCGGTTGGGAATCCAAAGACGATTTAGAAAGTACAATAAACCATCGGGTTTTGTTCCAATTGCAGTTCAGCGCCATAGGACATCTCATCGTACAAGTTGCCTTCGGTGACTGACTCATGTTGGGCTTGAAGAATGCGAGTCTTAAGGTCGGTTTGATTAGTAACGCTGTGAAGCATGACATAATCCTTACGACTCAATGCGTCGGCTACCACATTCGCTTTCCCGGGATGGTAACGTATCTCGCAGTCATAGTCGTTAAGTAATTCAACCCAACGTCGTTGCCTCATGTTTAATTAATTTTGATTGAAAATGTGCTGGAGACTCTTATGATCAGTGAATACAACACACTTGGTGCCATAAAGATAGTGTCTCCAGATTTTGAGTGTGAAAACAACAGCACCCAATTCGAGGTCATGTGTTGTGTAATTCTTCTCGTGGATCTTGAGCTGCCTTGAGGCATATGCTATGACCTTGCCTCGTTGCATAAGAACACAACCGAGACCTTGCTTCGAAGCATCACAATAGACAACAAAGTCGTCATTCCCATCGGGAGAGTCAAGATTGGAGCGTTACACAACTTTTGCTTGAGGGTTTGAAAAGCTTTATCTTGCTCTGGTCCCCACAAGAAATTTTTGTCCTTATGAGTCAAGGCGGTAAGAGGCACAACGATCTTTGAGAAATTTGGAATGAAGCGACGGTAGTAACCGGCTAGACCGAGGAACGAACGAATCTCGGTAGGAGTTTTAGGTTCTACCCAATTCTTCACTGCTTCAATCTTTGCAGGATCCACATGAATTCCCCTATCATTTACGATATGACCAAGGAATTGAACTTCTTTAAGCCAAAATTCGCACTTCGAGAATTTTGCATAAAGCTTCTCCTTTTTTAGAAGTTCAAGGATCAAACGAAGATGATGTTCGTGATCGGATTTGGATTTTGAATAAATCAGAATGTCGTCAATGAAGACAATTACAAATTTGTCTAAATATGGCTTGCACACGCGGTTCATCAAATCCATGAACACAGCAGGTGCATTGGTTAGTCCGAATGGCATTACTGTAAACTCGTAATGGCATATCTTGTGCGAAAGGCTGTCTTAGGAATATCATCATCGTGCACTCGTAACTGATGATAGCCTGAACGAAGGTTGATCTTGGAGAAATCAGAGGCTCCTTGAAGCTGATCAAACAAATCGTCGATCCTCGGTAGGGGATACCGGTTTTTGACAGTTAGCTTATTAAGCTCCCGTTAGTCGATGCACATACGGAATGAGCCATCCTTCTTCTTCACAAACAAAACTGGGGCTCCTCAAGGTGAGGAACTTGGTCGAATGAAGCCTTTATCGGAGAGCTCTTGAAGTTGGCTAGCAAGCTCTTGCATCTCAGACGGTGCAAGTCGATAGGGAGATTTTGCTACGGGAGTTGCGCCAGGCACAATGTCGATACGGAATTCAACTTGACGAATGGGGGGAAGACCGGTTAAGTCCTCGGGAAAGACTTCAGGAAACTCACGAATAATTGGAATGTCTTCAATCTTCCTGGATTTCCCATCCGTTTTTACAATATGGGCTAAGAAAGCCACGTAATGCTTGCGGAGATACTTTTGGGCTTTGGTGCAGGACGTGAGTTTTAGTCCTTTGGAAGGTTTTTCCCCCTAGATATTTAGGACGCTTCCGGATGTGCGAGGGATCCGGATGATCTTCTCGAAACAGAAAACCTCAGCATGGTTCTTCGATAACCAATCCATGCCTATAATGACGTCAAAGCTTCCAAGTTGCATTGGTATAAGATCGATAGGGAATTCGTGCTCGCTAAGTTTAAGGGTACAATTCAGGATAATAGAATCAATCGTGACGGATTTTCCATCAGCTATCTCTACTGTAAACGGTTTCCCTAACTTAGTTCGGGTGTTAACAAGCAAGGGCTCAAATTCTAAGGATACAAAGCTCTTATCGGCCCCGGTATCAAATAAGATTGAAGCATATTAGTGATCGATTGGAAACGTACCGTTCATCACATCGTTGGTGGCTTGAGCTTGTTGAGCATTGATATTAAACGCACGCCCTTGTGCTGCAGGTACGGCATTGATAAGCTGTGGACATTGGTTACGGAAATGGTTTGGATCACCGCATTGATAACACGCACGTCCTTGAGCAACCGCAGGAGGGTGTTGAGGGACAGGTGCATTAGTCAGAGCCTTAGCAGCACTCTTGCACAAGTTGAATGTGTGGCCGAATCGACCACAGTTGGTGCACTGACGACACTGAGCATGAGTAGGATGGTGATACTTGCAGACGTTGCATTAGGGAAAAGGGCCAGTGTAAGGTTTCTTTGTCGGTGCTTGGTTGTTGAGGGTCGGTGATAAGTCGGTGTGACTTGGTTGACTGGAACAGCTGGGGTGACCACAGCAAAATTTTGAGATCTGGCCTTCCTCTTTCTGTCCTTAAAGTATCAGGCTTGTCTTCCTTGGTGGTTTCAATGGAAGGCTTCTCAGTTTTCTTCTTTTTCCCCCTTTCTGGTTAGAGTACCAGTCTTGACATGGTTGTCGGTTAGTTGTGCTGCTAGACGGATGGCATCCTCCAAGTTAATAGGGTTCCTACCCCACACGGTGTCCTGAATTTGCATAGGGAGACCACCAATGTACTTCTCGATAGCTCGAGATGATGGAGTAACCAAATGAGGGACCAAGAGACTCAACTTGTGGAAACGGGCGGTGTAAACCAGATTCTCGCCACTTTCCTGAGCCAAATCCCAAAATTCAGCTTCTAGCTTTTTGATTTCGTTCATCAGGCAGAATTGTCAAGTCATCAGTTCCTTGACTTCAGTCCAAGTTAGAGCCAGAGCAGCATCAGTCCCACGGGTTCGTTTCTCCCTGTTCCACCAAGTTAGGGCTCTTTTTGAAGAACGCTGATAGCATAGCGAACCTTGAGATTCTCGGGACATTCGCTGTTAAGAAACGTATTCTCGATGCTCTCGAACCATTGTAGAAGGCCAGTAGCACCTTCGGTCCCGCTGAACTTAGTGGGGTTGCAAGAACTGAAATGCTTGTAGGTACAAGCACGTGGAGGGTTAGGACCAACAGGGATTGGAGCAGGGTTCGCGCCTTGATTCAGATAGGTTAGGAGGGTTGGTATGACCGCAGCAACTTCCCGGGCTACGAGAGCAGCAATCTTGCGGCCGGAGTTTCTAGATCGAGAACGGATTTGATGAGAAGCCATTCTGAAAGATTATTAAGAAATTTTATGAGAAAAGGGCAATATGAGCTATTCAACATGAAAACGACAATCGGGAATCAGGCGTAATATCAATGAGATGTGCCGAGTGTATTCGTTTGATTCGTAAATCAAAGCGAGTACGTTGATTAACCAAAGTATTTGGTCAACCACCACTTTGTTGAAGACATGCGTACCTATAAGTGGACACTCACCCCAAGGGTTCCCAGGTAAGGTAAATGGATCCATCGGTTGATTTGGATTTATATGAGTACCTTGCCTAGACAGAACACCCCGAGATACAGGCATCCCACTCTTCCAGCATTGCATGTGTTCAGTGGTGGGACTCAGACTTTGACGAGATTTTGAAAACCATAAGTATCAATTTAAGATTTGAAATTTGAAATTTTGGAAATCATGTGATTTAGGCACCAATGCCTTAGTATATGTTTTGGGAATTTAGGTGCGTATTAGTCATAATCAAAAGTAGACAGGTATCCATATAAGGCACTTAACCTAGAAGAGTGTAGGGCACTAGAATCTTATCTAAGTACGAGTGGACTTGTAGGTAAGGTCTTAGTTATAGTCTAGGTCATTCCATTTCTAATAACCTAATTCCCTATAACCATGGCTCTGATACCAATCTGTCACACCCCAACCGACGGCGGAATCATCGGGGCGGACTAATAGGAATCGATTGTTCATAGCACATGGAACTAAATAAACCGAAATAATATTAAACGTCACTTTCATTAAAGAATACTAATGCCATTTAAACAATAAACCAAATAACATAAATATAAATGTCTTTTATTTTTGTCTAAGTCCAGGTCCTAGATGAGCATGTAGAAGTCCACTAACTAGCTTAACCTGAAATCATGTGAAAAGTAACGAGTCAGCTATGAATTAGCTGGTGAGTAATCACAGTTTTGATATACATATATATATAGGTTGATCAAATGATTGAATAATTCAATTCTCATGGCAATGTCAAGACTTATAGTATAATAATGTAGCATAACAGACAAATCAACACAATTAATCCAATGGACTAAACTGACTTGATCCGCAGACGAAGTCGTGATAGAATATGTGAATCCGGTTTCAATCACCACTCGAATATTCAAATGGGGTGGGTTGTCAAACCAATAGATCTATCATTTTTACCGTGGTTGTATGAATTATTAATTGTGTCATCGTCCAATTTATCTAATTATCAATACACTATTACAAGTAAAGACATAACATGTAAAGAATTGAATTTATAAATGAAATAAAATGTAATAACAACGTTTGATTATAGTGCCACATGATTTCCCCCAAAATATAAACACATAAAAAAATGGGCAATGAATACTCACTTGATTGATGAGATTAGAATTTGAATGTGATAGATTAGGCACCAACGATATTCTTACGAGTAACCTACGGATCGGTGTCTCGAGTTAGAATAACAATGATATGAAAATTGGGAATGGATTAGGGTTTCCATTGGGATTGGGTATTGAATGAAATAACTTATTTAGTTTGAATGTCTTGAAATAAATAAACGGATTTGTTGAAAATATTTATGTTTAGAATTTTAATAAATGTGTCGATACACGTAATCGTTTGAATTTAAGTGTGAGAAAAACAAATAATTAATTTTTTTTAATTAATTATATGATAATTAATTAAAATATTTAATTGTTTAAGTGACTAAAAGAAATGAAAATGATTTGGAAAGATTTAGATCGATTTTTTTTATGATTCTATGAAATTGTCAACTTGTAATGCTAAAGCTTGAAATATAAAAAAATGAAAATAATAATTATAAATAATTATTGGTCAAAGGAATAATTAATTTGGAAAGTTTATTTGTTAGTTTTTTTTTGTTTTAAATAATTCCAGAAATAGTTTGCAATTAATTTCAGAAAATTTACACTTTCTGAATTTTAAAATAAAAACAATTAAAATAAAAATTTTAAAATAAGTAAAACAAATAAAATGAGACAAAAGGGGAAGGCCCGGTTCGAACCCGGGACCTCCCGTTGGGAAGGGAGTGTCGTTACCAGCTGAGCTAGAGCCCAGATCTTGTAAAAGAACCGGTTTAATTATTATAAGCACTCATTGATCATTTTCCCCCAATACCATATGAGCCCTAATTCGTTTATGATCAAATTGGACATCAAAACGATTTCGATAATCAAATCAAACATGGGGCTTTGATTCCCCATGCAAAATCGAGCATGTGGGTGTGATTAATTACCCGGTATGATGTCGATGTCGTTGAAGTTGAGTTCGAGGTGCTCGCGGCTTGAAACCAAATCTTGAATCGATGTGTGCGTGTGCGTTTGATCAAATTGAAGTGACAGAGAGTTTGTGTGTGTGGTTCCCGACGTTTTCCCCCTTAATATGCAGGTGCAATTTGGGGGTTATCTCTTCGAATAAGCTCGTTGTTAGTGTTGGAGTTTGAGTCCAATTTAAGAGTGATTGAATCGATTATTTGTTTGATTGATGTCCCAATTATGGTTAGGATTGTGATTAACGCGTTTTAGGTTAGTTGATTGAACCAATTATCGTGTTTCCAAGTCGTTTTGATTCGGTTTAAATGGAGTATCCGGGTTCGATTCTAAAACACGTAAACGAGGCAAATTTTTTGAATTGAATGGGGTCATAGATTGGAATCGAGGTCGCGAGATTGATGAGGTATTTATTTCGATTGAAACCGCGTGTTTTGGGGTGTTGAGGCTCGCCGGACTGGCCGGAAAAGTGGCGGAGGTGGGGAAAGGGGGGTCGACGAGTGGGGGTTGGTTTAAAAAGGGAAATGCACTTTACCCCCCCTGGGGTTATGTTGTTTGATATATAAGTTAAAGTTTCATAAAATAAGTTTTGAATTGTTACACTTTCAACCCCAAAACTTTAAAGGTTTAAGTTTTGAATAATGATTTCATTATTAGTAGTATTATTATAAAATTATATTCATAAGCCGTATGAGTTTAATTCGGGTTAAATGATAATATTAATGCACACAACGAAATGAATAAAAAGATTCCATTAATTAATAATAACGGGTTCGGGTTACAAGCCGGAATGGGTCGAATGTTACAACCATGGGGAGCCCCAGTCCTGTTTGTCAAGAAAAAGGATGGGACTTTCCGTATGTGTATTGATTACCGTGAACTGAACAAAGTGACGGTTAAGAATCTTTATCCTCTTCCCGTATCGACGATTTGTGTGACCAACTTCAAGGGTCGAGCTTCTATTCCAAGATAGATTTGAGATCAGGATATCATCAACTGAGAGTCCAAGAGGAGGACATATCAAAGACAACATTCAGAACTCATTACGGTCACTACGAGTTTTTGGTTATGCCTTTTGGGTTGACCAATGCACCAGCGATGTTCATGGATCTCATGAACTGCATGTGCAAACCCTACCTGGACAAGTTTGTCATCGTTTTTATCGATGATATTTTGATACATTCAAAGAACAAAGAGGAGCATGAGGAACATCTTTGATTGATTTTGGAATTACTTAAACAAGAAAAACTATATGCCAAGTTTTCGAAGTGTGAATTCTGGATTCGGGAAGTCCAATTCTTGGGCCATGTGGTCAATGAGAAGGGTATACATATTGACCCGACAAAAATGGAACTGGGCTATGCCTAAGACTCCAACTGAGGTACGATAATTTCTTGGGTTAGCTGGGTACTATAGAAGATTCATTGAAGGATTTTCGAAGATTGCTCAACCACTTACAACATTAACTTATAAAGGCACAGTGTACAATTGGGGTGACAAGCAAGAGTCAGCATTTCAGTACCTAAAACAAAAGCTTTGTACAGCACTGATATTATCCCTACCTGAGGGAACAGAGGATTTTGTGGTATATTGTGACGCATCCATCCAAGGTCTGGGTTGTGTGTTAATGCAACGTGAGAAGGTCATCACATGTCACACCCCAACCTTGACGGCGGAAACGTCGAGATGTGAGGGTTAAGATTGTTCACAGCCACATAACGCTATATTAAATTGTAAATATTATTATCATAGGTCTTGAAATGGAAAATTACAATCATAAGTCTTATACAAGAAATAAGTTCAACATAACATAACATAAGGTAAGTTTTTATTTCATTATCTAGGTCCAAGTCCTAGATTATAGCATGCTTCGAAAGGATCACATTATACTTGAGGTTGACCTGAAACATGATAAAAATAAGAGTCAACTAAAAATAGTTGGTGAGTTTCCAAGGTTTTCATACATAATATGAAAAAGAAAGTTAGAAGTAGCAATTCATGTCATAGGTTATAAGCTAGTAAGGTTATAGAACACATATCGTTACAACCAAACCTCGACTTGATTACAAGTATAAAAGATTGGCTAAGTGTATTTGGTTCCCTAGTGCACAAGCATACGGCTCCTAGGAGTCGGCAATACATCGAATTTAGCACCAAATAGGCTTGTCAGGCCCAAAGATCTAAGACGTCGCTAGGCTAGCAATAGTTAATGATTGTAAACAAACTATGTATCTCATATAATCACTTACAAAGCACAAATAACCATGACAAAATAATAAGTTGAATTGCAAGTGATTTACAAGTCTCAAATGTGTATAAGTGTATCATGTATAAGTAATCATGTTTCACCCCAAAATAGTGTGAAAAATGTAAAAAAAAGGGCAAGGAAACTCACTTGATCAATAAGTATATAATAAGGATCAATAAGAATAATATATGCCGTTCCAAGGTAAAACGTCACAAGACACCTAAATATATAAATATTACAAGATTTAGGTTAAGGTTTATCAATTAAACATGAACTAGGTTCCTTAGGATTTAAGAGAGTTTTGTAAGCCAATTTAGTTATTAATAATATATATATATATATATATATATATATATATATATATATATATATATATATATATATATATATATGTATTTATTTTGCAAAATAAGGAAATATTCTTACAAAATTGTAAATTCATTGCTATTAGTTTGAGTATCATATAACTTTAATCGAAGAAGGTGTACGATTTATTATTGATTCAAGTAAAAATTTAATTTTTACATAAACCCATTCTTATAACAATAATTAAATTTTAATAATTAATATTAAGGTATTTTTTATAAAAATAAATTTACAGAAAATCATTTTGTTAATTTAAAGGTTAAAAGTTTATGAAAATTATTTTTTTGTAATTTATAGAAATTTTCTAGAAAAGAATTAAGGCCTAAAAAGGCTTTTTAAAAAAAGAGGGTGCCCGGGTTCGAACCGGGACCTCTTGAATGCAAGGGTGTGTTGTGAACCGGTGTACCATGGCTTCCAGCCGCGGTAAACTCGGTTCCATTTCCTTTTAACACCAAGTTCCCCAACCTCAAGAACCCTAGTTTAGATCCGAACCAAATTGATCATCTAAACGATGTTGATAACCAAATTAACCATGGGGCTTTTGTTTCCCATGGTTAATCGAGCATATCCATGAATGTAATTTACCCGAATAAGTTCGAATTGAAGCAATCCTAATCGAAGAACAAGTCGCGGTCGTAGTACACAGTGGATGAGAAAATCCCCAATGATAATCCAATTAAACTTGCAGATAGCCTCGAATGATGATCCAGATGCGAAGCCCTATGTTGATTTTGGTTCAATTCGTTCGGAGATTGGATTTTAGTAAGGTTACAGGTCGCGAAAAAAAAGGAAATTGGATTCGTTGTTTGTGTTGATTCAGGTGCAATTGGAATTGATAGAAGCTTTAGACTACTTAGACGTTCGATTATGAATCATTTAATTTGGTTATTATTGAGTTTTAATGGTCGAACGGCTATATGGTTAAAAACGCTCGGTTAATCACTCGATCGGGTTCATAACCGACGTTTAAACGCAATTAAAGTCCATGATTGTGTTCGAATCGTGTTCAAGAACAGTTTGGGGACGGTTTTAGATCAAAAAACATCGTTTTTTGGCGGTTTTGGTGCCTCGCCGGACTGGGCCGGAGCCCGGCCGGTGAGGTCACCGGAAAAACGGGGTAAAGGGCGGGTGGTTTGGGGTTTTGATAAATTACACCTTTGGTCCCTCAACTTTGATTTTCTATTATTTTATGCATAAAGTTCTATTTCAAGTTTCTAAAATGACAAATTAACCCTCAAACTTAATTTAAGTTTATATTTTAAATATGGTTAAGTTTAGTAACCCTTATAAATTATAAATAACCATATTAAAAGTAATCTTATTATTACTAATACTATTATTCATTATTATTACTTATTATTATATTTACTTTTATTAATATTAACCTTATATTATTATTCATACTTAACATTTCATAAAACCCAATTACAATAAAGAATAAGCACAAACAACACGCAAGTTTCAAAATTGACAAAAATAACCCTTGTAAGAGTAAACGAAGTTAACTTTTAGTTAACGAAAATACGAGATGTTACATCACATATGCCTCCCGTCAGCTAAAAGTTCATGAGAAAAACTACACGACACACAACTTAGAGTTGGGAGCCATTGTGTTCGCACTCAAGATATGGAGACATTACTTGTATGGTACCAAGTGCACCATTTATACCGATGACAAGAGTCTTCAACATATTTTTGAGCAGAAGGAGTTGAATATGAGACAGCGTCGCTGGGTCGAGTTGTTGAATGACTATGACTGTGCGATCAAGTATCATCCGGGTAAGGCTAATGTAGTAGCTGATGCCTTAAGTCGAAAGGAGACACCTAAGCCAAAGCGAGTTCGAGCATTACAACTTACCATCCACACCGGACTACCTGATCAGATATGTAATGCTCAACTTGAGGCTTTGAAGGACGAGAACCTGAAAGCAGAGTCCATGCGAGGCATGGAAAAACAGTTAGAGATCAAGTCTGATGGAGTTCGTTATTTTATGGAACGAATATGGGTTCCTTTGTATGGGAATTTACGAGAACTAGTGATGGACGAAGCCCATAAGTCTCGATATTCTATCCATCCGGGTTCAAATAAGATGTATCATGACTTGAAAGTTCTGTATTGGTGGCCGAACATGAAAGCCGATATCACCACCTATGTAAGCAGATGTTTAACTTATTCTAAGGTTAAAGTGGAGTATCAAAGGCCATATGGTCTACTTCAACAGCCATAAATTCCTGTATGGAAGTGGGAGCAAATCTCGATGGATTTTGTCACGAAGCTGCCTCGAACTCCTAGCGGGTGCGATACCATTTGGGTAATAGTAGATCGATTGAAGAAATCCGCACACTTCCTACCAATTAGAGAGACTGATAGAATGGAGAAGTTAACTCGTATCTACCTAGGGGAAATAGTCTCTCGGCATGGTGTGCCAATTTCTATCATCTCCGATCGTGACGCTCAATTTACTTCTCACTTCTGGCAATCTTTGCAACGATCATTGGGAACACGGCTAGATATGAGCACCGCATATCATCCTCAAACTGATGGTCAGAGTGAGCGTACAATACAGACACTGGAAGATATGTTACGTGCTTGCGTAATTGACTTTGACAGCCATTGGGAAACTCATTTACCGTTGGTTGAGTTTTCTTACAATAACAGCTATCACACATCGATCAAAGTTGCATCGTTTGAAGCATTGTATGGACGTAAGTGTCAATCACCTATTTGTTGGGCAAAAGTTGGAGAAAGTCAACTCACCGGTCCTGAATTTGTTCATGAAACAACTGAGAAGATAGTGCAATTTCGTAATCGCATGGCAACGACACGTGACCACAAAAGAGTTATGCAGATAAACGGCGCAAACCGTTGGAATTTCAAATTGGTGATAAGGTACTTTTGAAAGTGTCACCTTGGAAAGGTGTAGTTCGTTTCGGAAAACGTGGAAAGCTAAACCCACGCTACGTTGGGCCTTTTGAGATTGTCAAAAGGGTTGGCCCAGTAGCCTACTAGTTGAACCTACCAGAAGAGCGTAGCGGAATACACAATGTGTTCCATGTTTCGAACCTGAGGAAATGCCTTACAGATGAGACTCTTGTCGTTTCGTTAGATGAGATACATGTGGATGAACAACTGCGTTTCATCGAGGAACCGGTGAAAGTTATGGACCGAGAGGTCAAAACGCTCAAACATAGTCGTCTTCCTATCGTCAAAGTCCGTTGGAACTCAAAGCGTGGACCAGAGTTTACTTGGGAACGCGAGGACCAGATGAAGAAGAAGTACCCACAACTGTTCAACGATCAGGCATTTACTTCTCAAGGTATTCATTCTTAAGATACCTTTTCCTTTAAATTCCGAGACAAAATTCCTTCGACAAGGGGATGATGTCATAACTCTCACGAAACCTTACATTTCCTTGTTTTGGGTTCGTTGCAGAAACTCCAGAAACCATATCCTAAGCAAGCCCCTTTGTTGTCGCTGTTGAACCCAGTGTTTCTTTATAAATATGATATTCTAATTTTCGGGACGAAAATTCCTTTAACAAGGGGATTATCACACCCCAACCTTCACGGCGGAAACGTCGAGGAGTGAGAGTTAAGATCGTTCATAGCCACATAACGCTATTAATAGTCCAAATATATTTTATACATAAATTTCATTTGTCACATTGCAAATATAAGTCTCAAAGGATATAAAAGACATAACATAAAATGTAACAATTCATCCTATTTTAATTATTAATCTAGGTCCATTCCTAGATGTGCAAGCTTCAATGTGTAGATAATCAAACTTGGGCATTTCCTGAAACATGATAAAAAAAATAAAGGGGTCAACAATAATGTTGGTGAGCATTCCATAGTTTTAAATACATAGCATATATAAAAGATGGCAATTCAAGTCATAAGTTAGTGAATAAAGTGATTAGGGATGTTATGAACAATGCAACAATCAACCTCGACAAAATTTTACAAGTCTCAAACGTTTAAAAGTATATACGATCAGCTAAGTGTACTTGGATCAACCAAAGCAGGCTTGTCTTGCCCATAGATCTATGACTTCGCTGGGCTAGCATAGTTAATGATTGTACATATAGCGCCATAACATGGTAATCACAAAAAGTACAACTAACCACAACCTTACATGAAGAATTGCCATAACGTTTACAAGTCTCAAAGATGTGTACAAGTGCAATGATAATAAGATAACATGTTTCACCCCAAAGTGTGAAAATAAACAAAAGGGGTATGGAATACTCACTTGATCAAATAATATATATATGATGATTAATAAGAATAATAACAAGAAACGCTTCAACGTAGTCCTTCACAATGCACCTAAAACAAGTATAACTATAAGATTTTTAAGTTAATTAATAAAATTAACGTTTTAACACGAACAAGAGTTTAGGATTTTGAGGTTTTATAAACAATTTGGTAAACCCTCATTTATATCTTTGGTTCAATAGAGAAGTATTATAAAATTTTAAAGGAGAACAGCTGTTGTTAATAATTTGCAACAAACATATATCTTTAATCAAAGAAAACATAAGACTCAATAATAATTAATAATTCAAATTGTTATATAATTCATTTGTTTGTACAATACTTAGTTATAACTTTTTATAAAAATATTAAAATGTTTTATAAGGATAAATTTGCAAACACAAAATATTTTGTTGATTTTAAAAGGTTAGAAGTTTGTAAAAATCATTTTTACATGAAATAGATTTTATTCTAACATAACATTAAGGCTAAAAGCCATTTTAAAAATAATAAGAGGGTGCCCGGGTTCGAACCCGGGACCTCTTAGTTGAGATGTGATGAGCGAACCAGTGAACCAAGGCATCCAGCCGCGTTTAAAACTCTGATTTAATAAGCTAAATACAATAAACCCAGAAATCCCCCCAAATCGCACGAACCCTAGTTTGATCATGACAACAATTGAAGATCAAATCGAGGTTGCTATCGATTTAAATCATGGGGCTTTTGTTTCCCACAAGATTTCGAGTATATACATTCATTTAATTACCCGATTAAAATGGATTTGAGAAGAATGCGACAATGAGCAACCCGCGGCTATTGAACAAGTAATCGATGTGTAATAGTTGATGATAATGGAATTAATCTTGTGTGAAGCTTCGACGAGTAACCACGACTTGAAGCCCTCAACAAATTTCCGATTTTGGAGCGTAGAAGGTCGTGTTTGATTAGTTGCAGGTTGCGACTTCGAATGATGATGGATTTTGATGATTTTGTTTGTTTCAGGTGTAATTGAGTGTTGCATTCGATTAAGGATTGATAAACGACCGTTTATGCTGAGTTAATTCGATTATTATTACGGTTTAATGATGAAACGACAATCGGGTTTAAGTGTTTCGGTTTTGAACTCGATTCAGCTTGTAACCGATGTTTGAAGATGATTAATTGGTGAGCATAAGTTCGAAACGTTCAAACGAACCGATTGGAATGATTTTGGTACCAAAATTCAGAGGTTTCGGGTGGGTTTGGAGATCACCGGCGCCACGCCGGACCTTGCCGGCCGGCGGCCGGAAATACGGGGATAGAGGGAAAAAGAGGGGTTTGGGTTTGGTTAATTTACACCATTAGTCCTTGCGGTTTCCCGTTTGTTATTTCGAGCCCAAACTTTCTTTTCAATGTTTCAAAATTGACAAAAAGGTCCCTTGAGTTTAAATTAAGTTAATGTTTAAACATTTTCAAGTTTAGAAATTTTCATTTCATATTACCTTTATTGTTCTTATTATTATCATTATTATTATTATTAGTATCATAATTATTATTTCCCTTATAATTTGTTATTATTATTATCATTATTATTATAACATAATTATTATTACTCTTATAAATTTAAAAGAGCAATTAAGATAATAATCATAAGCAACCCATAAGTTTCATAAATAACACAATTAGCCCATGCAAGAATTTAACAATGCTGATTTTAAATTAACCTAAAGTTACAGATGTTACAGTCTCCCCTACTTAAAAGAATTTCGTCCCGAAATTAAGAATAAGCTAAGAGAACAAATGCGGGTATCTCTCCTTCATATGATCCTCACGCTCCCAAGTGAACTCAGCTCCACGTTTGTTTTCCCAACGAAATTTAACGATAGGTGTGGTAGTTGTTCGGGTCTTCTTCAGGGTGCGATCCATAATCTCAACAGGCTTCTCAACAAAGTTCAATGACTCATCAACTTGAATTTCCTCTAGTGGAACATGCAAGTTTTCATCAGCCAAGCATTTCCTCAGGTTTGAGACATGAAAGACAGGATGAACTCCGCTAAGTTCAGAAGGTAACTCCAGTTTGTACTTTCCCAATTCTTTTCAAAATCTTGAAAGGTCCTACAAAGCGTGGGGCTAACTTACCCTTCTTCCCAAAACGTACAACACCCTTCCATGGAGAGACTTTAAGAAGAACCATGTCGTCGAGTTGAAACTCCAAGGGTTTGCGTCTTTTATCGGCATAACTCTTTTGGCGACTTCTAGCCACTTCAAGGTTATTTCGAATTTTGGAAACTTTGTCAGTCATTTCCTGAATAAGTTCCGGACCAGTGATAAGATTTTCCCCAATATCAGTCCAACAGATTGGAGAACGACATTTACGACCATACAAAGCCTCGAATGGTGCCATCTTGATACTTGAGTGGTAACTATTGTTATACGAAAATTCCGCGAGCGGTAAATGCGTATCCCAATCACCACCAAAATCAAGGACACAAAGACGTAGCAGATCCTCGAGGGTTTGGATTGTTCGTTCGGTTTGACCATCGGTTTAAGGATGGTAAGCCGTACTTAAATCCAATTGAGTTCCCAAAAGCTCTTGCATCGAAGACCAGAAGTGTGAAGTGAAACGAGCATCTCGATCGGAAATGATGTGTAAGGGCACGCCATGACGACTCACAATTTCATCAACATAGATTCGAGCTAGCCTTGAAACCTTGTACGTATCTCGTATGGGTATGAAATGTGCTGACTTGGTCAAACGGTCAACGATGACCCAAATACTATCATGACCACGAGGTGTACGAGGTAACTTGGTTATGAAATCCATGGATATATGTTCCCATTTCCACATAGGAATTTCAGGTTACTCAAGTAACCCACTTGGTCGTTGATGCTCGGCTTTGACCCTTGCACACGTGAGACACTTAGAAACATAAGACGCGATATCTTTCTTCATTCCAGGCCACCAATATTGACCACGCAAGTCCATGTACATCTTATCGGAACCAGGATTAATGGAATATCGGGTTTGATGAGCTTCGTTCATAATGAAGTGTCGAAGGTTGTCTCTATTCGGGATCCAAAGTCGATTCAAGAAATACCACACGCCATTCGGTTTTGTTTCCAGTTGTGACCGAACATTAGGCATCAAATCTTCATCCTTCCCTTCGTCAGTAAGTGCCACTTGTTGAGCCTCGCGGACACACAACTCAAGGTCACTATCGATCCTTATGTTTTGAAGCATGATAGTAGCCTCGTTGACATCCACATGAATCTCGGTATCAAATTCTCCTAGCGTATCAAACCATTGTCTTCGATCTCGAATTTCTTGAAGCGAGACAGTCTTATTGTGAACCTTGCGACTTAGCGCGTCGGCTACAACATTCGCCTTTCCAGGATGGTAGCGAATATCGCAGTCGTAGTCGCTAATTAACTCAATCCATCGTCTTTGTCTCATGTTGAGATCCTTTTGGTTAAACACGTGTTGGAGACTCTTATGATCGGTGTAGACTATGCATTGCGTCCCATATAAATAGTGTCGCCAAATCTTCAATGCGAAAACCACAGCACCAAGTTCGAGATCGTGAGTTGTGTAGTTCACTTCATGAACCTTCAATTGCCTCGACGCGTATGCTATAACTCTGCCTCGTTGCATGAGCACACAACCAAGACCTTGATTTGAAGCATCACAGTATACAGTGAAGTCATCATTTCCATCGGGAAGTGTGAGAATAGGAGCGTTGCACAACTTGCGTTTTAATGTCTCGAAAGCCTCCTCTTGCTCGGGTCCCCATTCAAAGAGTCGATTCTTTTGGGTTAGCGTCGTTAATGGTTTAGCAACTTTCGAGAAATTTTCTATGAACCTACGGTAATATCCCGCTAAACCCAGAAAAGAACGGACCTCGGTCGGGGTTGTGGGAATGCACCAATTCTTCACCGCTTCAATCTTAGTAGGATCAACGTGAATACCTTGGCTATTCACCACATGTCCTAAGAATTGAACTTCTTCTAACCAAAATTCACACTTGGAAAGCTTAGCGTACAATTGCTCCTTCTTCAAAAGTTCAAGAACTTGTCGTAAGTGTGTCTCGTGATCGACTTTCGTCTTAGAATAGATAAGAATGTCATCAATGAACACGATTACGAATTTATCGAAATACGGTTTACATACTCGATTCATGAGATCCATGAACACGGCAGGTGCATTGGTCAAACCAAAAGGCATAACCATGAACTCGTAGTGCCCATATCGAGTACGAAAAGCGGTCTTTGGAATGTCATCATCGTGAACACGTAGTTGATGATACCCAGAGCGTAGATCGATCTTTGAGAATTGAGTTGCCCCTTGAAGTTGGTCGAAGAGATCATCGATTCGAGGAAGAGGGTATCGGTTTTTGATAGTAAGCTTGTTGAGTTCCCGGTAGTCGATGCACATACGAAATGAACCATCCTTCTTCTTCACAAACAGTACAGGTGCACCCCACGGTGATGAGCTAGGGCGAATGAAACCCTTATTGGTCAACTCTTGCAATTGACTAGCTAATTCTTGCATTTCAGACGGTGCAAGACGATAAGGTGTTTTAGCCACAGGGTTTGCGCCAGGGATTAAGTCAATCTTGAACTCAACTTCTCGCACGGAGGTAATCCTTTAAGATCCTCGGGAAAAACCTCGGGAAAGTCTCGCACAACAGGAATGTCTTTTAACTCCTTACCCTTGGCTTTCGTATTAACTACATATGCCATGAAAGCCATGTAGTTTTTACTTAAGCACTTGCGAGCCTTGATACAAGACATGAGTTTGAGTCTTTGGGATGATTTCTCCCCAAAGACCTTCAAAGTATCTCCAGTCGGTAACGGAATTCGGATACACTTCTCGAAACATAGAATTTCCGCACGGTGTTTGGCTAACCAATCCATGCCAATGATAACATCAAAGCTTCCCAATTGCATAGGAATAAGGTCGACGGAGAACTCGTGTTCGTTAAGGCTCAAGGTGCAGTCGCTGATCACGACATCAACGACAATAGATTTTCCATCGGCAACCTCGACCGTGAAAGATCTCTCCAGTTTTGCACGCGGTTTAGAAAGTATAGGTTCGAATTCCAAGGACACGAAACTCCTATCGGCACCCGAATCAAACAACACAGATGTATAATGATTATTTACAAGATACATACCTGTTTGGTAACAACCTATTATTGATATGATGAACATAGATAGGAAATTTTTGCAAAACAAGAAAAGGACTAGAAGAAATTTAACGACGTACCATTCACCACGTCGTTGTTGGCTTGCGCTTGGTTGGCGTTGATGTTAAAAGCCCTTCCACGAGCCGGTGGCACAGTTCCCGCATTGCGAGGACATTGAGGGCGAATATGGCCAGCCTCGCCACAGTTGTAGCAGGTTCGGTTGGTAAGTATGGCAGTGTTATTTGGTGCACGAAGACAAGTAGCCACCAAATGACCATACTTTCCACACAGCGAGCAGACTCGGCATGGCATGTTGCTTGAATGATGGTACTTGCACGTGTTACACATAGGATGTGGCCCAGCATAAACTTTAGCCATTGGAGCTTGATTCGCAACCACCATTTGTTTTTGGGGAGCATTGGAGGCGGTCACAGCGTAGTTGCGTATCGGGGTGAACTTACGCTTCCTGTTTTGAGAAGATGACTCGGCCTTTACCTCCTTTGTTGCCTCAGGTGTCACCTTCGCTATAGCCTTGGAGCCTTTTGCCGACATCGTGCCAGCTCTTATATGATTCTCAGTGAGCTGTGCAGTAATAGTAATCGCCTCCTCCAAGGTTGTGGGCCTACTACCCACCACAGCATCTTGAATTTGAGGTGGCACCCCCTTGATAAATTTTTCAATGTTACGGGGCACTGTGTCCACCATGTGAGGTAGAAGCATACTCAACTCATGATGTCGGGTGGAATAAGCCAAATGATTCCCACCATCTTGTTTGAGATTCCAGAATTCCTCCTCTAGCTTTTGTAACTCGCTCCTTGGACAAAACTTTTGAATCATAACCTCCTTGAACTCCTCCCAGGACAAGGCTAAAGCAGCCTCAGTTCCACGGTTTCTCTTCTCACTATTCCACCATGTGAGTGCTCGTGTTGAAGAACACTTGTGGCATAGCGAACCTTGAACTCGTTGGGACACTCGCTAACAATGAACGTATTCTCCATACTTTCAAACCACTCGAGAAGTCCAGTGGCTCCTTCTTTTCCACTAAAACTAGTGGGTTTGCACGAGTTAAAGTGTTTGAAGGTGCAAGTACAGTTGTTCCCTTGTTGATTGTTCTCATTTTGATTGTTGCTATTATCTTCATTAGCACCACTATTGTTCCCATTGATGTTGTTGTTTCTGCTATTAGCCATTAGTGTGCTATTGAGTTCAGCCACCATAGTCGGGAGAACGACAGCCATTTGTCGTGCAATCATGGCAGCCAGCTTACGGTCGGAACTTCCACGCTTTCCATGATGACGAGACATGCTGAATATATAAAAATGAGTTAGTTACAGGAGCGGGGATACAAAGGATAGTAGTTTAACAAAGATAAGCTAAGGGTTTTAAGGTACATGGGATGTTTCCATTTGGTAACGCATTACCATTTGAAAACGTTGACACGTCAAGGTGAATTGACCCATTTACCTTAGAAACTTGTGTATGTTGACCATAGTTTATCACTCATCCCAGAAATCCCCAGGTAAGCATAACTAGTCCCGTAGGATTTATGCGATATGCTTGCCTTAGCCCGAGGGCTTTTGCCAGGAAAACCAGGATACAGGTGTCTATGTGTCACAATATTCTTAGGTTCATAGAGTCAAAACCTTGATGGATTTATATAGATAGACATATCGTCTAAAGATTCAAGTCATAACATAAGCATAAGATTCCACGTGTCGACGAGAATAAGATTAAGAGAGTTCATGTTTGGGGGAATCAAAGAGTCAAAGTTAAGTTTAGGGAGACAAATAACAATGTTTAGGCAATCCTATGCTAAGGCTTCAAATTGCACATAAGAGGCATAGCATTATGTAGCATGAAAAGTATATAATTTACAAGATAGAAATATAATTCTATAAGGTTCATGCATACTATAGCCTAGGTCACCATTTCTAATAACCTAGATCCCTATAGTTATGGGCTCTGATACCAATCTATCACACCCCAACCTTGACGGCGGAAACGTCGAGGAGTGAGAGTTAAGATCATTCATAGCCACATAACGCTATTAATAGTCCAAATATATTTTATACATAAATTTCATTTGGCACATTGCAAATATAAGTCTCAAAGGATATAAAAGACATAACATAAAATGTAACAATTCATCCTATTTTAATTATTAATCTAGGTCCATTCCTAGATGTGCAAGCTTCAATGTGTAGATAATCAAACTTGGGCATTTCCTGAAACATGATAAAAAAAATAAAGGGGTCAACAATAATGTTGGTGAGCATTCCATAGTTTTAAATACATAGCATATATAAAAGATAGCAATTCAAGTCATAAGTTAGTGAATAAAGTGATTAGGGATGTTATGAACAATGCAACAATCAAACCTCGACAAAATTTTACAAGTCTCAAACGTTTAAAAGTATATACGATCAGCTAAGTGTACTTGGATCAACCAAAGCAGGCTTGTCTTGCCCATAGATCTATGACTTCGCTGGGCTAGCAATAGTTAATGATTGTACATATAGCGCCATAACATGGTAATCACAAAAAGTCCAACTAACCACAACCTTACATGAGAATTGCCATAACGTTTACAAGTCTCAAAATATGTACAAGTGCAATGATAATAAGATAACATGTTTCACCCCAAAGTGTGAAAATAAACAAAAAGGGGTATGGAAATACTCACTTGATCAAATAATATATATATGATGATTAATAGAATAATAACAAGAACGCTTCAACGTAGTCCTTCACAATGCACCTAAAACAAGTATAACTATAAGATTTTTAAGTTAATTAATAAAATTAACGTTTTAACGCGAACAAGAGTTTAGGATTTTGAGGTTTTATAAACAATTTGGTAAACCCTCATTTATATCTTTGTTCAATAGAGAAGTATTATAAAATTTTAAAGGAGAACAGCCGTTGTTAATAATTTGCAACAAACATATATCTTTAATCAAAGAAAACATAAGACTCAATAATAATTAATAATTCAAATTGTTATATAAATTCATTTGTTTGTACAATACTTAGTTATAACTTTTTATAAAAATATTAAAATGTTTTATAAGGATAAATTTGCAAACACAAAATATTTTGTTGATTTTAAAAGGTTAGAAGTTTGTAAAAATCATTTTTACATGAAATAGATTTTATTCTAACATAACATTAAGGCTAAAAGCCATTTAAAAATAATAAGAGGGTGCCCGGGTTCGAACCCGGGACCTCTTAGTTGAGATGTGATGAGCGAACCAGTGAACCAAGGCATCCAGCCGCGTTTAAAACTCTGATTTAATAAGCTAAATACAATAAACCCAGAAATCCCCCAAATCGCACGAACCCTAGTTTGATCATGACCACAATTGAAGATCAAATCGAGGTTGCTATCGATTTAAATCATGGGGCTTTTGTTTCCCACAAGATTTCGAGTATATACATTCATTTAATTACCCGATTAAAATGGATTTGAGAAGAATGCGACAATGAGCAACCCGCGGCTATTGAACAAGTAATCGATGTGTAATAGTTGATGATATGGAATTAATCTTGTGTGAAGTTTCGACGAGTAACCACGACTTGAAGCCCTCAACAAATTTCCGATTTTGGAGCGCAGAAGGTCGTGTTTGATTAGTTGCAGGTTGCGACTTCGAATGATGATGGATTTTGATGATTTTGTTTGTTTTAGGTGTAATTGAGTGTTGCATTCGATTAAGGATTGATAAACGACCGTTTATGCTGAGTTAATTCGATTATTATTACGGTTTAATGATGAAACGACAATCGGGTTTAAGTGTTTCGGTTTTGAACTCGATTCAGCTTGTAACCGATGTTTGAAGATGATTAATTGGTGAGCATAAGTTCGAAACGTTCAAACGAACCGATTGGAATGATTTTGGTACCAAAATTCAGAGGTTTCGGGTGGGTTTGGAGATCACCGGCGCCGCGCCGGACCTTGCCGGCCGGCGGCCGGAAATACGGGGATAGAGGAAAAAGAGGGGTTTGGGTTTGGTTAATTTACACCATTAGTCCTTGCGGTTTCCCGTTTGTTATTTCGAGCCCAAACTTTCTTTTCAATGTTTCAAAATTGACAAAAAGGTCCCTTGAGTTTAAATTAAGTTTAATGTTTAAACATTTTCAAGTTTAGAAATTTTCATTTCATATTACCTTTATTGTTCTTATTATTATCATTATTATTATTATTAGTATCATAATTATTATTTCCCTTATAATTTGTTATTATTATTATCATTATTATTATAACATAATTATTATTACTCTTATAAATTTAAAAGAGCAATTAAGATAATAATCATAAGCAACCCATAAGTTTCATAAATAACACAATTAGCCCATGCAAAAATTTAACAATGCTAATTTTAAATTAACCTAAAATTACAAGATGTTACAGGGATGATGTGACACCCCATATTTTCAGGTTAACACCGTTAATCTATTCTTTGTTACTTCAACATCCTTTGTGATTAAATTAATTAGGTAATCTTGTTATATGATTAAATTAATTAAAGTAAATTTAAAGTTAAAAAAACATTTCATCAAAGTTGGGGGGATTTAAGTGTAACTTCTCCAATTCAAAACCATCTTTTCGGCCATGATAACACCATTTTAAATCTTATAACCGACCCCCCTCAGCACTTCTCTTCAACCGAAACCCCTCACATAAACCCTAATCTCCATCTCACCTCGACGGCAGCCTCTTCACCGTTGATAGCTCTCGTAACATATTGTTCGATAACAACCCATCTCGCACAATATATCTCCGTGTTACGATCGTAACTTCTCCGGAAACCGTGAAAGTCCAACCGTAAGGTATGTCTCTTTTGTTTGATTTATTTATCTGATTTCGATCGTGGTCTGGTCGTTCGATCTCTAACGGTTGTTGTGGTTTAATGTTTGGTCCATGTGCGACTTGATTTAAGTGTGTGTATGGTGATGTTCGGTTTTGGTTGGTTTGGATGTATCTGCGTTTGTGTATATATATACATGTGTGATGTTATGTGTGTAGTTGATCCGTAGGTGTAGGTGTTGTGTGTGTGTTTCTACGACTCTTATGTAGGTTGTGCGATGTATATATATGTGTGGGTTTACCTTTTATATATATATATATATATATATATATATATATATATTATATATATATATATATATATATTATATATATATATATATATATATATATATATATATTGTGTGCATGTATGCCATTGTTGCAGTATATATGTAAATATATGGGTGCTTTTTGTGCTTAGGTTTGTGTGTGCTTCTGCATGTTTGTACATGTATGATTGTATGATTGCATGTATGTACGTGTAGTGTGTGTGCATGGATGTTGTTTATATATAAATATATCAATATTGAAGACGGTGTTGGTGGGGTATGGATGTTTTTGTTCCAGCCGAGGCATGGGTGCAGAATTATTTTGGTGTTGCTGTGGCATGCACTTGCATATATTATACATAACATATGTATATATATAAATATCATTTTGTGTGTACGTAGCTTACATATATTATATGGGTATGTAAAGTATCATGTGAGTGTATATTTATTACTTGTATGTCAATAGAAGACGATCTAAACATTGGGTATTATATTAAGTGGTCGCCTAACTAATTTATCAAAAGAAAACTTATATGAATTGTCAAGAATTCATGAGAATGTTTGAGTTTTGTACACGTGTAAATTTGTGTATGGTCATGTATGCTTGTAAGCGGGAATATTAAAATGGCACCGTAACCGAACCGCGATCGTGAACCATATCATTCTATTCCGAATAATTAATTTCACTACTAATATTTAATCTCAATTAAATATTAATGAAACCCAGATTAATTGGAACCCGATCCCTTGTGCTTACACTTATTTGTTACAACGCATTCGAGGTGAGTCTTCACGGCCCCTATTTTACATTACTTTTCTTTGGGGGAGAAAACATGCAAACTTTATTTATAAATGGTTTCAGTATTATTGTTTATCGCCTGTTACGTTAGTGCAAACATACTTAAAAGTCCTTACATTCTCAAACCGTTAGTAATGTGTAGCAAGGTAATTCTGAGTAGTACTACTGAGTTTGACAAACCCCGCCGGGCTAATCGCGCTAGCTTGATTGGAGGTTAAACGGGTGCGTTATTGACCTAACATTTGTCACTGTCTGAGTTAGACGTGACGGGAAGGCAACAAACATACAAACAGTCAGCTTCGGTTTGAAACGCTAACTAACTTGATTATAGGCTAGCTACCTATCGATATGTTTTAATTACTTTACCATTCGAACAGTTACCAACATTTTTATCTGTTATTAAACCTGTGAACTCCCAACTTTATGTTGACACACTTTAGCATGTTTTCTCAGGTCACAGGAACGCTTAAGCTCATGTTAGTTAAAGAACGCACTCAGGACATGCATCATCAAACTCATTTATTTTTCTTTGAACAATTTATCTGGTATACTACTTTGGGAACTTCTAGTATTGGTTTACATTTGTCTTTACGCTTCCGCACTGATGTTTATTTCGTTTATGACTACTTTGATTTAAAGTTCAACGTTTATTTAAATTCATATAGTGTCGTTTGATATGACCGTGTCTGAGATCCTGGTTTGTCACACGTCTCGCGGTAAAACCCCGCACGTGGAATTTGAGGGTGTGATAATAGCAATTAATAGTTAAATATTTTAGTGGGTTATTAGTTGAATAATTGGTTAATAAAATGGACTCAAAAATTATATTTGTTTAAAGCATAATTGGGTTAAGTTCTTAATTGTAGTATGTCTTATAATTATTTTGTTATAATTATATATAAATAATTAAAAAAAATTTGTGCCCCTGAGTGAGTGGGCCCTGGACGGGAGTCCATCCCGCCCCTCCTCAGGGCCGACTCTGGTATGGAGTATCCTCATCAGCCAATAAATAATAGTTTGTATTATTAAATCCAATTTGTCTTAAAAAATCAAAAATCATCATCAAGAAATTTAGTTCCGACAACTAAAAGATCGGACCTCCACGGCCACCAAAATGTTGAAACCATAAGGTGATAAAAATTTGAGAAAGCCAAAATATGGTCACACGAGTCAAGATTTAATCTCTTATTCTTTTGAGTCTTGAAAAGTAATACTTGTAGGCGAGAATGTTAAAAAATGAAAGGTGCATAAATGGTATGGAAAATGATATATAACAAATCCCATAGAAAGTAGAGAGAGCAGGTGACAAGAGACGAAATAACCTTATAATAAACAATATTTTACATATTTCAAAATAAAAAGATATAAAATAATAAAATTCGGATGGTCAGTTCGATTTGTACTCCCCGTTGCTATGTTCTTGTTTACTAGAAGAGTGTCCATGCAATGAGCCAGGTGATATTTTACATTTAACATGTGCATTTAATATTTTGTTATTTTGTAATAATTTTACAAAAGTTTATTATGTTTTCTCTAAGTTAAAATTTAAAACACTAAATAAATGAAATCTGTATGACAACTTGGATATGCCCACTAACTTATTGTATCTCACAATATATAGACCGTTTTAGCAAAAAGTTTACACCAAAACGTTTAAAAATAAACACGGATTAAGTTATAGTCTCAAAACATTTTTAAATGTGATAAATTAAAAGATATAGCTAAAATCGTAAAATATATGCAGTTTTTTTTGTTTATGGGTAGATATATAAAATTTTATGCAAGTGTTAGTAAGTGTAATGTTATTATATAACTAATTATCGCGGGTAATGTGTAAATAATATTATAAATACTATTTTACCACCAAAAGTGGTTGTATTATATGCATTGAATATAGTAAATGTTTTTAATTTTTTAATATGTTAAAATAAAATTCTCATATACTTTATATATATTATATATTTATCAACATTTATCGTATAATATTTGTCATGAACTCATTCATATTCGATATAATCCGCACATGTCTTTCTACTTTAAATCAGTAATGTATTTATACGTGATAACTTGAGAGACATGAAATGAGGGAGTTCAAGATTTGTTGGACGAGAACTAAAGTCAGGACTTGTGTATTAACAACACAAAAAATATTACGATGTAGGATATTGGCATCACATTCATTCTCACAAAAAATTTCTCGCTTATTTCTTTTATTAAATAAATATTATAATTACAAATAATATTATTTAAGTATTTTTTAGATCTAAATGGTCTTCTAATAAATTAAGAAAGATATCTTTTTATTGATGTTATTCTAAAGAAATAAATTATTATAAAATAATATTTTTTCTAGAACATTAAACTTATTTAAAAATTAAAATTATTATAAATTTATTGTTTGTAAACAGTAAAAATTTTATAACCAAAAATAATTAAAATGAGAGATAATAAGGATATTTATAAAAATGACAATTTTTAAACAAAATGTTTTATTTTTTATTTTAAAAAAAATTATAAAGTTGATATCGTTATTTTAAAACTTATAGTTTTTACTCTTACGTAATTTAAATAATATTTATCTTAGAATATAATTTTATAATTGTGTAAAATTTTATTATATTTAATATTATATTTATTTAATTCGTGTAATACACAGGTTTATCAAAGTTAGTTTTGTATAGAACAGTGTTAAAACAATTGAGATCTTAAAGTAGGGAAAATTATATATTTTTTGAGTAAAATAATTTGTTCTTATGTCTTATCAAAATTTTGTTCCAACTCCAAAAATCTACAAACATGATTCATATTGTTTGCTCATGCATCACATTTTTCACCCTAGGATGGATGTCTATTTATTTTATACTCCAATATTTAACCCTTTTGTTTTAAAAAATAAGCAAGTAATAAATTGAAAACTACCCCACCCCTATTCATCTTTCTCTATTCCGATTTTGTTTTCAAAATTCTTGGATAACAATCTCCTATCACGGGTTGCCACGTCATCCGATCCTTTCTAGTTTTAATCAAAACTATTATTTCTAGTTTTAATCAAAACTATTAACAAGCGTATGCTAAAAGCTAAAATAAAAGTAAAGTTAAGTATAAAATACCAAGAACAATAAATGAGTCGACTACAAAATCTAAGATGAATTAAGACCTTGTGAAGTAATAAGTAAACATAGAATTTAAGATGCATAAATATAATTAATTTTCATTTACAAATTATTAGTTTAGATTTATAAATACAGGTGCGTCCTTAACTATTTGAGTGATCGTCAAGTAAAAGCTTCTTATTATTTCCAACTGTTTGTCTCTTAAAATTAAGAAAATTTTCGAAAGATGCAACATGTGAATTCCATTCTTTGCTTTAGGCTTTGATTTCTTCGATCACAAATCGCACATTGTGGATGTGAAACTTTTACTCTCATTGCTTACTAGAACCCAAAAATAAAAAATAAAAAATAAAAAAAATTAGAGTCCTCGTAAATGTGAAGACAAAAGCGGAATGTTTTCTTTTTTCTTTTGTTTTTCATAATTTGTTTGTTTTGTTGTTCTGAGTGTTGGAGGTTCTTCTGTGTTTGTATTTTATTTAGTATCCCCATTAGTTTTGGTTCTAATTAAAATTCGTCGTTAAAAAGATGTATGAAGTATATAATGACACCAACCCACAAAACAAATATAATATGTTAAAGTAGAAAGACATGGATATATCATATCAATAGACATCTTAAATGTTTTCTAAATACTTCTTGAACATTAAATCTATGTCGTTTAGTACTTTTTCAATAGCAACATGTCACCTTCCATGTGAGTGGTTCTTCCTTTATACAAGTAAATCCCTTTGGCAAAAGCATGTATAGTTTTGAAATCTATTTCAATGCATATATATCTTTTTGTATGTAATTATTAAAAGAAAGTTTTCAACAATAATATAATCGAGAGCGTTTTAGAAGTCGGGTTATTCGGCTAAATGTTTTTGACGTCCTTTATGCTTTCAAAAATTTAACTTTAGAACCAATTTCGAAAAAGTTGATGATAAAGACATATAAAATTTATTTGAGGTTTTACTTGTCGGTCTCGATGTTTTACTAATCGTATTTTCTAATATTTCGATTAGTTTTTTTTATAATGCCACCTAGATGTTTTTAACACATCTAACTTGATATGAAACCCGTGATTTAACTTAATGATTTAACCTAGCGACCACTAGACCAAAGAACCAAAAATGAAAGAAATCATATACATAAACGTTTTCCATTGTAATTATTAAAAATAAAAGTTAAAAAGTAAAAATACTTATAAAGGAAAAACATCCTTTTGTGTAACTTAATCTATTATTATCAAAGAATACATAGTTCGATTAGTGGATTGTTTGGGCTTAAAAATAAGAAAAGAAAATGCTATTTTGTTGTATTGGACATGGACCTAACCTAAGTAGCCTAATTAAGTAGTAATTGGGATTTTGGGTTTGATCTAGTTTGGTTTTCGGTTATTGTGTTTTAAACTGAATAATAAGCACCCTTAACAAACCAATGTTGTAATATTTATACATGTTATATTTACTCTTCTTGTCCATACTATTAGACCGTCTTAGCACAAATAGATTCCATAGAATCATTATCATTATTCCAACTCGTATAATTTTAATTATACTATGTATATGCTTAATAAATTTACACATGCCTTCGGACATGAGAAGTGGTTAAATGATTATTGTTTTATTAAGTTGATTTAGTATTGAAGTTTATTTGCTTTTCTAATAAATGAATTCCTCAAAACTTTCATCATATTACTTCTACCGAACAAAAAATTACAATATCAAATATACTCAATTGATATTTTTAGATTGTCTTTTTATAATCCATAGTTTAAAGCGTAAAAAGGAAGAGAAGATATATATTTATACTATCAATTGTATTCATTTAAACAAGTAAATATAAAACTTTAAGCTTCTCGATATATATTTATATATATATATATATAATACTCGGAAAAGCTAACCGTATATTAAATTTTGGGTTCATATGGGTCTTTTATAATGACCTCATGGGTCATCTTGAACATGAGAAAATTTAAGAATGGATCAAGATGAGTTGAACTAAAACAAATGATATTAACAACAGGTCAAGATAGGCTGAATTAAAACTAGAAATGGATCGTAACGGGTTGTGAGGTGGTTTGTCGAGCCACATAACACTTTGCTCGGTTGCTATCTCCATCTGCTTTTAACACCATAACATGTCAAAACATACTATTCACGAGTCACGACTACAAGCTTCCAATCACCGCCCATACTCCTGACCACCACCGCTTACTGCGTAACGTCATTAAATTGAGAGAGAGAAAAAAAACGGCGGATGCTACACTCATCACGTAGATGCACAAACAAAACGCCAATAAAACAAAATTTGTGATTCCAAATGATCCATTTTGCGTACGAGTATACTCATTGATCAAATTAAACTAATGATAATGCAAACAAAGAAAATTGACCCATCTTGACCCGCACTACTCATCCTAACTCAAATCATTTCCAACACAACACCTTGCCCGACCGGACCCGCCCATTTTGTCAGTTGTGATCAAATGTATGGTTTTGTTGGAAATGGAGAATTTTGTATTTTTTCGATCCGACCGGGCCCATCTTCACCCGAACCCGTCCTGACCTATTCCTAACACGAACCCGCCCTGACCCAAACCCATCGTGACCGCCACTCGACCCGACCAAACCCGCCCATTTTGCCAGGTGTAATATATATATATATATATATATATATATAATGCTATGTAAAATTGTATAGGTGTGTATATGAAATTATTACTTTTTAATATGTGCTTTTTATAGAGTACATGCATACGTGCATGATTTAGGTATTGTGTCATCACATGTGGGTTGGTCTAACCATGTGTACAGGCAATAAAGTGGCAAATATTAGCAAGTATACAAATGGGTTTGTACTTCTTTGAAAAAAAAAACATAACGATAAAGCAATGAATTCAATGTTCAGGTTAGAGTAATATATCATTCTATTCTATAAGGTTTATGGTTAAGGATTTGAAAGTGATATAAGGTTAGGTATAAGGATATAGGTTGAAAGTGATGTGTGAGTTATTTGATTGAAAGAGATAACTTCTCAAAACTATCAAAAAATAATACATTTTATGTTATTATAAATTTAAATATGGGTTAATGATGCGGATATACCGTGTGGTATGTGCATGTTACAGTTGTGATCCTAAGTTAATTTTGCTAGACTCGTCTTGCTTACGATATATAACTCTCGCCATCAACCTCTTGCATTTAATCAAACATCTTGAAGCTCTAATGCCATTAAAAGATAATTGGGACCCTAGTGTTGAATTTAAGTTTGTCACTTTGTGTTCAAATGGATAAAATTGGTTTAACATAATTATCCTATTTATAAACCTAATATTTACATTGACCCACTTGCAACCTTATTAGACTCATATACAACTAGTAAAAAACTAACTCCGCAAAAACCTTTTATGGTGTAATTAAGGACGACATTCGTGACACTCTAGACAAATCTCACATCGGTCATAGACATAAGAGATTATTTGTTCATAAGGAATGTTATGGGTGACGTTTTAAAAATTTTCACCCGAGCAACCAAAAGTAAATTCGTAAGTTATTCGTAGGCAAAACAGACAATATTTATGATACGAAGGGCCGGATGTTACAACATTATTACCCATATACTTGATCTACTATACATTTTGGTTTGTGAATTGACGGATTAGTGGCGGTAATAATGGCGATGAGTGCTAGAGTTTTTAAACATAATACTGTAATAGTATATATCAGTCTTTTCATTAAAAATATATTTTGATGTCCGTAACAAAATGTATAAATGGTAAAGACTAGAAATGTAATTCTGTAAACATATGATAAAAAACAGTAATATGATCCTTTTAACATATTTATATTCTGTGTCATTGACTCTTATAATATTTAAATTGTCAAGTATATATAGGCACACGATTTTTTTATTGCTGATTAGATTTCATGATAACCTTAAAAAAAATTTCCCCAAATAAAATATATAAGATGACATACGCAATACGGATAAACTTGAATAGCCAATGACTAGTATTGTAAGCAATATAAATAAAACATATAAAAACAAGAATTATTTGTTATATTTAACGATAAAATTAGTATTATCTTTCTATAATATTATTTAACTTATTAAATTATAATGATTAATTAATACGGTAACATTTTTGGGTAGAAAGCAAATGATAAGGTCTCATATCATCATTCCCACGCACTGCCCACCCTTATCCACTTCATAAAACACACCAAATTCACTTTTGAGGCCAAATTACCTCTTTTCAATTCAAGTCAAAGATACCACTTTATTGTTTTCTTCTGTTTTTTCATGTATATATGCAATTTTATCACCACTAGATAATAAGAATGTGTTCTATTTATATAACTAGTCAAAAGATTTAATGGTCCTATTATCTTTATTCTTTACACCATCCCAATCTAATATCACATCCAAACGGCCGTGTGAATTATCTCAAACGGACGTTTAAAAGATAGGGGCCCATAAAATTTAAAGTATATAAAAGTCATTTGACAAAAACTAAAATGATCGTTTAAAAGGTAGGAGGATCATGTGATTTGACATAACTGTAAACAAGTGTTTGATAATTACATCAAACGAGCATTCAACCTGCAAACTACAATTTGTAAAAGGTTATACGATCGTTTGGAAAAGGTATGAGTTAGATTTAAGATGTTGTAGGTGCACGGCCCCTAAGTTTAGAAGTCAAAATTGATGATAAAATGGTCGGGTTAGACTGGATTAATTTGATATGAAATGTTTGGTTGTCAAGCAAGTTATCTCTTTGGTAAGTTTTCTAATAACTTCAAATTCTAAGGATATGTTTGTTTGCATCAATTTATGTTGTATTTAGCAAAAGTATATATATATATACATGTAGTGCGCTTAATACAAAATCAAAATGAAAAACTACGAGAACTTCATACGTATTGCTTTAACATGTGATCTTCTTCTACCACAACATGTGACAATTAATGCTTATACGGTTTTTCGTGAGTGTATATATGCGCATGTATGTATGCCATAAAATACAATGTCATTAGTTTTATGTTGTCTTTAGTTGGGATGGTTTGGATCAGATTATGTCGTGTAATGATCTTTATTAATCATAGTGCTTGTAGTACATCATGAATATATATTACTGTGTCTTTTTGAATAATAAAAGATTAAAGTAGACTTGAATATTAAAATAATCAACTTTATTAAAACATCGTGAGCTAAGAACTTTTGTGAAAGCAAGGCGTGATCTTTTACTGATATGATAAAGAACATTTTTCAAGAAGACCTTATCAAAAATAAAACGCACTTGTAACACAAGTCAATTCTATAGGCAGCCAAACGAATCACAATGAGTTAAAAGAAACTACATTTATCGGATCACTTATCCGATTAGCCCATGAAAAACCGATCTTTTTATAACAATCTAAATCGTTACAAAAAGCTTCAAGTGTCACCTATTGTAGGGGTGTTATTTTTACCCGAACCCGAATTTCTAACCTGATTAAACTCTACCCGAACCCGATTAAGACATAACTTGAACAAACCGAACCTGAATACACATCAAACCGAACCCAAAATTCTTATTTAAGTCAGTCTTTGGGTTGTGTTTTGGCAATTTGGGTTGACCCGAATAACCTGAATACCATATCGTCATAATTGATAATCCATATTTTATATTCTAGGATTTTATTCGACACAAACTGTTTTAACTTTTTATGAACTCGATCAATCATTTATTCACTTCATTTTCAATTGATGACACATATATTAAAATCAATCATTCCATCGATATAATTCCATAATAAACCATTTATAACGATTTTAAACATGTATAATGATTCCATACTCGAGCATTCTCATGTATTTGTTTAAACTATATTGTTTTGTGATACATTGTACGTCCGAACATAATAATATAAAGGTAACAAGTTTTATGACCTAGTAACGTTTTAAGGCTTTACATTTGTTCGAGCGATAATAATTATGATGTTTGTTTGTGTTAAGCGTATGTTTGAGTAACATAAGCGTATGTTTGAGTAACATATGGATTTAGAGGTTGGTTTTAGTTTTTTTTTTAACTAGACTACCAAAACTGCTTGTGGAAATATATCAAATGCAATTACCAAAACTAAAACATTTTCAAAATTGTTGTCTTTGATTTTTAGATTTACTAGTGGACAACCCGATCACCGATTAACTCGACTCGAACAAACGTGAATACCGAAACCCGAATACCGATTAAATATAGTTTATTTGGTTCAGTATTCGGGTTGATTTTCTACATCGAAAAACCCGAGAAACCCGACCCGAACAACCCGAAACCCGATTAAAAAACTCAAATGACACCCCTAACCTATTGGGACTATACATATAGGCATTTGTATTAAAGGTTATTATGTTAGCAATAGTATAACTATTCATGATTAATTAAAATTCTTGATGCCTCCAAATTTAGATATAATCAACATGTTAGATTGGATTCTTGTGATACCATTGATATAATAGAAGATATCCAACCTGCATGTTATTTTTAGGTTGGACGAAGAACAATGATCTTTTAATTAGTTAAAGACTTAAAGCTAACATATATATATATGTAAAATAAGTACTAGGAATAGGAGAAGTTAATTAGTTAAAGACTTAAAGCTAACATATATGTAAAATCTTAATGGTTGAGTTTTAACATTACAAAATGAAATCACTCATATCGATCTTTTATTTTTCTTACGACGAAAACCGTTCAAATTTCGATATTGTTTTAATCATGCTTTTTTTTAATTAACCAACCTAAATATATGGAAGATATATGAGCCACATTTACTAAATGAACATATTTAATTCATGTTTATAACTATAAAAATAAAATTATTGCTTTTTTAGAATGGCAAACACCACATACATGTTTTTTAAATCTATTACATTGTCTTACCATTGCACTCAAATAGTTAAATACCCTGCGCGTTGCGGCGAGAATTCGGCCAATATCAATTTGGTTTATTATAGTATTTGTACAATACCAACACTAGGTATAGCAACCGAAAAAGAAAACCAAAAAACTAAATCGTGATATGCCCAAAAGGATATCGATACATATTTTAAACTTATCGAAAATTATAAAAGTAAATAGTAGCATTGGTGATAATACCGATGTTTTTCAATCGAGAGTGATTCGATTCATCACGAGTCGCAATAACATACAATACAAGAAAAATCCTATAATGAATACATCTTCATTTTCAACATTGTTAAGAAGAAACCAGTTTGGCCTCCCTACGTGATAGGAACTCGGTCAATTTCCGTTCAATTTGCTATGGTACTTACATTGGCTGTAGCAACCAAAAAAATAAAAGAAAATAAGAATATCTATGTCGTTCGATTAGAATCTATTCAGTTCATCACAATGGTGGTATGACACCTTCACTCATATTTCTTAAGATACTAAAACAAAATACTCTCTTGAATACAATTTCATTTTCAATAAAATGTATACCAAGATGTCGGAGGGAAATAAAAGAAAGAAATCGGTGATCCACTTTCAATTGATGTTAGTATGATTCATTAAGTAATTGTCCTAAATGTAATGAAACAAAACATCTCTATTTTGTTAATATTACATAATTACATATTAAAATATTTAATATCAAAATAATTTATCAATAACATATGTGGACATAGATAGACCAATAAGATGAAATCACAATACATCTAGTTCTTAAATGTTATGATATATAATGCTCAATCTCAAAGGCAGAGATGTCACGATACGCATCAAATATTATTTACTACAAACATTTAATAAAAAAAAGTAAAAAAATGTTCCAAATGGTAAGCAGGTTTCATGCATATATTTTCTATTTAGTTGACTTTATTTAAAAAAAGATAATATTTAAAAGAAACTTTACAAGATTAGAAAAAAAAAATATCTCGCCAATGAGTAATTTTGATGGTAATAAGTTTAAGTTACTTTATTGAAACACCAAAATAATTTGATTACTATTAAGTGAAGGATTAAATAAGCATTTATTTTTTTGTAAAAACTCTAAAAACCAATCTCAGTCATTAGTTTTTCAATGACAAAATAGTAATTAACAAACACAGATTAAAAAGTTTTATAAAATGAAAAGTAACATAAAAATAAAAATAAATAAAACACAAAAATGTTTCCTTAGTTTCCCTTTTTCATAATTTTATTAAAATTTTTTAAAAAAAATTTAAAAAATAAAAAATGTTGTTTTTCTTACGAAATTCGTTTTACACATGTGTAATGCCGTATTTACATGCAAGTCACATGTCATTTCCATCTTTTTTTTAAACGTTCATAACTTTTTTATGATATTATTTTTTTTAAAAAATCACCATAAAATTTAGTATTTTTTTTATTTTTCCAATAACTACCATATTGATATATCATCAAATGTGTAAATTCAGTTTTACATATATGTAAATCCGGTTTTACATATATGTAAAAAATTAAAAAAAAACAAGTATTTTTATTTTTAATATTTTTATGTATTTATTATTTTATTTTCATGTTATTTTTTGTTTTATAATTTTTTTGTTATGTTTTTGTTATTACAATTTTGTCATTAAAAGCTAGTGAGGTTTCGAAAGTTTTCACAAAAAAAGTTCTTATTTGATCACTCTTATATATATATGTATATATATATGTGTGTGTGTGGGTGGGTGGGTGTGTCGGGTTTAATTTGACAGGTTTGCAAGTATTAAAAATAGTAGAACTCTGAGCTTATTAGTGATCGATTTGCGATGAAATACGGTGGCTGTATAAACAGTTACTACCACTAATTCGGTTACAAATAACTCCTAACTCACATCCTCTTACACCATGATCGCAAAAGTTTGACTGTTTCATTTATGTTGACAAAGAGGATAAGAGAAAACTAAAACAAGGAACCTAACGAAAATTTATTTGAATGATGATTGATGGAGTTGTAAACTAAATATTCAACGAACAATTTGTGAACTATTCGACGACAAGTTTGTTTATGTTCATTTATTTAATAAATAAATGAACGTGATAACAAGAAAATTTTGTTTGTTTAATTAAATAAACGAACATAAACAAATGTTATATTTATTTATTAATGTTAGTAAACGTTTGATAACTTGTTTGTTTATTTTAGTTTATCTAAAAAGTTTTGTATTGTATTTTTTAATTTTATTACTTTTTAGTACATGAAAATTATGAAATGTTAGTTGTACTATATGTCTCAACATCCCCTATTTGACTTATTTTAGTTTTAGTTTATGCTAAATTTGACAAAACTTTTTTGATTTTGAGTTAGTTATGTTTATTATAATTATGTGAAATAAAGAATAAAGTCCTGCAACCTTCCACAGGACTATATTTCATACTGTTGTATTTGTATAAAAAAAATGCTAGTATATCACAATATATAAATATAAATATAACAGTATTGAAATCTTTTTCCTAACGAAAAGAAATATCATATCATAGTGGGGTATATATGCAAAATTGCAAACTAGGTATCTTCCAAATGGTCAACCATGCAATGTTAGGATGCATGTCCTACAAATTTCCTTTTCTTTTTCGGCACATCAATGTAAATTAAACAACCCTAATAATTCATTAAATTATTTATTTAAAATATATATTTTCTTAATCTTCATGATTTAACCAAAGACACGTTAACACACACGTGTTTGAATATTATTTTTGGGCTTATATCCCGGTTTTATTCCATAAAATTATTAGATATAAAACTTTTAGTTCAAAACTTTGATTAAACTGTTTATTTACGTACTCAAATAAAAATAAATTTGCCCCAAAAAAAGCATTATACCACTTTTCAAATTTCAGTTAACTTTAATTCGATTCATTAATTAGTTGTATTTCTTTTTATATTCCCTAATAATACTTTTAATCATTTCTTAACCACTAAATACATCATAAATCATATCAATTTATTAAGATAACTTTTGTTGAAATAAAGTAATTGTAAAATAATAATAATAATAATAAAAGATTTGATGAAAAAAGGGAGCTTGTCTTTTAGGACAACTACTTAAGAGGAAAGATAGCCCCCAACCTCAAACTCAAGGCAACCTTCTTAAACTCCTCATTCCCCTTCAATTCTATTTTCTAACCACCAAAGTAAAGAATTCCCACTACAAAAACCACATATACATACACACATACATACACATTATACATATATATACACACATACATACACCATCATCTTCCTCCTCTCTCCTCTTAATATCTCTCTCTCTCTCTAAACATATGGAAGTATCTCTTAAAACAATTCTCACTGTGCAATGTGTTATTGGAATTTTTTATCTCTATCAGGTCTGTTTTTTTGTTAATTCGCGATATATATCAGATAAAATATATCAGTTGTTCGTTAAGATAAAATATATCATTTAAGATTTGTTACATAAATAAGATCTGTTACGACTAAATTTATCATATCAAAAGCATTGCCATTATGACCAATTTGGTTATTCGTTAATGCATAATATGTTTCGTAGTTTTTGTTATTGTTATTGTTATTGTTATTTATGTTGTTTATTTTTTCATTTTTATGTGATTATTCTTTGTGTCATAGGGTTTGGATTTGTTGAATCACTTGGTATAAACTACGGTCAGGTCGGGAACAACTTACCGCCACCCGACAAAGTTCTCGTGCTTCTCGAGTCACTAAGGGTCACGAAAACCCGAATCTACGACACGAATCCCGACATCTTAAAGGCGTTTGCGGGTTCAGGGGTCGAACTGATTGTAACGGTGGAGAATGACATGTTAGGGCCGTTAATGGCCCCTCAACAAGCGTTACAATGGGTGACTACACGTATAAAACCCTATTTTCAGCGACGAAAATCACCGGTATAGCCGTCGGGAATGAGGTGTACACCGTGACGATATGACACTTGTGAAAACTTGGTTCCAGCCATGGTTAGCATCCAACGAGCTTGACTCAGTTAGGGTTGCAACAATATATTCAAGTGTCCACACCGTCGTCGCTAGCGGTTCTAGCTAACTCGTACCCGCCATCCGAAGGGGCATTTAAGCCCGAGATTATGACGACAATGTCGCAACTTTTACAGTTTCTTTCGGTCACGAAATCGCCATTTTGGATCAATGCATACCCTTATTTTGCTTATAAAGATAGCCCGGATAAAATATCGTTAGAGTATGCGCTTTTCAACCCGAATTCGGGCATGATCGACCCGCATACCAACATGCACTATGACAACATGTTATACGCTCAAGTGGACGCGGTTATATTCGCGATGGCCCGGTTAGGGTACGGTGGGATCGAGGTTCGGGTATCAGAAACCGGGTGGCCATCAAAAGGTGACCCTGATGAAGTTGGTGCAACACCACAAAATGCAGCCATTTACAATAGGAATTTGTTGAAGAGACAAATGAGTGGTGAAGGGACACCATTGAGGCCCAAAATGAGGCTAGAGATTTACTTGTTTGCTTTGTTTAATGAGGATATGAAGCCCGGCCCGACGTCCGAGAGGAACTACGGGTTGTATCAACCCGATGGCTCGATGGTTATAATCTTGGGTTGTCTGCTCTATCAACGAGCACAACCCCGTCGACGTCGATATCTACACCAAAGTCGACGTCAACATCGACACCGAAGTCGACGTCTTCGCCATTCATCTCGCTTACTTCCATGGCTACCAAGGTTAGTGTTTATTTGGTTCTCGTAGTTAAAAATTGATAAGCATATCAAACATTTTGTTCTTACAATTACTCATCTAACTAATATTTTAAACTAAACTATTATTTCAATGAATTATTTTACTTTTAAAAATAATTATATATGAATTATATATAAATATATAACTATTAATTGATTAATATTTTATCATGGTCATCTTTACCTTAAAATAAATGTAAAAAACAAAAAAGAGGTGCATGGATTGATGGATGTAACATAATTCTTATACTATCTAAATTCTTATTCTTTTATTATCATAAAGTGTTAAGAATATAAATTAAGGATACTCATAATTTGCATTAATAAACAATCAATAACCCATTTCAAAGTATTACATTTTTGTTTTAGATGTACAGAAAAACTTATTTTATATGGTATGATGCATGCTACTATATTATTATAGATTACAAATCTACAAATAATACCATTACAAAATACCATAGGTTTAATTATATATCATAAAGTTTAATACTATATCTTTGGAAAGACTGAATTATACTTTACACTTTGTGCTTTTCTTTGTGCTCTACGGAATCTGATATGCATGTGACCGCATATGTGCACCTACTATACACATACATATGACATGTCATATTTTTTTAATTAATCTTTCTTTATATTATGACACGTCATTATTTTCATTTTTTGTTCGACGTCGGCATTGTATGATTATTTTTTAAAAAATTTATTAGCGAGATCACACGTTAAACTTATGATTAAATCTACACGATTTGTCATGACATACATATTTATTTGGTACAGATAGAAAGATCGGGTCATCACCAACGTCTGATTTGCTGGATATCCTTTTTCTTGATGGCAATGGCTATTTAGATCGATGTTATCAATTAATCGGTCCAAAAGCGGCTTATGTACATACATGAGACGCGCTCTTTGGCCTTCTGAGCTTCAAATCATCCACAACGTTGATGTGCCAAAAGCGCGTTTGTGCTACTAGCTAATGTGACGGTCTCGATTCGTTTTCGTATAAACTGATTATTTTTTCGTGACGCGGTTTCACGGAGAATTTAATTAATTGGTAGTTAGAGAAATGTTACCAAGTTGGTTAGTCAAAAGGGAAGATTATCATGATTAATGTATGTATTCATTGTATTACTTTTAAGTAAAAAATATTAGAAAGATATTGAGAAGATTATTGTGATTGGATACAAAGAAAAGTACGTGTTTACTTTGGACGTGGAATCCATGACTGTTTAAATATAAAATCCTGAAATGATAAAGGTTTACGGTCATATAATTATGTATGTATTGGTTTTATTTAGAAAAAGATTTTTTAAATTATGTATTTTTAAAGAAAAAAAAGTCGTGATGAACATTAGAAATCACGATAACGTTGCTATATTTTCCTAAAATAATTTTTGATGACTTTTGCGTTTAATACCGTTTGGATAGATCACATTCGCTACGGATTATAATAGTGTAAACACTTTTTTTGTGATATTGTTTCTCTGAAAATTAGTTTAAAAGAAGCTCGATTGAAATTAGCTCTTATATTAATACAAGCCCTAACTAGCTTGTTGACTCGCTCTGAGAAAACCCTTCTACACAAAGAAGAAAGGTCCGACTAAACCGTTCCATTTTTCGACTCGAGTTGTAATTATAAGTCAGGTTCAAGCTTGAATTTATGACTCGTAAAGATTTCAATGAAGTCTCGTTGGCTATAGAGCTGACAAAGCAGTTTTTATCATGTTTAACATGTTAGAGATGACACATAAAACTCATATATTAAACATGCAAAAAACTTGTTTAACTACTTATATATTATGCTTATAATTTTTTATATGTTTTTATGAACCAAAAATATAAAATAATAGAGTCTAATCTTTTGATTTTAATTATTTTTAAATATATATAAAAAAAAGTTAAAAATATACTTTTTTATTAAACAGTTTTAATCATGGTACAAACATATCAGAATTGACAACCCTAGTTGGCTAGTATGCTTTTGGACTTGAGCATTAGCTTACGTGACTCAACTCGAGCTCGAGCTCGGCTTGTGGTTAACCCAAATAATCTTGACCATCACCGTTGATCACTGCCATCTTTTTCTTTGTGCACCTTTCATATCTTACTCACGTTTAAGGTTTAAACGCACGTTTTTTTTCATACAGTAGACATAAGAGATTAAAGAAAATGACAACTTTCAACTAATACTTATGGACAAGTATTTCACTTTTAAATAAAATTATCAAATTTTATTTTGGTCGATCACGATCTCGACTTTTACTTTTATTACCAATGATAATTCCAAAGTATAATTATCATATATTCGCACTCAGTTTGCTTTTATATCCCATCGGTTTTGCTTATATGTTATATCTTTTTGTTCATAATCATTATTGTGAGTGAAATCGAGTGCAAATCAAGCGTAAATATTTGATGATTATGTGACATTGACTGTTATTGGTAAAAAAAGTGAAAGTTGAAACTAGTACTGTTTAAATTAATAGTATGGATTATTATCAGATAATAAATAATAGTTTGAATTATCAAAATGCAATTTGTATTTTCAATACGACTGTTATGTATGCTTTTTTACTAACATAGAAAGCTAGCTCATAAAAATTGATGTTTGATGCTATATATTACAAATCTTTTTATCAAAGTTTGACCGCTTTTAATGTAACAAATAAGTATTTTTAAACCCAAAAGTATATAGATTTTAATAACCTTAGACATTTTATATAGAAATAAGGTTAAAACATGTTTTGGATGAAAATCTTTTTAATGATTTTACAATTGATCTTTTTTTAATGCTAAAGTGGAATTTGACTTTAATTACATTAGTATTTCTTTGAACTGGGATGAGACAATAAATATGTATCAAGTAATAGTTTACCGTAAATTACGGTGTCTTTAAAATTTTTATAATCATCTAGGTTATTAAATATGTGCGAAAAGAAAAGGAAGTTTAGGAAAAGAAAAAAGTTAAACCTATCCTCATGAGTAATGATATTTCCTTTAATTTTACCTTTTGAAATAAAAATCTTCTTGTATTTTTTTATAACTAACTAGCTTTATTAAACCCGTGTATATATAGGTCGAATAAATAAAATAAAAATGTATTCTTTATATGATTGAAATCTTTTGTTTGTGAAATTTTTACCTTTTAAAAATATTAATTTTAAAATATTTTGTATTTTTATAAAAAATTAATGTTTTAGACAAATTTCTTATTAATTTTTTCCTTAGAAATAACATTTCTTAACTTATAAAAACTATTTTAATCAAAGATAATAATAAAATAATATTTTTAATAATTAATATGCTTATTTAATAAGAGAGATGTGCGGGAAAAAATTGATGAGGATTAATATGGTGTTGACACATGTTATTATTAGTTACCTTTTTATTTGAGTAGAAAGATTCTTATGTAAAATATATTGAACATTTGCAAGTATCTTTTTATGAAAATATATAACTTATAAAGATAAAGTAAATGGTATGGTAAAAACAAAGCCATGGTTTCCCATTAACAATAATACACTATAATTATGAGTAACAAGGTGGTAGTGACCAAGCATCTAGACGTAATATGCACTTACACCAATAACAATAAACCTGTTGGAACAATATATCCGAGATTTTATTAAACATCATGCTTATAAGATGTAGGAAAACAAAATATAACCGTAAAAGAATAAGAAATTTTGAAGTAGTTTTGACAGTTTACATGTTTATGCATTGTAACAGGCGTTGTCTACATAGATATGGTAACGATAAGTGAAAGATAAATAAATAACTAGAATCTTAGGTATAAAACATCTTTGAGTGATATCGTATTGCACATGGTCTCAACTCTTGTTACTCATGAAAATCGGCACTAGTTTTCTTTTCTCACATACTCATAAAAAATGTGATTGAAAGAGAAAATTAAATATAAAAGTCTTGAAAAACATCATGTTTAAATAAAAACGAATGTAAATTTTAACATTATAGTTATAAAAAGAGGAAGAAGTCAATATATATAAAAAAATATTAAATTAATATTAGAATGATATGAGTGAAAACGAGTTGGGTCAAAATGATCGGGTCAAAAAGCTAAAGTTAATATCAAAATAGAAGGTACATGATTGCTCAATCATCATTGTTTTGAAAATCTAAAGTTACAATCAAAATATAAGTTTAAAGACCGGATGATATTATATATGTGTACATATATGACGAATGTTTAACAACCTTGTTACGTAGGTCACTCATTATGAACATCGATTTAATGACGATAGATGTTTATCTTTTTTTAAATAGTAAAATTTTAAGTTGTCTATATAACCTAACAATAATGATTTAGTTCAAATAATTATTAGTGGTTCTTATAAGTGATAAAGCTGAAATTTATAAGTATTAAATGATTAGTTTATGTATAAGAACAATATACATACGTAATGTACTAATTAAATAGAATAGAATTCAAAACCAAAATGTTCATATTTATTAATCCCGTATCACCAAATAAGAAACCAAAATAAGAACAAATACTAATAAATAAAGTTATCTTGTAGTAGGAAAGATGGAGATTAACATTAGTGTCAACTAAGTTATCTTGCATTGAGATGTTATTTCGAACATTTGTTTACATAAATTGAAATACTTTTGAAATTATATTATTACATGTTATTTTTAGTTTTTAGCTAAACCAGTTCAAGTTTGGACACAATAGTAAAAACTAGTTTTCGGTCAAACCAGACCGAGTTTGGAACAATTCTTGAGGAGTGTTTGACCAGGTTTGATCAGTTTGAAAACCATGTTTTTATCGGACCATATCAGTTGAGGTTTGGTCGGGACCAAACCAATATCATTTACAAACCAACTCCAACTCTACGATTCGGGTCAGTTCCTAACCAGTTCTTGCAAAATTTGTTTCGATTCGGGTTCAAAACCGGTCACCTCTTGTAGTGCGGTGCATGTGAATTATGGTTGCTAAGATTGTGCATGAACATCCTACGGTTATTCCTACCAAATAGTGACGGTTAACTTTTGGGCCGTTTAGTTGCTTTATTCGAACATGCTATTGCCGTAAATAGACCCAATTAAGGGCCCATCACCATGTGCACACATGCACACCCACATATACTAGTAACTAATTCTTGTATTAATTAAATGCTACTTTCTAAAAGTCTTGAATTAAAAAAATTATTCCACGTGGACAAATGTCTATATAAATACTACCCAAAAGTTAAAAAAACAAAATAAAATAAAAATTGATTGGATTGGTAGATTATTTCATCACCCAAGGACAAAGGAAAGTAAAAAAATTAATACTTATAGAAATATTCTGATCAGTAATTGAACAATGTATCACCTAATACAACACACGTATCATTTCTTATCCCAAATGTTTTAGGTTTTTGTGTCGGCTATCATAAGAAGGTCCAAAACATACATGAAGCATTAAAGATAGATGTCATCACCTATACACCTTTTCTTGATTACATGTGTTTTCTTTCCTTCCTTTCCTTTTTGCAATTACATAAGGATATAGATGACAATTCAAGATTAATCAAGAGAAATAATAAATATACATATGCTTTCGTTAAAGCCATTTATATGTAAAAGAGGGAGAACCCACCTCACATTTTGTATTGAGAAAAGCACTAAACTACAAAAAACCAATTATTCGTTGTTAATCAAGATAAATCATTAAACTTTTTCTAGAGAAGATGACATCAAGATTGAAGCACATGTTTTGAGAGTAAAGTAGTCTTATTTTTTAAATGATTTAAGCCTCATATCATACATTTTTATTAAAAAAAGGTAACTCAACATGATGAAATTGAAACGATTCTTGACAACTAAAGAAACATATCAACTAATGACATTTATAAGATGAAATTAGAACAATAAATTAGGAAAATGTTTCGAAAACAAAACCGATGATCAACTCCTAAATTCATTTTTATCCACAAATCCGTAACTTCAAATAGATCAAAAGGAATAGAAGAGTTGTACCTTAAAGCTAGATAAATTTGAATAACGCTTATTATGAAATTATTCTTTCAAGAAACATAGTTAATAAAAAAAATTCCTTTGTCAAAAGATACTACAAAAGCATCATTAATCATCATATTTGCTCAAGCAAAGGACCCTTTTTATTGACTTAAGTGTACGTGTGTTTTAATGCAAGAGTGATTGCTCATAGTCATTGTTGGAAAAGTTAAAATTCGACAAGGATGTGTCTTTTAAGAAAGATTTGGTGAGCCTCACATTTGTGACCAAAAGCTTTAGAAATTGTTTAGGATAAGATAACAAAACCACCAATCATATAAATGATCATATTAAAATAAATTACAAGTTTATTAAAAACACATGAAATTCACAAGAATACGTGTAGTTCATGTCTTCATGACTATTAATGTATAGTTTATTTTAACATGCCAAAAGTCATTTTAATTGTACAAGAAAAGTGACCATGTTTGTTCTAAATTAATCATCATAGTCGATCTTACGATAATTACTGTTAGTATTTAGTGATAGATTCCCGTGGGTTTTTAAGTAACTGGTTCTAACAATTATAAAATAAAGACAAATTAGATTTTAATAATCTTAATTTTTAATCATTGACTAATACTTCATACTATTAATTTAGTTTGTGACAATTCCAACTTTTACTTTTATTATCAGTGACAATCCCAACAGTGTAATTATCATAGATTCAAACTCGGTTTGTTTATTTTACCCTCGATTTTACTTGTAGTTACTTTACTTTATTCATAATTATGTTAGTGAGGCTGTTATCGGTAATGAAAGTTAAAAGTGTTATTGACCGAATTCATAGTATAGATTATTATCGGCCTAATAGTTTGGATTATTAAATTTAATTTGCCTAAAATAAATGGAAACTTTGAGTTTAAACAAAAAGTGATTTCAATAAATATATGTAACAGTGAATTTAAAGTTTATAAATATTGTGGATTTGACGAAAAATAAAGTTATCCACTCCTTGAAAAGGGGAAAATAGTGCTTAGCAACCATCAAATTTACATTTTCGTTTCCACCACTAACGTCTTGTTTTATAAGGCGCTTTTAATTATTTATTTTTACCTTTATAATAAAAATATAAAGGGGTTACTAGTTAGCACAGATGATTTTCTTATATAATATGAGTTTTTTTTTCTAATGGTGGTCTCCGGTTTTATACTTGAGTAATAGAGATGATCGGGTGAATTAATGGCCCGTTAATAATCCAATTAGCCGTTCAAAAAGAAAAATTATAGTCAGTAAAAGGACCAATACAACAAGTTTCATCGATTTAAAGCGAGACTAGCTTGTTTGATAAAGTTTAAATTTAATTAAAATCATCTAAATTGACTTAGTTTAATCTTTTTCTGCTTTAATCTCAAGTGGTTTACTGATAACCATCTCATTTCCTTAATTACCTTTAAAACATCCATAATAAAAAACATACAAATATCAATAAATATGTCTAGTCAACTGTCATGTCATAAAAACAGTCATCCCTTTAAAACATCAAAACCTCCCATAAGAAAACTCGCAAAAAAATCATGACACGTCATTACTACCTTTTAATTTATCTTTCTTTATATGTATATCTAATATAATTACAAAAAACATGTTGGTCTCACGCTTCTTTTATTTTGATGTTTATTGTGATCAACTTCAACTCTAAAGCATAGCTTCCTAATAATAAAAAACGACTCTATACAATTTTTAGCTTAAAACAACTCCTAAAAACAACCATCGGAGATGGTCTTAAACATCCCTACTTAGATTTGTGGCTTGTGGTCATGTAGCATTATCTTATATCTAGTTTTTTTATAAAAAAAATCATATTATATAAATGGCATATACAAACTTTTGTTTTTCGATAAGGTATTAAATTATGGAAGTAAAGTAACTCTTATTTCATCACTATACGTTAACTCGGTCAAAGTATCGATTAAAAAACGAAAAGCGTACGACACAAATATTATCAAATGCTCCATTTGTTATATACTACTAGATGATATGGTGTGTAAAAGGACCAATAAGACAAAAAACAAACTAAGACCCGACTCGATCAGATTCCATCATAACAAATATATAAATCAATGATAGTATCTTATGAAATACGAATTAAATAACTATAAATGTCAGAATAACTAGTCGAAGAACTACGAATATGCATATGAGAATGTAATCTTATGAAAAGTAGGACGACAAGAAGTGATAGATCATAAAATTCATAATGTCTCTAAGCATATCTAACGAATATACAATAAATAAAATTAGGAGATAGTTTCTTTAAAACATATTAAGACAACAAAACGACCCAAGGATTGTAATCTGAATGAGGATGAAAACATGTCATATCAAGAATAATGAGCTCAATCAAAAAAAGTTAAAACCATTCATGAGAAAGATTGTAGTGGTATATGCGTCATACTAAAATTTCCTTGGTAAGTGTACATGAAAAGGTAAAGACCGAAAACAAACGACAACTATTCTTTTCAAGATACCACTTTGTTTGGGGTGTTGGGGCATGAAATGTGGTAAAAAAGCACGATCTATAACGAACCGACTGGTTTGACATTAAGTCTGTTTAGAAGTGTGCATGATATCTTTTATATGTTTGGTGGTGATTGATGAGAGAAAAGAAGCTTTCAGTATTAGTTTAAACTAACAAAATACTAGTGGGTTCAGAGCAATATGTGATAGGATATAATGATATCATCAGTATGAGTGACGGGAAAAGACCTATCGTCGCCCCTAATAACACGTTTTGTTGTAGTTTAAGGCTGATCATTATGTACAAATGAGACCTCATAAGTTATGTGGACGGTTGTTCAAAAGTCCTTTTGTAAAATATCAACAAGCAAGATTGTAAAATGGGATTGCAATACCATGATGATAATTGTGATATGATTCATGTTGACTAACTTACTAAAACCACTTTGTGAGGCTTAGTGGGCTTTGTGAGGCCTAGAATTATTGGCCCAACTTGTTTGACTAACTAACTAGAATAGGCCCAACAATGATTCGTCCCAATAATCCAATATAGCGTGAAACTTTGAGAAAATCCAATGCGCATTTTACTTTTGTCAAGTGTTATAGAGAATGTTTCTGATGATATGTTACAATCAATTTCATATGTGAGCGTTTCAACAAGCATGCACTCCATACATCTTAGCGCATAACAAAGCTTATCTAGATTTTATGTTGATCTCAAGTAAATTCTAAATACCTAAAATTAATCGGTGACGCTAAAATCACAAAAAAATACACTGATATAAGATTTAGTGTTCCACCAGTAGGATTGATCTTCCGCTAACATCAAGTCTACGACCACAACTAATTTGATTCTAACCATGATCCGTCTTTAATTTCAACAACTAAAATGATCTTGTAACATGGTTCAGCTGAAGAAGATGACGATTTTAGTATGGACCCTGAAGCAATATATTTTATAGTAAACATATCATGGGTATCTATGAGAATTATTATTATGATCACATTATAGCCGATCAATACACCTCACGGTCCGAATTGTTAATTGATTATAGTTTATGAGCTCACTTATTATTATAGGAAATATATTGTGAATATCAGTTAAAATTATATGTAATGTATGTTTCTTCTCTTGTTGACAAAAGTCTTTAATATAAAAAGATCTTTTTTCTTGTTGTGAAAAAGTTGTTAACAATGGATTATCTAGAGATACTTCCAAAAGTTTATTTCAAGTAAACATAGAATTATTTTTTCAGTAAAAATGCCTTGAATCCTTGATATAAGCCGTAAATTCATACATGACAAGAACATGGCATGTGGTGAAGAAGAAGAAGACAAAGATATGGTCTTTTTTTCCATTTGAAACTTAAGGCATCTTTTGATTAAATATGAGAGGATATATATATATATATATATATATATATATATATATATATATATATAATATATATATATAATATATAATATATATATATATATATATATATATAACCGAAGCTTTTGTTAACAATTTAACATAATAGTTAAACTTACAATTTATATTTTATTTTCAAATATATTTTAATAAATATTAAATCTTCATTAATAAATGGGTTATAACCTAGTTTTATATAAACTAGAGGAGTGTCAGGTGTGGGTGCATGATGTTGCAGCAGTAAACACTAACATGTAATTTTTTAAATTACATAAAAACTATAGCAATACCACACTCAAATCGAAGAAAATATAATGCTCATTTTGTGGTGCAAAAAAAGAATATTAACGTGTGAAAAAGTTATAAGCAATTAAAATACATGAAGAAAATTGTATTTAAAGTCAAAAATTGTAATAAACCATATTAATACCCCGTGTTACTATGGTGACGCAATACCATGAGAAAAGTAATATTAAAATGTTGTCGTGAATTCACGTTTTGAAGAGAATTTGATAACATATGTAATTTTATATAAGAAAGACGAATTATGGCATTGTTGATATTAGCCGGAACCTTATATTAAAAGTCGAAACATCACACTGCGGCGGAGACGACAAATCTATTGGAAAAAAGTAAAGTCAAACGTTGTCGCGAACCTGAGTATTGATAACAACGAAATTTTATATAAGAAAAACAAAACATGATTGTCATTAGTAATATTTCAAAGTTTATATAAAAACACGAATACATGCATCAATAGTTCTTTAAAGCACTCACACTAGCTTCTCCAATCTCATCCATATATTTACACTTAAACATTATTTTTTACTATCTCTTTCAATTCTTTTCATTATATTTTTTGTCTCCTTCACTCATAATCACTTTTAAAAATATTAAAATTTTTATGGAGGTTGATTATGATTCTTCATATTTCCCCAAATATGAGGAATCACGGTACAACCACCATAAATATTTTTCATCATTCCTCATAACCACTAACAACCATCACCCGTAATATATGACACACACTCACACCGAAAATAAAATATCCAATATGAATGCTCTTAGATAGCATAATTTATTATACATCACCATAAACTCTTGTATTTCACTATACATGGGGTTGTATTTTGTATAGTATGTAACAATTGATATGTGTGTGTAAAAAATAGTTGAGATAGTTAAATTTATAAAATACAATTTACCCTTTGAACTTTTAAGAGTAAATGAAAAAAAGACAACCTCATCATTTTTAAATATGTTACAATATATATATATTATATATATATATATATAGAGAGAGAGAGAGAGAATAGATGCATACGAACAAAGGATCTAAATGAGTTAAGACATGTCAAAATTGAGTGTTGAAATGTAACTTTTAAAGTGGAGGGACTAAATTGTAAATATAAGAAACTAATCTAATCATATAATAGATGACAACAAACACTTGTATTATGTGCTTGTTTGCGGTTAGGATGGAACAAACAAGTTAGAAATATGTCTGGATACATGTCGTGAATATGTTCAAAGACATTGCACCAAAAGTTGTTCATGACTATGAACCAAGTTAGAAAGACAAACTTTGCTAATTCGTCGTGATCACGTTTTATGTACTTATCAACTGTCTGCTCGACCAATTTCCGTCGACACATTCAAACAAACGAAGTGAAAATGGACTTCTTCGTAACAAAATAATTATGGTTACATTTCCGTAACCTTATCAATACTTTGTTACGTTCTATTATCAAGAGACTTGATGGAAGCTTGGATACTCTTTTGATCATGTCTATCCAATCTAGATAATTTTAAAGGTATGGAATTTTTATTATTATTAAATCAGATCATATAGTTAACAACAACACTAAAACTACGTCTAATTTACAGTTTGAGTTTACCTTAAACGAGTTTTACATGTTAATCTTGGCCACTAGGTCAACATGACAAACTTAAGAATTAACGTGTTAATTTAATAATAAAAGGTGTATAATGTTTAAACTAATACTATTTGTATCTTATGTCAAAACTTAAAAAGTATGCATGTTGTGTTTCATGTAATTTAATTAATGACAAGGGTGTTGCCCTCACTTGAGATTTGTTGATTTCAAGCTTATTTCTGATTTTGAGGCATTAAGGAGATTTAAACTTGAGTTGAATATAATTATATGAGTACTGTTTAAAAACTATATTATTGAATAAAAAATAAACAAATAATAATCATTTGATGATGCCACGTAGATTCCATAAATTTGGGATATCTAGTCAAAAGTGAGGAAAATCGTTTCTCAACTTCAACCAATTACGATAAATACAATCAACTATTTTTAACGGCGAAATATATAGATCCTTGCTGAATTGTGTTTTTCTAGTACAATCAATTTACTTAAGAATAAATAGATACACATGGTTTTCTAATTTTTAGGGCGTCTAATGAAGTAAAACAATATTTATTAAAAAAATATACGTACAAACATTATCTCATCCTATTGAAGATAAAAATTTATTTTAATATAACATATCAGCTTTAATAATATGTGTATTAAACATGTTAAATAATAATATATTAACATATAAAATTTTATTTATTATAAAATGACATTCAAAGATAGATATAACCAAAATTACATACGAGTATGAATTATAAGTAGTAAAACAATGATACAAACTTTTAAAACTTTTGTTTATAATTTTTTTTCAAAAAAAATATAAAGTTTTTGTTTTAAAACAAACCGTACACCAATGTCATTAAAAAATTCCTTATTATAATTCTCAATCTATTGGTTTATGAAAATTTACTTTTTAAAGACATCAATTTTAAAATATTTTGTATTTTTTTAAAAAATTTTGATGTTTTAGAAAGATTTTTTAAGTTAAAAAATTTGTTACTTTAAAAATAATATTACTAAAAGTATATCTTTCTTAATTGATTAAAAAACTATAACAATTATAAAAACTGATAAATAATATTATTAATAATTAAGTTAATTATTTATTAGTAGAGGGAAGCAAAAAACTTTGATGAGAATGAAGGTGGTGTTAACACCGTGTGCTTCCGTAATTACTATTTTATTATAATAGAAAGATATAAATTAGGATATCTCAACTTATAAATTTTTAGAACTTACAGAACTAATATTAATTATTAATAGTTCATAGTTTATATTTTATTTTCTTAATACACATTTGTGTATGTTTATATATATTAAAAACGATTAAAGTAACATAAAAGCCATGAAAGTAATGGTTTTCATATATTTTTAAATTTTGTATTTGTTTAGCTGCACATATGTAGATATTTTAACCTACGTACGAATAAACACAAATATGTAGATTAGAAATTCCATTCGTTATTTTCTTTTTAAGTTTTGAAATATACCATTTAATAATGTCTTACAATCATTTTTGGCATAAAACATGTAAAAAAAGTTGTGTTGGTAGGGGTTTTCATGGTTCTAAAGATACTAATGATTTCTTACATGATACATATCATAAAATCTAATTAATTGTTTTAAGTAATTACAGGCCACATATCCATCGCGATCTGCATTTTTCAAATTCTCATTGGTTAATAGGAAAATAAAACGTGGGTATTCAAAAAAGAAAAAAGAAATTATGACGAGCTTTTACACTAAAAAATAAAAAAAAAAAGTTGAATAAAGATGTGTGAATCTCCCGTATGAAAAGAACAACAATGGAACTATAACATTTTGACACTATATATTATCCATATGAACATCTTTGACACGTGTCATACTCAATGTACATCTCACCGCCATTTGCAAGTTTAAGGTCAGCATTATCGACCTACTTTTTGTAATTAATAATGAATAATATAGGATGCACCTAAGTGGGCATCCGCTAGACGGACAAAAAAAATCAGTTCGGAAACCGGTTCAGCCAAAAGTATCACTGGTTTCAAAGAACCGACCCAAACCGTCGGTTCCTATACCGGTTTGAAAGCCTCGCACACAAACCCGGTTTATAAACCGGTTTAAAAGTTAAAAACCGGTAAGAAAAACCAATTTGGGTAAAAAGACTGGTTTCAAACCAGTAAGAAAAACCAATTTGGGTAAAAAGACTGATTTCAAACCGGTCCGAAACGGTTTGACGGGTTCGAGTTTTGGTGAGCCAAACTGGTTTGTAACCTGAACTGTTTTGACCCCGCCACAAAAAAACTGGTTCGGTTTTAAACCCGAACCAGTTTGGGTAAAAAAACCAGTTTGTACACCTCTAGTATCAGTCCACCTTAAAAAATAAACAGTGTTATATATACGTTTAAATCTCGATTGTCCATCGTAAAATTTTGCAATAAATCCAATATTTTAAATAAAAGTTAAAATCTTTAAATTATGGAACTCAAGGTATGTTTGGTATGTGGTAATGGAATGAACGAAGGAATGGAAGCTCAATATTTATACTAAGATGTTGTTTGTTTTTTCTGTAGGAAAACGTTTGCAGTCTGCGGATCACATCTGCAGACATCTGCAGCAGAAGAGGTGGGTCAAACGTCTGCAGTCTGCAAGAAAAATACTGTTTGTTTTTAACATCTGCAGAATGGTAAAAAATATTCTGTAATTAGATTAAACTTATTTTTCCCATTTCGATTTTCATCTAAAATACGATAAATTCATCATGGGTCAAGGAACCCTCGGCGGTTTGAATCGGCAAAACAACTCCGGTGACTGGAAGAACGACGACGACAAAAAGGAGAAAAAGTTCGAACCGGCGGCACCACCGGCTCGAGTCGGCCGGAAACAGCGTAAGCAAAAGGGCCGACCGGTGGGGAATCAGGAGAGATTGAAGCCTCAAGAGGAGAAGAGTGAAGAGGATAGATCGAAGGTTGATGATCTACGAGGAACTCCGATGAGTGTGGGGCGGCGATGGTCCGACCGGTGGGGGTGGCGGGTCGGCGGTGGTCTGGCGGTGGGGGTGGTGGGGCGGCGGTGGTCTGGCGGGGGGGAGGTGGGGCGGCCGATGGGGGAGGTGGGGCGGTCGACGGGGGAGGTGAGAAGAGGTTTGAAGATCTCTGAAGACATAGATCCACATCTTCATACAGATCTCCTGCATACGTTTTTAATGAAACGTCTTCCGAAAAACAAATACTCTGCGCACTCAAAACCTCTTCCCGCATTTGCGTGCGCAGATGAAGAGGTGAGACAATGTTTTGGTAAAAACAAACACCACCTAAATAACTAATCCAACGTTTAAATGTTTATTTCAACCTTTTTAATTAATTCATTAAAAATATAAAAATGGAATCGCGATAGGCACTGCTGCGGAGGTAAAGAATCAAATAAAGCCTTCAAATTCTAAAGCTTGTTATCGCTGAGTGCCACATTGCTCTGACCACGACCTGCGGTCGAATGTCGCTATCTGCCATGGTTTTGAAAACAGGACCGAACGGCCGGTCCGACCGGCCAACCGGGAACCGGACTTCGATTCAGTCTGGTTCGGTGTTAAAACCGTTTTAGTGTTGAACCGGTGGTCGGACCGGTTGAACCGGTGGTCGGACCGGTTTAACCGGTTTTTTATATATATTTTTATTTTTTTGTAATTTTTACATATAACTATAAAAAATAATTATAATTTTATCCGGTTCTTATATACGATCCGACCGGTTGAACCGGTCCGACTATCAGACCGGTAAGACGTCCAGTTCACCGTCCGGTCCGATTTTAAAAACATTGCAATTACCTGCTCTAGCTGAGTGCTGTTGAACTGCTCATCGCCAACTAAGGGCTTTTACTTTGCTTATTTTTTGGTTTTGTTTCATTGACAGAGACT